>CM017198.1:4960376-5080376 GCA_004837865.1 Musa balbisiana | reverse complement strand
GATCGAGTGAACGGTGCGGATGGAGCGGTCTAGTTTAGCTTTTCGACGATGCGAGGACCAACGTAACTCCTCGGGATGCCGACTTTTTTGGGCGCTCTATAAAAGAAAGCGGCGGGAGGGCGCACCCACCGCCTGTTCATTCTGCTGAGGAGCCGTTTCGGGTTTCGTCTTTCGGTGTCGGTCCGGCTCACTAAAGGCAGCGGCATGTCCGACTTCGTGCGGACGCCTGGCACCGCCATGATAGCCCTCTCGCAGCCCCGTGACGGGCCCGCTTCCGACGACGACGAGGACGGCGGCGGAAGCTCTGGAGCTAGATCCTCCCGCGGCGGGGGCGCCGGCGGTGGAGGCTCCTCCTCTGGCGCCGGAGGTGAGCCTTCTTCGGGTGGTGGATCGGCAGCGCGGAAGCCCAGGGGGCGGCCTCCGGGCTCCAAGAACAAGCCGAAGCCGCCGGTGGTCATCACCAAGGCGAGCGAGTCGGCGATGCACCCGGTGGTCCTGGAGCTCGCTGGCGGTTCCGACATCGTATCTGGCGTCACCGACTTCGCCCGCCGACGCCGCGTAGGTGTCTCCGTCCTCGGCGGCAGTGGCACCGTTGCCGACGTTACTCTCCGACACTTGTCGGCACACGGCCCATCTACCATATCCGTGCCCGGACGCTTCGACATCCTCTCCCTCTCCGGCACCTTGCTCCCTCCCCAACCGCCCGCCTCTGCCGGGGCACCCGCCCCGACGGTGGCCGCCTGGACCGCACGGCTGCCTCCCCTGACCGTCTCCTTGGCGGGCCCGCATGGCCAAGTCATAGGGGGAACGGTGGCGGGGCCGATGACGGCTGTGGGGCCGGTGTTGCTTGTTGCTGCGACGTTCGCGAAGCCGGAGTTCCATCGGCTTCCGCTGTCGGAGGATGACGAGGAGGGGGTCAAGGAGGACGACGTCACTCCGGAGACGGAGGCGCTGGTAGCCCTCGGCGAGACCAGTCCGTTGCCTGGTCAGCTCTCCCACACCGACGTGGTTCTGTGGGCGCAGCCTTCCTCGGCTCGTCCTCCGCCTCATGCTCATCCTCCTCCTCGTTACTAACTCGAACCCGACCAGAATGCATTCAAGAAGCTACTGCAAGTGGAGGGAAATTTTGTTCTGTTACTGATGCAATGGGTGCTAAAGATGGTGGGTTTCGATGCTCCATAGCTCTATCCCAAGCTATGAGATCCTTTTTCTCTTTATTTTTCTTGGGAACAGCTGAACTTCGGCTTCCAATGCATCCCCCAACGTAGTAAAAAGATAGCAACCGTCATTTGATGCTTCAATGGAAGTGGGAATGGGTCAGACCATGGATCACAGTGATCCATCTCTTCAAACATGTAGTTGCTATTTACTTGGTTTCTGACATATTTGCTCTGCTGTGTGCCGGCACGCGCGGGATAAATGCATGCATTTATGCTGGTCTCGGACGCACCAACTTTGGCAAAGAACTTGGAAAAGGAAGAGACGCATGGTGCGGGTGAGCGCGAGAGAGAGGGTTCGGAAGTTTCTGCGTCTTCCTTCATTTTCTTTCTTGTACGTATAACGAAGTCAGTCAAAGAAACGCAAGGATTAGTAGGTGGTGCAGAGGCGCTGCAGGCAGGGATTCATGAGCACTCGGGCACGCAGGTGCACTCACTTGGTATGGGAATATGGTCGCTCGCCTTTCCCTTTTGAATGCTCGCGCTTTTGACGAAGAAAGATGGAGATGATGAAAAGAAGCATTTGGTGCGAGAAACTGCTCTCTCTCTTTCCGCTTTTCTACTACATTGTCACAGGGGGAAACCATCATGTTCTCGTGCTCGGCACCCTGATTCGCACCTGTAGGGTTCTCAATACGCTTCGACCTAATGAGCAAAGTTGCCTAGAAATTATTTGTTTATTATTTTATTTAGTTATATAATTCTGAAAATTCTATACCCCCCTTTTTCATTGCTAGAGAGAGAGAGAGAGTGAGAGCGGTGTCTTCTCTAAAAGCCTTAGCAGATAATAAGACAAAGTTACATAGGAGACTTTTCCCGCATTATCATATATACACTTTAAAGTTACGAAGTGTCATAGGCATTCATGATGCCCCTCGAAATGTCGTAGATGCACCTCTGAAGTTGATCATTTGCTGTCCATCTTCTTCATTTTGAGAGCATAAGTGAGTTTTCTATATTTTGAAGGGTACATGTACAATAAAATGAAGCATCACACCAACACGAAAAAGAATTATCCTCGTTATATATCCCCACAAAATGAATATACTGAAAATATTGTATAATTGATTTGAAATCCTTCCAAAATGCTCATCTATCGGCTCCCTGAAAGCCACAACTGTTGGTGTATCAGTGTAGCTTTCATGTCTTGAAAGGGCACGAGGAAAAATATTGGAAATCCACAGCATACCATATTGTTATATTTGATGAATTGGATTAACGATAGTGAGAGGATGTGATTCTTCTGATAATGGAGGTCTTAACAGAAACGTTCAGCTTATTTGACTGTATACACTAAGAAGGGGTGAATTAGCGAAAATAAGGAAAGATTGAAGTCAAAAGCTACTTCGCTGCTGTTCGCAGATCAACTATGAATTCTGGATGCACCAGTGAAAGACAATGGGAATCTCACGGTCGACATAGTTGACATGCACCAGTTACACAATCTAACAAGCAGGATCGTATGATCTACACCTTGTTTCTGGACCAACAGAGTTAACTTGGGCTACTCTTGCTGCCTGTCGTCGTCACCATGGGAGGTAGTTTGTAGTAGTAGTACTGCTGCGGCTTCATCGAGGGGTGCTGCCCATGCAAGCTGCTGTCAATGGGAATAGCGTTGCATACGTACCTGACGGGGAGGAGGCAGTTGGCGAGGAGGGCATCTCTGGTTACCTGATAGCTCTCGTAGTACCTCCCCCCCCCCCCCAAAAAAAAAAAAAAAAAAAAAAAAAAAAAAAAAAAAAAAAAAAAAAAAAAAAAAAAAAAAAAAAAAAAAAAAAAAAAAAAAAAAAAAAAAAAAAAAAAAAAAAAAAAAAAAAAAAAAAAAAAAAAAAAAAAAAAAAAAAAAAAAAAAAAAAAAAAAAAAAAAAAAAAAAAAAAAAAAAAAAAAAAAAAAAAAAAAAAAAAAAAAAAAAAAAAAAAAAAAAAAAAAAAAAAAAAAAAAAAAAAAAAAAAAAAAAAAAAAAAAAAAAAAAAAAAAAAAAAAAAAAAAAAAAAAAAAAAAAAAAAAAAAAAAAAAAAAAAAAAAAAAAAAAAAAAAAAAAAAAAAAAAAAAAAAAAAAAAAAAAAAAAAAAAAAAAAAAAAAAAAAAAAAAAAAAAAAAAAAAAAAAAAAAAAAAAAAAAAAAAAAAAAAAAAAACCATCCAACAATTCTGCAGGGATAGTAAGCGGAGTTGGTGAGTTGTGCCTTCCACTGCTGCACTTCAAGTTCAAGGTTGTTGTTGGTTGGAGAGGTTTGCCCATATAGATTTGTGGAACTACTAATTGAAGAGAAAGGCATGGAGAGGCTTAATCGCTACACCATCCTACCTACTGATATGCCTACCAATGACTTCCCTTTTACTATATTTGAAACTGAAATGGAATCCATTTCATGCGGTTCTATTTTTGGTTCAGGATCCGATTGTTCCTATTTCAATTATTGATCACCTTTTTATTTTTATTCAAAAATTTAATTCCGATTCAAATCGAATTTATTGGTATAGGATGTACGTGAAATTAGGTATATTCTAAATGATGATATTGTTCAAATACGTTTGAGGAACACATTTGAAATGTTAATCCGCACATTTCAAATATGAATTAGTGTTTGATAAATTTTTTTTCAATCAATATGATCTAATGTTATATTAGGATACCAAAAAAAAAAAAAAAAAAAAAAAAAAAAAAAAAAAAAAAAAAAAAAAAAAAAAAAAAAAAAAAAAAAAAAAAAAAAAAAAAAAAAAAAAAAAAAAAAAAAAAAAAAAAAAAAAAAAAAAAAAAAAAAAAAAAAAAAAAAAAAAAAAAAAAAAAAAAAAAAAAAAAAAAAAAAAAAAAAAAAAAAAAAAAAAAAAAAAAAAAAAAAAAAAAAAAAAAAAAAAAAAAAAAAAAAAAAAAAAAAAAAAAAAAAAAAAAAAAAAAAAAAAAAAAAAAAAAAAAAAAAAAAAAAAAAAAAAAAAAAAAAAAAAAAAAAAAAAAAAAAAAAAAAAAAAAAAAAAAAAAAAAAAAAAAAAAAAAAAAAAAAAAAAAAAAAAAAAAAAAAAAAAAAAAAAAAAAAAAAAAAAAAAAAAAAAAAAAAAAAAAAAAAAAAAAAAAAAAAAAAAAAAAAAAAAAAAAAAAAAAAAAAAAAAAAAAAAAAAAAAAAAAAAAAAAAAAAAAAAAAAAAAAAAAAAAAAAAAAAAAAAAAAAAAAAAAAAAAAAAAAAAAAAAAAAAAAAAAAAAAAAAAAAAAAAAAAAAAAAAAAAAAAAAAAAAAAAAAAAAAAAAAAAAAAAAAAAAAAAAAAAAAAAAAAAAAAAAAAAAAAAAAAAAAAAAAAAAAAAAAAAAAAAAAAAAAAAAAAAAAAAAAAAAAAAAAAAAAAAAAAAAAAAAAAAAAAAAAAAAAAAAAAAAAAAAAAAAAAAAAAAAAAAAAAAAAAAAAAAAAAAAAAAAAAAAAAAAAAAAAAAAAAAAAAAAAAAAAAAAAAAAAAAAAAAAAAAAAAAAAAAAAAAAAAAAAAAAAAAAAAAAAAAAAAAAAAAAAAAAAAAAAAAAAAAAAAAAAAAAAAAAAAAAAAAAAAAAAAAAAAAAAAAAAAAAAAAAAAAAAAAAAAAAAAAAAAAAAAAAAAAAAAAAAAAAAAAAAAAAAAAAAAAAAAAAAAAAAAAAAAAAAAAAAAAAAAAAAAAAAAAAAAAAAAAAAAAAAAAAAAAAAAAAAAAAAAAAAAAAAAAAAAAAAAAAAAAAAAAAAAAAAAAAAAAAAAAAAAAAAAAAAAAAAAAAAAAAAAAAAAAAAAAAAAAAAAAAAAAAAAAATCTCTCTCTCTCTCTCTCTCTCTCTCTCTCTCTCTCTCTCTCTCTCTCTCTCTCTCTCTCTCTCTCTCTCTCTCTCTCTCTCTCTCTCTCTCTCTCTCTCTCTCTCTCTCTCTCTCTCTCTCTCTCTCTCTCTCTCTCTCTCTCTCTCTCTCTCTCTCTCTCTCTCTCTCTCTCTCTCTCTCTCTCTCTCTCTCTCTCTCTCTCTCTCTCTCTCTCTCTCTCTCTCTCTCTCTCTCTCTCTCTCTCTCTCTCTCTCTCTCTCTCTCTCTCTCTCTCTCTCTCTCTCTCTCTCTCTCTCTCTCTCTCTCTCTCTCTCTCTCTCTCTCTCTCTCTCTCTCTCTCTCTCTCTCTCTCTCTCTCTCTCTCTCTCTCTCTCTCTCTCTCTCTCTCTCTCTCTCTCTCTCTCTCTCTCTCTCTCTCTCTCTCTCTCTCTCTCTCTCTCTCTCTCTCTCTCTCTCTCTCTCTCTCTCTCTCTCTCTCTCTCTCTCTCTCTCTCTCTCTCTCTCTCTCTCTCTCTCTCTCTCTCTCTCTCTCTCTCTCTCTCTCTCTCTCTCTCTCTCTCTCTCTCTCTCTCTCTCTCTCTCTCTCTCTCTCTCTCTCTCTCTCTCTCTCTCTCTCTCTCTCTCTCTCTCTCTCTCTCTCTCTCTCTCTCTCTCTCTCTCTCTCTCTCTCTCTCTCTCTCTCTCTCTCTCTCTCTCTCTCTCTCTCTCTCTCTCTCTCTCTCTCTCTCTCTCTCTCTCTCTCTCTCTCTCTCTCTCTCTCTCTCTCTCTCTCTCTCTCTCTCTCTCTCTCTCTCTCTCTCTCTCTCTCTCTCTCTCTCTCTCTCTCTCTCTCTCTCTCTCTCTCTCTCTCTCTCTCTCTCTCTCTCTCTCTCTTATTTTTGAATAAATATTAAGAATATCAGAAGAGTAAATTTATCATAATATTCAATGAACTTTTGAAATATAATTTTATCGAATAAAATTTACATTAATACATATTTAAAATACAGATTTCATCTCTTATTTATCAGACACTCAAAGCATTTCATAACTGCATATTCATTTAAATCTCTTTCTCCAACTAAACATTAGAAAGGTAAAAACATGTTCTCAAATATAACTTTTAGGTTTGTGCACCGTAAAATTAAGATTACGACGACCACTTTCATACAAGTATGGAGACATTAAATAGATTTAAAAGATAAGAAGAAGATAAAAGAAGACGTTGTTAGCTTAGCTTAGAAAGATATCGAGCCTTAGGATTAAATCTAGTTTTGATGTTCCCGATAAACAACAAGATAATATGAATAAGAGATGATATATGATATGAAATGACGCATTTTGTTCCTATCCTTCGGCATTAGGGAAAAGTTGATGATGCCATATTTACGTTTTGCATTTGAGATAAACATAATGAGTAAGCGACCCAAAAGTAAGTAAATAGAATAAGATGATAAGCCGTAAGGGGGTTAATAAATGTTGGCACCTAATTTGTAAGATCTAATGCACTTCATACCTTAGATCCAAATCATGGATCGCGTTGCCATAGGAACAATAACACATAAAGCTCTGTGTAGGAAAATCTATGAAACACGGGAAAGCACAAATCATTAGAAAACAAATGCATATGATACTTAATTAACTCATTATTGCAAATGCCACATGGATTAGTGTCTCATCCATCTCTCTCTCTATATCGATGACCATGTAATTAATCTCAATTCATGTGTCTCTTAAATAATTGCTCTTATATTCACACACACAAAAAAAAAACAACACGTGTATGCGTTCATCTCAATTGATCTACTAATCGAACTCAATTCATCCACTCACATATATAAATAAATATATATTGGATTGCAAGTGTACGTGTACGTACACTTGCAAGTGTACGTACACTTGCAAGTGTACGTACCCATTTTGCTAACAATATAGTATCCAAACATTAAAGGAGGCATTGACATTTGCCAAAAAATATATAAACACTTGAAGGAATACCGATCTATTATATTACAAAAATGTTTACCTATTTATTTTTCCTATAATATAACTTTCTTCGTAACAATGTAAATACAAAACAAACGTGGAAAGCACAAAGCACATATATGCATAGGCCTCCTTAGTACTAGACATAATTTTCCTTTTCTCGTCTCCTTTCACCAATCAAGGGCTTTAGAAGTTAAAGGAATAATCCAAAAATAAATGAATCTCCCAACTATCCAAGAAAGAGAGAGAGAAAAACTTGAACTAATTGTAAGACCTTTAACCTATCTAAACTCAATCTTTGTTACAAATCCCCTTACACAATTTTTACCAAAGTCTCGAAGAATTTGAATCTTTTCTCTCACCCTCTTTAAAACACAACACCTTAAGGAAAAACTAGTAGCATATAAAGTAATTATCATATTTTATTTTATTTTCAATAAAATATAGAGATACATAATATATTTATAAAAGAATAAAACCCTAATTTTTAAATCTTTGTTTCTCCCATGACTCTTTTTTCCTAGGATTTTTTTTTTGTCTTAATGAGACATTGACTCTAGAAATCTTAATATACATACTTGCTGTCTCAACCCGAAAAATAAATATAAAATATAGATGACATAAAATGATTCTTGAAGCTATGAAATTTACACAAGGGACATTGTTGAAGAAGATGATCTATTTGTACATACTCATCAACAATATTATGGTCATTATTTATGAAAAAGAGGTAAGGATTTGATGGACAAATCGATTGCTTAGTTTCTTCGTTCTCCATCAAATTGTATGCTAAAAGATAAGAGAGGTAGTCGTCCATGTATTATGTATATATATCTATATACACCTTGCTCTAAGAACCCTAATCAGAGCGCTAGCAATGCATGTGGAACAAACAGGAGGAGTTAACATGATCTCCTCTCAAACCCTAATAGCCGAACAGGCGATAACCTGCCTGCGGATATCCTTTTCCTGGTCTCCGATATCGTCTCCAGCTTCGGTGACCATGGGTGATCTCTCGGTCCGACGAGCTGCGAGTAGTGCTTCCTCAACTCCGGCGTAGTGCACAGAGTCCCCCCGTCGCTGTCACACTTTTGTCCGTCTTCGACAGAGGTGATGACCTTGGTTATGAACTCCGGAAGCACCTTGATCAGCAGCCGGCCGTCTTCGCCCTTCACGTACTCAAAGGGGGAGTCCCCGTTGCCGGCCAGCGACGGCTTGGTGCGGCCGGAGGACAGCGAGGCGAGCGACACAGCGGTGAGGGGATCGTGGCACGAGAACTTGTCGATGGGAAGGACGAAGTAGGCCTGGCCAGGGATGAGCTCGTCGTCGATGGAGAGGACGGGGACGGGGTGGCCGATGTAGAACGAGTCGGCGTGGCAGACGATGCGGTCGGGGAACCGGAACATGAGCTGCCCGGCGAGCTGCTTCTCGGCCAAGAACTCGGTGGCGCCGCCCCAAAAGATGAGCTTGACGAGGCCGCCCTTGGAGGCGGGGTTGAAGCAAGGCGAGATCCCATTGCCCATGGTTAAGATGGAGAAGAAGAAGAAGCCAAAGATTATGACTTTGAGAGGGCTGAAGATCGGAGGAAGAGCCACTGGTGAGTAATTATATAGGAAGGGTTGGGAGGCGGGTTGACTTGGACTATTCCATGGTTTAGGTCTTTGATCCGGTCGGTGGTCAGAGGCGATGACGTTGCTGGGACAAAGTCAACTGTCTACGAGGATATATCGCCACCTATCTTCTTCTATCTCTACTTGTGTTATACATAAAGTCTCACTTTGGAATATTTTATCATCCAACAAAAATCGTTATATTATATTACATTAGATGGATTTTGATCCTAAAAACTTGAAATGATGATTATTACCATCTAAACTAGCCAATCAATACATAAAAATGCATTGAATTCATTACAAGATTTAGTCGGACTCGGTCAACGGCAATTATAAATGCACACATGGAGTGTGGGTTGGAGGGAGCCACGTCCTAAGACAAAAATCTAGGGTTAGAATTGTTGAATGTGATCGGTATGAACCTAAGAAGATGGCTCCATTGTCAATGATATCAGCCAGTTTGATTTGATAACTTGTCGGCCGTGATTTGATTTCCCAAAGTATTTAAAGTGGGTTGAGGATGAAACGTGTGATCGGTGTATCCAAGTGACTTGGATGTGGATCGAGCGAATGATAGGGAGATTAGATTTGGCTAGGCGACATCAATTTTGTATGCTTAACATGTTTCAACTGTCGACATCAAATTTGTATTATAGATTCGTGTAATATTGATTTGACGATGAGCTTCGTGTAATATTTACCGAGTCTTATTCTCACGTCAAATGGATTCTTTTTACTCGGTCATGTTTACCATAAAATACATGCCAAAGGCCAACCCAACCATTATCCTAACACCACAAAAATTACAAAATCAAATCGAATCAAATTATCGGGCAAAAAAGAGGGGTAACTTTTTTTATTAATTGTTTTATTGACTTGCATGAATTGAGCAAGTCATGTATCCACGACCTTTTGTATCAATTTCTCCTCGCACATTATTAATTATCTATTACGAGATAATTGAGTGTTATTTCGATAGATAAATATCTCGTCAAATAAAACTAGTTCGACTTTACTGATTAATAAACTAGTTCATCGTTCTTCTCAACCTTCCTCACTTAGGCTTCGCTAGTAACCGACACTCGGTTCCCATCGATCTCAAGCGCCATGATGAATAGTTGTTTTAAATTGCCATATGTTTGTATACATATATTATGCATTAATTTATGTGTTTTAATTTAATATTTTAAAGAAATTACAAGTCCATTATTCTATTTAGAACATAGCTCAATTGATAATAATTGGGCATATCTATATTATTTTTTACTTAATAGTTGATATTTCATTTTGAGTTAATATATTTTATATGCATTTGGGTTTTTTTTTGCATTTTTTTGAAAAAAAATATTTTTTAAGATTTTCTTGTAGTTATTATTTTTGAAATTTGTATACATAATTATATTTACATTAAATGTGATCCAATTGGGGAACTACTGACTCAAGGTTTGTCTTGATGTTCAATCTGAATCTGAATAAGAGAAATATGTATTTTTTGAAAAAAATAATTTCGAAAATGAAAGCTATCGACTGTGTATAATAATATATAAATTACTAGAATTTCGCAATGGAGAGAACATATTATTATTATTGCATGACATTTTCACTAGAAAATGCATCACAAGAATTATATTATTGTGTCGGTCCAGCCAAGTTTAGGTTTTCTTCGTTCTATTGTGGTCCTCTGCGTCGTGAGTACTATCGAAATAATGGCAACTTAATCCTCCTTACCAATCAATTCTTCGTTGACTGGAAATCAATTCTTCAACGTATAAGAAAAGCACTCCTGACTTCCAAATTGGCTTTCAAATGTGATCATACTTTGGAATCAACTTCGAATTCAGATCTGTCAAAACATGCAATATTTTCAGCAATGAAAGCCCTCAGCTTTGTATTATCGTGTATGTTGTCAGTATTTGTTCTTAATACGTGATTGCATGCGTACATCACAAGCATGGATGTTCATAACTTTTCCTAGTTGACTTCGGTTGCTACGGTGGATCTAACGAGACAAGAAAGATATGCGGTTTGGTAATCTCGTGATAGGGATCCATGATTTGCTAAATTGGCCACGCAAGAAAGATTTTTTCCGACTCAAATTCATGATTTACTATAACATTATCATAAGATATGATTAGATGATCACAAATTTTAAAAAGAATAATTTTGTTTTCAAAAAAATCTCTCCTTTTGATGCTTTTTTCGATATGATTCTCTTATTTTAAATTTTCTCATTTAATATCCTCAATATTTTTTGATATCCTAAATATCCTTTGCCATCGTCGCTTTTCGCTCTATTGTGATCATCTTTATCCTATCGTAAAGTCTTATCGTTTTCACCCGCTGTTTCAACTTCGTCACTTTCATCGTATCGTGATCATCTATTTCCTCTCGTCTTTATCCTATCATGATAACAATCAAGAATAAAATCATTGTAACAAAGAGAGAAAAATACATTAGCAACATATATTAGAGAAAAATCAACATATCAAATACAAAACCTAAAAACGAGGACATCGTCCCAAGATTAGAAAAAAAAAAGAAAAAGGAAAAAAAGAAGAAGAGGCTTCTACGGATTATACGTTTTAACAAAGATGAATTAAATTGAGTATGTACTTAAGATTGTTGCGTAAAATTGTCGTTTCAATTTAATGGATAAAGGAGTTATGTACACGTTTTAGCTATCATACATTATGCAAATTACACTACATGTACAAAATCACAAATGGTGTTGTGCTGTGGTGGTATGGCCGTGACACAATCTGTCTCCATCCTTGACTTGGAACAAAATTTGGACAAGTCAAATCACTCAGGTCAGCTTCATGAGATGATTCATTGTACTCGGTGAGTTGCTTGGAATACATTTTATCGTTGAATGCATTAGAACCTATGCATACATTGATGGTGACATTAACTAATTTTTTTTCAGCTCAGATAAATTTTTCATCGAGCTTATACGTCAATTTGACTTGTTAACTTCAAACAACATTAGAATATAAAATCCAGTAGTGACTTTGATACAGGCGAGTGTATGTATGCGCCGCCAAAAACCTCTTTCTACCATTTTGCTTGTACTTTTCTATCTTCCTCTACCGGTGATTCGCTGTGCGTTCAATGTCTTGATGAAAAAAAAGTTTTTTTCTTGAAATATATTTCGAAAGTAATTAATATTGATACACCGAGTATCTTATCTTATATTATTAGGGAAATTTCCCTTTGACAACACTTGTGAGGCAGCCAAGTGGGTGAAAACTATGCATGGCTAGTAACGTGCATGCATCTACTACTGAATGCAAAGGTCAACAACTGGTAACGAAAGGAGTATTAGTCCTTCCACAATACGGGGTGGTGACGGGAAGAACAGCAGAAAGCAAGTAATGCCAATGGGCGCCATTAATATTCTGCTCTTCCCCACACCGAAGGACTCGAGTTGAACAGCCTTCCAAAGCTGACCATTAATGTCGGTTCACGTCACTTTGAAAAGTCAAAGATCAAAATTCAAAAACAACTTTGGATCATCAATGATGCTTAGGAGGGTTTGTTTTGATGTCTTCTTCCTTGGAATGATTTAAGCGTATGGCTGGCTGACCAACTGAGCTCGCATTTATCACGACAGGTTTGAGATGACATGTACATAACACCCTGTGTTCTTGAGGTGCAGCCATCGAAGTTAACTTCGAATCTACGCAACACAGGCTTATCCAAGCACAATGATTGGGGCAAGAACTTACCACTTTCTACTATTTGGCTGCTTATTCTAATGGACAAAGCTTGACCAAAAAATCTTGTCCTGATCACCAAACTTTATCCTGCACGATTACCAACTCTTCTCTAAGTCCATCATGAGAATGATTCAGTTGCCAATCCTGTTCATCAAACTTTATCCTGAACGATTGATTACCAACTCTTCTCTTAGTTCATCATGAGAATGATTCAGTCGACTCTACAAATCTACCTGCTAACTTGCAAACCAAACTATGCTCCAAGGTTGCCTTTTGGGGACTCTTTCAACCAAGTTAGAAAAAAAATTAATTCAGCAACTCTTCTCTTAGTTCATCATGAGAATGATTCAGTCGACTCTACAAACCTACCTGCTAACTTGCAAACCAAACTATGCTCCAAGGTTGCCTTTTGGGGACTCTTTCAACCAAGTTAGAAAAAAATTTAATTCAGCAAGTCTATCCGTGTACGGAAGGATCAGTCTTGCTGGCATGTATTAGTGATCTCAAAGGTTATTAGGTCAGTGAGTCCTAAACGGAAATGATATACATAATAAACACAAAAATAATCCAACTAGTACATGAGAAGAAACAATTAAGACTACGTAAAATTTAGATCACTAGTCCAATTTGAGTACCTCTATGAGATATGCACTAGCAGCAAGTTTTTTTTTATAGCATCGAGCCATATGGATGATTCACAGTAGAGGAAGATGATTAAAAGCACATCACAAGAATCAAATGTTGTACCTGCAGATGGGTGTGTATGACAACCCTGGAACTGGATGTCTATGCCCGCCTCCATAGAAGCCGTGAGGAATGCTTAGCATTGTGGAACTGCAAAAGACCCTTTTTGTTCACTGATCAGTAAGTTCATAATCGTTTAGAACAACATACCAACATCAGCTGCTCGATCGCATTGTGATTGCACCTGCTAAAAATTACAAAAAGAAATCGATGATGACCTCTAAAGAAGCTTAATCTTGGTGCTTGAACCTATGAAAATTCTGTACTTGGCAAAATGTAGTTTTTACTTTCGGACCTTTGTATGCTTCCTGATGCAACCATGAGTTACATAATGATTCTTTACAAATTAAAAGCAACTATTGCTGATAGCATATCATCCCTACCTTCAACTTTGCAGTCTATATATATTATCTCAAGGACATATTGATTCATCACTCGGCAAAAAAATTTGGTACAATCTCAAGGATAAGCTTGCTTGCCATTTACATAAGTTGCCAATACAGTAGTAGGTAAATCCCCTGCCAATTGATCCCATGAATCGACTGGTAATACTACAAAATCTGCATACTTGTCTGCGGACAGACTACCCAACTCTTGGTCTAAGAAGCCAGCGTAGGCAGCTGAAATGGTCGACCTACCATATTCAAAATAAGCATTTAATGATGTTAATAATTTTATATTAATGTAACTGATGCAACTCAGAAATAATACAGACATTCAACATGTTTTGAATGTTGAATGTGCTGAAGAAATTAAGTTGCCAATGTGTTGAAAGAAGATCTACACATGATTGGATGAAGATCAGATTTAAAGACATTAAACAGCAAATATCCTAAGAGACACTAAACAAATCCAACATTAATCCATTTGACATAGCATTATTAATATTCAAAATTCAGTCTTATATTTCCACAAGTATGCACATCAAGCAATTCTTCAGACTTGGAAATGTCCATGCCTTAAAGATTATGTTGTCCATAAGTCAAATTGCTAAGGTTCAGATTGTTTTTAATCTCAAGGTACGATGATACCTGATATACTCACCTGATCTCCAATATTTTCTCCATATTAAAGTAACCCCAAAAGTTATTATAATTGTATAGCCTAATAAGAAGTATCCTGGCCTCTTCCCTACACGGAAGGCATGACCGTCCAAGATATTTTAAGCATTCCTACATTATAATTATTGCACATAAATCACCTCAAAGAATCATCATCAGAATGACCCTTAATTGGTTGCATTATGCAGTATGTTAATGAAAACATACTTTGATAGACAATTTGAGAAAATGAACTTTGAGGTGCTCTGAGCCATACCAACACACCGATACATATGATCTGAGCCATATGAGCGACACGTGTTGGTATATTGCTATGTGCCAAGTTTCAAAAAAAACTTGTATATATATATATATATATATATATATATATATATATATATATATATATATATATAGCCCAGTATACCTTGGTTTGCATGCTAGTAGGTTGTTGGACGGTCCATACTGCTCCAACTGTATTATAAACCTTGGCTTTAACAATTTTAAATTCACAAGGTTCTAGCTGCACTCTCGTCCCTCCCTCTTGCTGTTCTATCTCACCTGATGGCCCTATCACTCCTTGCCACCTCACATTAGCTCTAGATAAGTGAAAAAATGGCTGGGAAGAGAACATCTCATTGCTTGATTGCTAAATGCCTTAATTCATTTAATGTGGATATTGGATAACTAATATAAGGCTGGACAGAACTGAGGAGGTTAGTATTTTATACTTATTTCCACATCTTCATGTTTTCCTTTTGGTTTGCCTTCCTTGTTCAAGTAGCACAATGACCATGCCAGTTAATACTTGCTTCCTTCCAACTTGACTAGACCACATGATAAGACCTGCAGAATCTTAAATAGCAGGTGGTAATCCAAATTCCCAAAATCAAACAATTTCCCACAATGGATTTTGGGTAGAAGTAAGAACGGTTTAAAATTTTACACACCACCAGGTATATGACTGATATTTCTAATGAGACAAGTAGTTCGTATGCTATTAAGAAAAACATTCACAAATTGACACTCGTGAGGTAAAGTAACTGAATGGTAACTTAAGAAAGAAAGATTACATATTAGTGAAAAGAAGAAAAAATAGAGAGAACCAGAACTCTAGAACTTAGATACATGCTAGGCCAAAGAAACCAGAAAACCAAAGTTTTTTGGTCCAGGTATCAATGAACCACAGTTTTCTTAATTGTATATGCATACAAATATGTGTGCACACATACATACACACCTTGTCAACCCATGACCTGCCATTTATTACCTTCTTGATGACAAGTCTTCTATCAAGATCCTCACTCAATGTTGAACAATATTTTAATATGTAATCTAGATTATAAATAATCCAGACTTAAATTTGTACTGGCAGTTATCCACATAATCTTTCCTTCTACAAAGAATCATTTGAAAATCACAAAGGCATGAAAAACTTCTCAGAACTGTTTTCTTTTCAACAATTACCAATTTTTAAAAAAATACATGCTTTTTTGGTATATGTAAGGTTAGCCATACCGTAACAAACCACATGATTTGTTACATACCAGTCCGATAGAAGACCAATATGGGCGGTACATATCGATTTGTATGTACATCTCACCATATCGTGTGTCGATATGTCAATACAGTTTAGTATGTACATCGGTATGAACCGATAAGGCGAACCATTCTGTATCTCATCCATTTCAACTAAGCTTTGATTCACTGCAATTGTATGTGCCAAACTTGCAAATTCAGATAGCAATAACTACTGAATATTCCCAACGTGTCATCTCTTTTGTAAACCAATAGCAGCAAAGACTATAGGAGGAAAGTATCTTACGCTTTCAGAGCATCATATAAAGCCATACGCTCACTTGGAATCCAAGCATTTTCCCATCCTGGAGGTACTCGGTATAGTGCAGTTTTTATGGCTCCTAGTGGATTGATATCAGCAACCTAGAAAGACAATGTACCAGCAATGACTTAGCAGTCAACTTTCATAAGTGGTACATCTATGTAGAAGTTTCTCAAAGTTTTAAATTAAGAAAAACTCATACTTAAGAATACTCACCGGCCAATCAGAACCAAAAGCTAAGATTGCATCACTGTCAATGAGTGACCGGAACAAATATGATCCTCTCTGAGCCCTCATGGTGCCTATTTTTTTTTCAGCAGAATTAGCATCATCCAGGAGATGATCTGGCTGTTAACATAAGTATATTTCTAATCAGTGAATTACTTCTCCAACAAGAACTAATGTCTCAAAACAGGTTTTGTGGTACATATATAATTAGAAAACAATGATGAGACATAGAATAACTTTGGGCATGCAACATGATACTGGTGCATGAAGATGTTCATATTATACTTCTCTTTGGGGACTTCACAAGCATGAAGACAGAACAGAAAAAGAAAAAGATAAAAATAGCAAAAGTGAAAGTCATTAAGCACAATGATGCCAACAGTATGGCATTGTCGCTCGCTAGATGGATGACATGCATATTCATATATTGTAATCCATCATCAACTTTTTGTAGGTTCCCATAGTCAAGAATTTTCCATGATAAAGGTCTGGAAGCTTAAAGTATTTCATAAGAAATATATCTCGTTATTGTTAATGTGAAGATCATTCCATTGAGCAACAGAACAAAGATGCTGCACAGCATTTGTTAGTGAAGCTTCTAAGCCGACTTAAAAAGAAAAAGGATTACTATTTTCAAGTTTATATGCGCCACACATATGAATTGAAAAAAATTGAGCTTAGATCAAGAATAGCTTTCCCACAGCATAGATATTTGATGTTGTTGCCTTTAATCATTGGATGGTGGAATGTGGCAGTAGATATAAGATACAGAACTTAATGAACCTATCTAGGACATGTACGTCAATAAATCTAGAAATTGATGGACAGATCTTACTGCATATCAAGGATTTAAATACTGGAGGCCCCAATATATATTGATTGGTATTTACCAGTCTGATCAAATTTGGCACCAAAGTATACAGCTTGATATAGGACACTATCATTCAGTGTTGTATTTATTATGTTCTTCAGTGACATCATCACATCAGGCTGTACAGTTTGGTGTATCGCCTGGTATACAAAGCACCATAACAGTCTGACAGATTCCAGAACTTGTATAGGACTGTAATTTGAATTCTTGCTGTATATAGTATGTGAATGACCGTTCTCTTACCTTACTGTAAAGAAAAAACAAACAGGAAAGATGGATAGTCCAAAGATATTGCATCTAGGATGTGTCTCACACTGATACGATGGCCTCAAACTATCCAGAAGAAAGACACATAAGTTTTGTTTTCTTTTCTTTTCATAGTTTTTAAAATAAATGTATCTTAGAGTTCACCACATCATCATCTTGTCATGTAAAGCAGGAATAAGAAAATACCCATCCATGTCTAAAGTTATAAGCAAAGTTCTGTATACAGCGAAAAGAACCAAAATAATTAAATTGAAACCTTTCATTCAAAAAGGACAGACAGTGACCATATTGTATCATGTCCAGATACTTCTCTCCTATTTCTCACATATGAAACACAAGAACTAACCAGCCTCAAAAGATTTACTTAGAGATCCTTGATGAATAAGGATATGGAGAGTAAAGACATCCAGGAACTTTTGACTTTGTTGTAGTCTCTACTCTCTACCAAACATTGGAGTGTACAAGATCAACCATACATTATTAGTTAATTTTCCTTTTAACAGAACTTAGTAGAAAGCCCATGATAAAGATTCATGAAGGAATAAATAAATAATTGCTCTCCGGTTTACCTGTACAGAGGCAATAATTCTTTGTTCACCAAAACGTATGGTTGATCCTGGAACCAGATGTTGGGCATGTTCAATCTGTTTATGGCCAATTAGTTGATGACAACAAGAATTAAGATCATAATAAACAAAAGCATCTCTTTTCTCAGCAGTAGATGAGCAATGCATAAGACAGCTAAAGACTAACAGCACATGAACTTCTTATGAATTTCATTCAGGTAAAGAAAGAACATGACCCTAAATCTGCGATCCCTCATTCCATTATAAGATACAATAGTATTATACATATCCAGCACCATATCGTTGGCTTTGTCTCCGATGGCATGAATGGCAACCTGATTACATGACTAATAACACATTAGAAACAACTTCTAGTTGCAGAGCACAAATTGGCCTGAATAAATAGATATTACCTGAAGTCCAAATTTGTCTGAATGCAATGTTGCATTTTGGAGCCAATTTATATCTGTTACTTGCAATCCATAACTGTATGGATCCTCCTCATAAGGCTAAGAAACTCATTAAGACTCCATTGTTAGACAACAAGTTAGAATTGGTATTTGCAAATATATATAATGAAAGGACATGAATATATCTGTGAGTCTAAATGCAGGTTATGCAAGTTTAAGAAGAACAAATGATTAATATTAGATAAATATCATGTGCAACTGAGTCAAAATGCAAATCTGAAAGCAAACAGACAAATAATTTTTGCTTGAAACAATATTAGACAATAACATATTTTCTAACTAATTATATTACAAGACCAAAAACCAAAAATGCAGGCCTGATAGTGTTACTGACTGGTGATCAGACCCAGCACCAAGCCATACCATGTAATAGCACGCATTTGTAACAATTAACTTTCCCCTTTTCTACGCATATTTGGGCCTAGTTACTTTTTACATATTTGTTAGTAGTTTCTAGAACTATCAATCCAATGCTCCTCTTGCTGTGGGCAAATGAAAACTCTGATTCAGTATACTGAGATCAAAGCATACTCTGACTTACAAAATTTATGCTGGTAGGAAGGCAATTACCATGAGGAACACTTGTCAAACTCAGTCTCAGCTAGGCTCTCCCTATCTCCTCGAAGACATCAACTATCTTTTCTTTGCTCTTCTCCTTTTTCATAAATTCTATTGGATCGGAAGACATGATCTTTTTCTTGATTGGACTAAGTAAATCTCAGTTCCCATCCGCATGCCACAACTCTAGTTCATGGGAACACAGAAACTCAAGCCCTGGTCATCCTCATCATTATTATCATCACTATCATCATTCTAAAACACATGATGGTTGTCATGTCATCCTCAAATTGTTAGTCATCAATGGCATTTAAAGAATCAATTGTAATGAGTGACCTCTGGCATCATTTTGTCCTTGGATGACTGTGGCAGACTTCCTGTGCATGAGTAAAATGCATCATGATCCTGCTGAAGTTATACATAAGGTGCTTGAATCTATCATCCTTCTGAGGTCGAACACCCTTGCTAGTGGCTCGGAATCATCATCCACCAAATCCTCCTAGATCCAGTATGAGATGAACTTCAATGGATATGGTGGATCTCCATCTTCAACGTGCACTACATCATCCTGATTTTTCAGCTGCCCATGGCGAGTCCATCAAAGGGTCTGAATCATCCTCAACAATAGGTAATCAAATGGATTCTTCCTTGGTCCCCAACCTTTCTTTGTCCCCAATTTAGTATTATAGTCATAGACTCGTAGATGCATGTTACAATTAACACCAATTTCTCCAAAGCTCTATATAAAAGGCAATTTGAACTTTTGTATATTAAACAAAAACGTGAACTAATTTTGCCCAAAGACCTAATTATTTTGAAAACCAAATGTACCACTTGATAGGCCTCAGTCTATACCTGACTGACAGGGGACTGGCACTCTAACACGCAAAACTGCCTGAGCTGTTTCAAAACCAGGCATACCACCTGTTACACTTATCGTACCAAACATAACATCCAGTATTTGACCATTACCTGCCCCTATGTCAAACAATAATCTTACCCCCAGTTTTGGATCCAAAATAAATCCCTTTGGGGCTTTTTGGGGACTTCTTAAACCTCTCTTCCTCAACAGGCTCAGAAAGATGATCTGATTTGCTGTGGTGGCACCTTCATGCATTTGGTCACATTTGAAAATCCAGTGGCCAAAAGTTGTTTCAGATAGGTTATTCCTCTATCAGGACCAATGTAGTCATAGAAAATGCATTTTCCACAATGGCAGTTATTCAAACAATGAACCTACTGTAATGTGAGGCCAGTGCTCTGATGCTTCAGTGTCATTTTTTTCAAAAATTGTCCATCTTAATCATAATCATAAATTTAGTATTGGAAATCAAGGTCTGATCTCACAGAAGAGTCATAGATATGCATAGATCTATATGGCATTTGCATAGATGTTGGTCAGATTTGTGTGAATCTTCATAAATCTACCAATATACAGGCCCGATCCACACGGACCTAACCTATATGGGTGTGGAACTAGGTCAAATCTGTAAAGATTTACGCTGTGATTTACAGGCATCTAAGGCAGATCCTTGCATTTCTAACTTGGATCCGTATGCATCCAGATCCGTAAACTTGAAAAGGAAACCTGAAATTTATATCTCGATTGATGAAATCATGATCTGAAGAGAAAGAATCATAAGAATGCAACCTCATTCAAGAGATATAAAGTGATTAATCTCAAACTTGAGATTTGAATTTACTTTCTTTCACTGTAAATTGAGATGACTTTTTGAGAATGAGCTTCCAATTCCTTGATGACAGCCTTACTTTAAGAGAAATGAGGTTTGCAAAGTGTAATTGAGAATGTTTTGTTAGGAATTAAGAAAAACACGGGTTAAGAATAAAAGAAGGGTGACAGATATACTTAGGATCTGAAAACAGGGGTAAGGTTCCTACCCAGTAAAAGGGCGATAACAATCAAATACCGGTTAAGTGGGTAGTATGCCTGTTACAGTAGATGCACTAGGTCTTATGCCTAGGACTGGGCCATTTCAGTTGTTGAGTGTTGATCCCCTATCAAACAGGTAAATATCAGGGCATACTCAATGGTGTGCTCATTTTTGAGACCAAGGTTTAGAAAACCATTCAGACCAGTATGAACCAGGTGGTAAATACTAGGCCGATAGAAAAGCAGGCCATGAACTAACCCATTTTGGATTGTTCAAGCCAGTTTATAACCTCCCTCATCTCGCTCTATCATTGTCACACTTGACTCTGTGCCCTACAACTCAAGCCACCCACTGCTCATCTCCCCTGACCCTGCCCGTAAAAGCCACTTGACGCCTGCTGCCCAATACTCCTTCGCATCCTCTTCCGTTCCTAGTCCTCTCCTCTCTTCTCTTCTCTTCTTTCTCCTCCTATTCACCTTCTCCTTCTCTTCTTCTTCTCATCCTCCTTCCCACTTATTAGTCATGCAGCATGTACCAACATACTATGTGTATGCTATCATGAACTGGACTTGTATTAGTCCAGTCAGGGACCAATATGGATCTAGTACTTGAGATTTCAAACCCCTTTTGAAACCTTGCCAATAAACCAAAATTTTGAACAAACCTACATAGGTCAGACATCACAAGGTAAAGAAGAAAGAGCATAAACGAAGAAAAAAATAAAAAAGGAGGAAAAGGAGAGAAACACATCCATGAACTCCTTACACAGTTAGGTGTCAAAAACTGGAGAAGTTGAGAGATCTCTGATCAAGAACCTGAAGCCCATTTCTGCTAGATAGAAATTCAGGGAGAACCATGGCCTGAACCAAGGATTACTGTGCCAACTTGTACCTAGTGGTACGAGCGGTACATATCGGTCCAATAGGGGATTGACACGTGGACCGCCCTGTACCGAACGGTCCATAATAAGGGACCCCGTATAGCCCGATATGGGGTCTGTAATGATCAAAACAATCGAAATCCGAACATTACCGATCGGTAACGGTTGGATTTCGATCGATACAAATCAATGGCCAGCATTTATTGAATTCAAACAATTCATTTGACCATTTGAACTAGATCTAAGGGTTTTTAAACCATTTATACCCCCTCATTCTCTCCCTTTTCACTCTCTAACTCGAGTTAGAACATGGCAGAACATCGCTCTCGGACAAACCCTTCTTTGTACCCCCAACAAGGGGAAGATCACCCTCAGTTAGAACGTGGCAAGAGCCGAACAATATTGAGTCAAACTACTCGAGGAACTAGAGACACCTAACTATCACAATCATTTGCCAATGAGCAAGGCAAAGACAAAACGGAAGGCAGTAACATTAACCACCGTTGGAAAGAATCGAGTCGGATAACGAAACACCTTCTCAATTGCATTCAGCAACCCTCTCGGTCCGAAGACATGGCAGTGACGTGGACGGCAGTGACGTGGATAGCAGTGCCTCGACCGATGATGGCGGCTATATCGGGGAGTCGATGGTCCCGTCAACACAATTTAAGAGTGGTGGATGGACCGGGAGCAGTTTCTTACACATGCCACCCAAGATTCAGATCATGAAATTTGACGAGTTACTGGTTAAGTTTATACACAGAAGGGGAAGGGGAAGGGGAAGGAAGTGGATGATTTTGTGCAGATACAATAGAGCTTACACAACTTAGACATAAAGCAGAGCTCGTCGTATTCATAGTCGTTATATTATGGAGAATCATACGGCCAACAACAATACGATGATAGTTGGTCATTCTTCTCCGAACAACATTACAATGATCGATCTTATGATATGGAGCAATATATCAGTAGCGAAAGTAGAAGTTTCAACTTTCTCCAACCTCCGCACCAATACATGCCACAATCGTACTTGCCTTAGGAACCGTCTTGGATATGTGGTTCACGACAATCAAACTATGACCATCACCACATTAATACACCAATAACATATGGTGTATCAGTATAATATATCATGAGATCAATTTCAAGATTAGGTTCGACAAATATATCAAATTGATATACAGATACATATAATCGAGAATCTCGATTCATCACTTGTGAAATCCAATCATTCTTTTTGGTGGTATAACCATGTATATCCATCAATCGATTGTTTGATTAATTTAAATCTTAGAGTTTAAATTGTTTAACAAATAATCTAATAATTTAAATCATTTCTTTGTAGATAATTTAATATCAACAAAAGAACAATTTGAAACATACCACACAGCTACTCCTCAAAACCCGAAAAAGATATATGCAATTATTCTTTCCTAATTTAGATTATTTTTGCTAAAATTTATATTTATTTCTAACTTAAAATTACTAATTTTACGTTTTTTCTATTTTAAAGAAGTTTTGGAGCTATTTTTAGTCATTTTTCCATGTCTTCGGTATGCCCCGCCATACTAACACATGGTATATTGGTATGGAGCGGTATGTAGTGTACTATACCGTCAATTGGTTGGTACATCGGTTTGGACCAGTAAGGCGAACGCTGGCTTGAACTAAGTGGAACTTAACCCAAGTAGACTAAAATTGGTTGATTTTTGTCTGAAATGGATCTCTTACATGCTTGGCACCTTTTTCTTCCAAGTTTCTTTGCAATTCAACTGATAGAACATTAAAGATGAACTATTATAATGTATGCAATCATGCTCAAATAGAAACCCAAAGGCAACACAATTATAGTAATTGCCTATGATAACTGAAACTTGTTTAGAATATTGATTTTGGATGGGTCAACCAGGCACATGTAAAACCATGACATGACCCATAACCTAAAATTAAAAATGTAATAAGCAAATGACTGCATGAAACAATAGTAATTATGGCAATGCTGACTCCATATTCTTGATCATATCAAACAAAATGCATATGCTAACATTTTATTTACATACTTAAAGGGAATTAAACAAGAAAGATCAGTTGCGTGAATTTTAAATGAATATACTGTATTAGATAGAAATGGTAACCTACCTCATAGAAAAGTGCACTACTAGATCCCAAAGACCCATCAGCAAAAGCTTTGACACCACCCAAATGTATCCATTGACTCAAGGCTCTACCTTTTTCTTGAATAAGATCCTAAGGAATCAACAGTTGATGTAATGATTTGAGACAGATTATTTATTGATATATCAAAGAAACATTAGTAAAAACAGATTTCAAGGCAATATGTGGACAACAATAACCAAACTGCAATTAAGCATAGACACTTAAATAAAAGAAAATAAGCAAGCCACCATTTTACAACATATAGATAGTCACAAAACACTTGTCAATTGAATGTATTCCAAATTTTATGTACATAACTTTACTTATGGTTGAGGTCAAGGTTCGTAATTTCGTACCATATCAAAGTATCGAGCTCAGCTCAGTACGATACGGTATGGTATACCGAGTGGTACATTCTGGTGTACCGCTCGATATATATATATATATATATATATATAAGTTTAAAAAAAAACTCGTTTTTCCACCAACGTTGTCACGCACTTAGCTAATTTTGCCTAAATCATGCGGCACCCTTGCGTGTCCCTCCGCAAAGGTCAGCCTCCCTGAAACCTCCTATGGTCCTTTAGGATCTACAAAAGAGAAAATGAGTTAGAGAAAGCATCTCACTCGGGATCCACAAGCAATCTCATCTACGACGTCCGACGAGGGAAGGCGGCGACGGATTGGGATCGTCGAGGGAGAGCGACGCCGGATATCTAGGTTCTCCCTCTTCTTTCTTCTCCCTCGGCTAATACCACCCAGTAGCAGGCAGCGACGGTCGAAATTGACCATCACCGATCGATTTAGGGTGGTAACAGGGCAAAAACAACCCCAATCAACAGTACTACCCGGTAGCAAGCAGTCCGCGCACCGATCTGCTAGTGGACTGGTACGTGCCACCAAGTACGGACGGGATTATTCGAAATTAAAATCCTTGGTTCGAGGCTAGGGTGTACATCTATACAATTCTGTACTAACATTTAATTTGTTTTTTTTGCAAAGGATAAGTGTTGAAGGTGGATAGTGATCTCAGGGCCTTGCAGTGATCTAACAAAATTTACAGCTAAGCTAGCCAACACATACAAAAAAATCAATTTGGTTTAGTAGAATTACAATTTTGGTAAGCAATTTTGTTCCACAAGTAATGAACAATTGGAAAAGATATTGACACCTCTATCTACCACACACACACACACACATACACATATGTAAAACCTAGAATAGCATGCATATAACCAGAAGATACATCTATAGAGCCAATTCATGAATGTACCTTCCCACTTCTAGAATAGCTCATAAGCTAATTCTGATCAGAAAAGGAGAGCCTAGTCACAAAACTCCCATAATTGTGGGATCAGTTGAATGGACACAGATCAATCAGAGTACAACTATTAATTCCAGTTTTGGGGCCATGAAAGTGCTTCAAGTTTTGTGGAAGTCACCCCAAGATATAAGTGGATCTTAGGGATTGACAGGAACATATAGCAAGTCAGACATCAACGGCTTTATCATGCAATATGCACCATTAACTAACAAAGAATGCATAAATTACATTAAATAAAATTATATATATATATGTATATAAATATATATATACATATATATAAATATATATATATATATATATATATATATATAGAGAGAGAGAGAGAGAGAGAGTATGTTAATATAAAGAGTCTATATGTTTTGAGGTACCCAACATGTCCCAAAATATGTCTAACAAGTGTTGGTGTGAAACACAGATAAATCAAGCCTTTTTAAATTGTATAACTTCATGGTTGTTGCTTGATACCTTTAGCATTGGACCTTTGAGCTCCAGAAACTTATTCGATGTTTCCATACCAAGATACTAGTTGATATCAACTGCTCCTCCAGTAAGTATGCATATGATGTGGTTTATTGGGTTGGTGACAAAATAAGATGTCGTCTAGGACTTTATTATCTTTGAACAACTTACAGTGAAGGAAAACAGATAAGAATTAAGAAGAATACACTGAATTCTTATAATTAATACTCGTTTTTAAGACTTGGTCCAGTATATTGTAATATAGTAAAAATTCAAGTACAAGAACAAATTGTAATTGGGGCTCTGATACTTACAACCAGTTGAGACCAAGTTTGCATTGGAAAAAATAAGCAAACTCTGATCAGCATTTTCCCAGAAGAATCAGCCCATTGGTAAACATCTGAAATGATATGTATATCAAGGACAGCACAACCAATTAAAATCCACCTGATAAGATGATAATCCTAAAGTAGAAAAGCCAACTCAGGAATATATATTTAATAATAATGATAGTCTTCCCCAAGGAGACTAATCTCAAATAATCAATGTGGCAGAATCACTTGATTCAGCAGGTTATACAACAATACATGTTGACTTTACTACTCGGGGTAAAGAAATAGACTATATTCTGCAACATGGGAGAAGGCTAAATAACCTCCTTTAATGACAGCAAATATCCTTTAGGATAAAAGGTAGCTTGTCATCAAACTATTGAGAAGAAAATTAAAGAGGTTCCCAAGTGTAACCTGAAAAGTCTTGCCAGATATGATCAACTGATGTGCCTGGAAAGAATCTCCCAAAGTCAATCACGGTTGTCACTCCCCTCGTTAATGCATACTTGCTTGCTCTGATCAGTGAGTCTCTCCTATCATTGATCGAGACTTCAGGTATCACAGCTAGAACAAGCTTCATTGCAGAATCAACCAGCAGACCACTAGGCTCTGGATTGTAGAATTATACAAATTAAAGAAAAACAAAGTCAAGCAGAGCCAAACTTTAAATTTCAAGTAATTGTTAATACCTAATGGACATAAGGAAATATTGTGACCCTTTGGTTTTCATTAACAATAAATTTTTTATAATTTTTTTGGTTCCTAGCTGGCAAGAAGCTCATTTACCATAGAATATCATACAACCAGCTTAAAGGAAGCTGCAAGTGTGACTGGTATAAGAATTTGTTGTTTAAGTATAATATAACTGATTGACTGCAAATTGTTCTGTCACCCCATTTAGTGGCATATTTATCATGCATGAATTCAATCCATTTACTATTGGTGTTTCACTAGATATAGCAACATGTGGTGTCCTACCAAAGCGTGCATCAGAGAAAATAAGTAAAAACAATGACATAGCCACCTTTAGTTTCTGAAATATCCTTATGAAATTCCCTCACAGACTCCTTTCCCTCTCTTTTTATGGATATTCTGTGTATTAAAAATGTCAACCACCAATGATCTAATTAATTGTTTCAATTTACTAATACAAATTACAAAAACATCACTATTTCAAAGTGCCATGTATCTTAGTATCTTGAAATTTGGAACTATTCTTTTTCAATGCCACTATTGATCTTCTTATTAATTTAATAGCTCACTTTAAAAATCCTGCAAGTAAACTTTTAATGCCTTGAAAAAGTTAATTATGATCTACCCATGTGAAATTAAATTCTGATCTACCCAATATATTACTGCCAATTTATCTCTTCTTTTATTTGGCACCATTTGTGTATCTTAAATCTCAGTCATACCCTTCATTGTTCTCTCTGTGTAGTCTTTTCATAACCTCACCAAGCATTAGTGATTACCTTTGTTTAGTGATTGCAATGATAAATGTTTTTTTAGTTTATCTTTCATCTCATTTATAACTGCTAACTTTTCAGCTACAATCTTCACATTTTTGTCAACAAAAAAATAATTGAATTGAGTCAATTGACAAACTAGACCTATTCTCACTAGCTCACCTTTCTTTCCAATGCTTGTGCTATTTTGTTGCTTCCACAATACTTAAAAGTCCACTTATGTTCCTTTTATAAGGCACTTGCAAAAAAGCTTATTACAATACAGAACTTCCAAACCCAAGAGGAGTGTGAAAACTCAAATCTGAACCAATCATTTTTTTATGGATAGGAAAAACTTGGTTGAAATTTTTTACAAGCATCATGGCTACAGGTCAAGCATGAATCCTCAATCCTTTACATGTTTAATTTCCCCATAATTGCTCTCATAGTCCATCTATTTGTTTTTTGCCCTCTTTTGCTACCGGGCAGAAATTAATCTGTTCAAATCTTAAATTTCCCTACATAATCCACTAATGCACTGCAAACCAATATCAATTTAACCTGATTCGATATGCTAAAATAGTATTTTATAATTTATTGAGCTTCATATTTACCTCCCTCCAAAGTCTTCACAATAGCTCCACCAACCGGATCACATGTACTGTTGCTAATTCCAGCTATCTTTAGGGCAAGTGAATTGGCCAATCCCATATGACCATCCATGCGCGAAAGCCATACCTATCCATAACAATGTTCCATATCAAGTTATGTTGTTGGTACTTCAACATATAGCATGAAAATAATAGCATGAGAACCAACTGGGTTGTCAGGTGTGATGCCATCTATCCAAGAAGCAAGAGGTAATTCTCCACCCCAGAGATCATTGTTCCATCCGCTACCTAAGATCCACTCACTATGAAGTTTATCTGTCATGAATATGTTTCTAATGAAGTTAGAGAGAAGAAAAAAGGGAAAGATACTACTGACATGTATAAGGCTTCACCAATAGGTGATTCTTTCCTTTAACATGTATAAGGTCACCAATAGGTGATGCTTTCGTGCACACGTCATATGCCTACTACAATACATAGGGATAAAAACTATTTGAAAAACAGAAAGATCCAAGAAGTAAAAGCTGATCAGGTACCAATATCAGCAAGCAGTAGTATGTACAGCTAAGCTGTACTTAAAATGTCCATCTCTCAATAGTAGTGACAAGTAGCAACAGAAATATTGAGGAAAAAAAAAAGAGTATATGCATAAATGTTATCAGCAAGCAATTGTAAAAGAAGCTAAAAATGCGGCCTCAAAAATAAATCCCAGAAAAATATATGATACAGTTAAAACTGGAAGACACCCGCTCTTCATGATAAATGCTCAGACAGAACTTGAAATGAACAAGGTACAAAATAAATCATGATAGATGATGCTCATACTAAGGAGGAAAAAAAAAGAGTATATGCATAAATGTTATCAGCAAGCAAATTGTAAAAGAAGCTAAAAATGCGGCCTCAAAATAAATCCCAGAAAAATATATGATACAGTTAAAACTGGAGAAGACCCGATCTTCATGATAAATGCTCAGACAGAACTTGAAATGAAGATCCTTCAGGTATATCTTCTTTTATATACCTCAAATGTACATACAAGAGGTAAAAGGATGCTATTGTTAAAAAGCTTAAGAAAGATTATTCGTGAATCCTGTCTCATGGCTTCTAATGTAGCCCAGCAGTGCACATGAGCTGGACCAAACTACCATTATGAGGCGGGGGAATATGGAGTTTCTTTTTTTTTTTGTAATTCATTAGGCAAGAGGCAATCTCCTAATGTTGGCAATTTAGACCAATGGTTTCTCCTTCAAGGTACAAAATAAATCATGATAGATGATGCTCATACTAAGGAGGAAAAAAAAAGAGTATATGCATAAATGTTATCAGCAAGCAAATTGTAAAAGAAGCTAAAAATGCGGCCTCAAAATAAATCCCAGAAAAATATATGATACAGTTAAAACTGGAGAAGACCCGATCTTCATGATAAATGCTCAGACAGAACTTGAAATGAAGATCCTTCAGGTATATCTTCTTTTATATACCTCAAATGTACATACAAGAGGTAAAAGGATGCTATTGTTAAAAAGCTTAAGAAAGATTATTCGTGAATCCTGTCTCATGGCTTCTAATGTAGCCCAGCAGTGCACATGAGCTGGACCAAACTACCATTATGAGGCGGGGGAATATGGAGTTTCTTTTTTTTTTTGTAATTCATTAGGCAAGAGGCAATCTCCTAATGTTGGCAATTTAGACCAATGGTTTCTCCTTCAAGGTACAAAATAAATCATGATAGATGATGCTCATACTAAGGAGGAAAAAAAAGAGAATATATGAAAGGTGATTGCAAGATGGGTTAATATATACCACATCCCTGCATATGTAGCTTGAGGCCCTTATTATCAAGTTATTTGGTTCATTTAGCAACATAGTCCCAGTATACAAGTTCAACATAGTCCCGGTATACAAGTTCCTGATTCATTTGAGATTGCTGACAGATGTATATATAATATCTTAATAAAGAGGTGGATGAAATCCAAAACCCAAAAGTCATTTAAGAAGCAATGGGACTTTTATGGTTTGACTATGATTCAGCCCTATCAGGATGATCATCATACACTTTTTAACCTATTGCTACAAAAAAATATCTTTCATAAGTCAGTTGATGCATCATATCAATTAAGAAGAAATGGGGCCTTTATGATGTGACTATTATTCGGTCCTATCAGGATGATTATCATAAACTTTTTAATCTATTGCAACAAAAAAAAATTATCGTTTATAAGTCAGTTGATGCATCATACCATTTTCATGATACATTATACATTCAGGATCCATGAAGACTGGTAGATAAGGTTGGAGAGAAATGTATAGTGCAAGACTGCAAGTGATCTCCGATAATGACACTAACCTCAAAAAGGGCCAGCAAATCATTGGACAATAGAAGGCGTCTTTTCTGGACATGATGTATGGCCCATTGTATACACCTAATGATAAAGGACATTGGTGATATCGGACTGGCGAAGAGGACAGAGGCAATAACAGAGAGCATCACTCATTCATTTATAATCATCACTGGGTGCATGCAGAAATATAAAGACATATGATAAAATGTCACTTAAATTGCCACCAACTCTAGCAGAAGGCAACATTTACACTTCAAAGCTAAAGTACACAATAGAGAGTTAGGTGATTTACTTATAAATGAGCAAGAGTTCACCATTCATTTCAAAGGCTATCAAGGAAAACGACCCATAGGATGAGGCTGCTCAGTATGAGGAGCAAGGCCTGATGACAGGAGGTGGTCTGGCTACAAGCATTCGGAAGTTGATGGGTCATGGCAGAATGCATCAGTTTTAATCATCCAGATAGCACAGTGATTGACGTCGGTTGATCCATTGGATTTCATTGAAGAGCAACAAATCAATTCAGAGGATGATACTTCTTCACCAATGTATCTACTCTTTCTAAGGTCTACATAGATGATAGTAAGATGGATAACAGTGCATCTACTAGTGATGATGGTCAAGGCCTAGAGTTTTATGTGCTCATTACTCATACATATAAAGCAAAGCATGGTCTAAGGAATAATATTTCAATCGTCACCCAGGATCACTATCATGGTATATGCAGATCCACCCCATTTGTTTACGGCCAGAAGGACAAATGGCAAAAAAAAGGCAATTGATGACTTCAAGGAGATAAGATCTCAAATCATACAAACTCCTCATGGTCATAATCTCCTCCCACTATGAACCTCATATCATAAATAATAATATCATGATGATAGTAGATCCTTCTCATAATCCAATGTTTCATACAGCTCCAAACATCAATATAGTGATGAGAGTCATAGTTCAACTATACTTGAGCAGGCACAGTCATATTTGTCATAGTGTGCCTGACCCAGTAACCTACTACCGCAAGTAATTGATGATGATACCACCACATATGCGACTATGTTTCATCAATAGCACAAAAAAATTGATATCAGATGCCAACAAAACAATTTCATGCATGGGTTCTTTAGAAAAATAATCTTAATCTACAACCGAGCCTCAATGAGGAATTGTAACCATCTCCCATTGATACCGGAGAATATTTTGGGGGTAATAGGTCAGTTAAAAGGTATGATGTGTATCAGGTTTCATGTTTAGAACTTATACATAATATGATTTGCAATAAATGGTAAAAAAAATTTTGATTCATTATTTAGTACAAAATTTTAGCCAAAATTTAATTTTTGATTGATTCTTTAGTCAAAAACTTAAGTTTTATATTGATGTTAAAATTCATGTTGACGCCAACTGAATTCATGTCAGTTGGTCCAGCCATAACAACATGCCAAACAAGGTGTACCAGTAATGTACAAGTACATTCAAAGACCAATGTCACTTTTTCTGAGATTTTAATTCATAATAATAGCTACGTCACATTTTGCAAAAAACTAAGAAATTGACAAGAAAATAAATGCCACTTCTTTTACATTGGTGCTTGGAGTTGGTAGTACCACTAGTTTTGGGAATTTCAAATCTATTGCCTATGGTAATGTGTTTTATAAGTTCATTACTAAAATTATGCTAAAGGATTTAGTAGAATAAGAGAAACACCAAGAGGAGGAGTCATGTTGTCCTTACTAGAGCCAAATGGATGGATCAAGTCTCAATTAAGTCTAAGAAGGATTTATGCTCTGCAAATATAATGAAAGGCGCATAAGGACAACCTAGTTAGGTTTCGCTCTGTGTTCAAGTTATAAATGTTAGATTGGTTGGCTCCAACCTGGCTTCAAAATTCAAATATCAAGTTCACTTGACCAGCAGAATTATGTATTTTGTTACATCAACCAACTGTTAATTTGGCAATGTCAAATTAATATGTAAAGGATAGTTGCACAGATGTAAACCTCTCAAAGCTTCTTTGATCTTTCTTGCAAATTCTTCTTGGCTTTTTACACCTCGAAGTTCCACTTGTCCCATCTGAGTGATAGAAAGCAACATATGAACCAAAATATCACTGGAATACGTTCACTATCTGGGAAAATGATATGTTTTATATGAATAATATATCACTAGATGGAATAGTTACATTAGCACCCTAACTGCAACTGAAAAAACTACTTAAATCATCAAAATAATGGAACATTATCTAAATCATATGAGCATATATATGCTGATATGTCAAACCTAAATCATACAAACACCTTTTCCTCCTTTGTCTTTCTCCTTCTTCCTCTTCCTCCTCTTTCTCCACTGTCCTCTTCTTCCTTCCTCTAATCCTCTTCCGTGCATACCAGTGTATGAAATGTCAGTACACTGGTATCAGTCAGCACGTGTTGGTCCAACCTAGGACGGGTACAACACCATGGTACGAACTAGATTTTTAACCATGCAATGCACTGTACCATCTCATGTTGCACCAAGCTATGCCAATCACTGCCCACCAACATGTAAGGGATGCTAAAGAACAATAAAAATTCACTAATATACTCTGTTCAGCAAGCATTGGCAATTCAAACTAAAGAAGCATGGCAAGCACAGCTGTACACCCACAACAAAAGGCACACAACACCATACACATAACCTGTTAGGTAGCTATGTAAACAGAGGTGCAAACCATTTAATGACCATCCTTGTTATCAAATATTTTGGCATCTTACTGAAAATTGATGGTCTTTACAATGTCAATAAAAAATCTCTTCCAGTCAATGACTTCTCATAAAAAAAAAGAAAATAGAAAATGGTACTTAAATTAAGCTTTTGTGCCTCAAAACCAGGGAATAACTAGACAAGATTAATAAGAAAAATAGTGGTTGCCTCTGTTATACAGTAAAAAATCTATTAATTAGCTAATTAAAGCCATCTTAAGACACATTGAGCTGCATATCTACTATTTGTGCAATTATGCAAACTTCAGCTATATCTAGGAATGGAAAAGCATCTACTCTGATAACTAGTTTTGTTATCTATCTGATTATCCATAACAAGTTTCTTCACTTTCAGCTAAACTTTATACTTGATTACTCATATTATCAGACCAAAGAACAGACCACCATCTTCAAGAGATAGATATTTAAATTTTAGAAAAAATAAAAAAAAGTCACTAATTGAATGACTTCTGGACATAGTTAATTTATATGAAAGACTACTAAATTCATATTACTAAAGGAATCCATCGAACTCCGATCTTGAAGTGAAAATGCACTAAGAAAAAAATATTGCAACTGAAAAAACTACTTAAATCATCAAAATAATGGAACATTATCTAAATCATATGAGCATATATATGCTGATATGTCAAACCTAAATCATACAAACACCTTTTCCTCCTTTGTCTTTCTCCTTCTTCCTCTTCCTCCTCTTTCTCCACTGTCCTCTTCTTCCTTCCTCTAATCCTCTTCCGTGCATACCAGTGTATGAAATGTCAGTACACTGGTATCAGTCAGCACGTGTTGGTCCAACCTAGGACGGGTACAACACCATGGTACGAACTAGATTTTTAACCATGCAATGCACTGTACCATCTCATGTTGCACCAAGCTATGCCAATCACTGCCCACCAACATGTAAGGGATGCTAAAGAACAATAAAAATTCACTAATATACTCTGTTCAGCAAGCATTGGCAATTCAAACTCTATTAATTAGCTAATTAAGCCATCTTAAGACACATTGAGCTGCATATCTACTATTTGTGCAATTATGCAAACTTCAGCTATATCTAGGAATGGAAAAGCATCTACTCTGATAACTAGTTTTGTTATCTATCTGATTATCCCATAACAAGTTTCTTCACTTTCAGCTAAACTTTATACTTGATTACTCATATTATCAGACCAAAGAACAGACCACCATCTTCAAGAGATAGATATTTAAATTTTAGAAAAAATAAAAAAAAGTCACTAATTGAATGACTTCTGGACATAGTTAATTTATAACTCATGGCATAAATAATCAACCTTTTTTGTACAGAAGCTAGTCAAAGTTATTTTATAACATATGTTTCACATAACTTAAATGTGTGACACATTACCAATAATGAAACTATTGCATATGGACAATTATAAAGTAGTCATGGGAGTTACTGAATAACACGAAATATATGTCATCTTAACCAATTGGATTGACAAACCATAAATATCAAATAAAGAAAATAAGCAGCAGTACCTGCAAGCCACCATATATCAAGTGCAAATGTGAATCAATAAACCCTGGCATTACAACATTCCCATTAAGGTTCAACACATAAGTTTGTTGGCCCACCAGGTCCTGCAATTCAGAAATTTAATATGCAACAAATAGAAAGTTTCAATACCCAAGTATGAAGGTTGCTAGATTCTCAATGACAACAACAAGATCATGTAATATGAAAGACTACTAAATTCATATTACTAAAGGAATCCATCGAACTCCGATCTTGAAGTGAAAATGCACTAAGAAAAAAATATTGCAACTGAGAACTAAAGTTGTTAAAAATACATACTGAGGACTAACTAAATTTAAAAAAATGGAAAGCCAAGGGCAAAAGGATTCCGACAAATGCAGGCATAAGTATGAACAGATAGTATCATCATCAATGTAATTTCTAACTTCAATATTTATTTGTGGACAACATCCTAAGATAAGTGATGCTAGGAATGTCCTGAAAATACTTGCAAGTCCATGTGGCCAAATTGGCTCGTGGGATATGAAGTTCTTGGTAGACAAGATAGGCTAACCTATTTAGCAAAATTTTAACAACTGAGAACAATAGATGAATGGAAGCAAATAATATGTGTGTGAACACCATCATATATGCAGTATTTATTCCTCCATCTATCTTGTACTCTATTTTTTAAAAGGGCGTATCCAATGCACAAGGCTCCCGTCAATGCGGGGTCTGGGAGAGTAAATGTACGCATATGGAATGCCTCTTCAGAACAATTTTCTGCATAGATGCTTATTTTCCATGATATGCAAGGCTTATCTCTCTGAAGCTGGACTTGTAATTCTCTTATGCCTCTTCAGAACCAGGCTGTCAGGTTCTGGACTGATGTTTATCTTTTCTCCTTGCCCTTTTCAGTTGTCCTATTTCTTATTTACCCGTCATCTTGAATAGTTATAATCTGGTGGCCTTCATTCTGACCTGGAAGCCAAATGTATCTAGAAGCTATTCTGGTATAATTCACTGGCCCATTAACATGGTATATGTTGTTTCTCTCAACACTAATCAACCGAGGGCAAAAGGATTCCGACAAATGCAGGCAGAAGTATGAACAGATAGTATCATCATCAATGTAATTTCTACCTTCAATATTTATTTGTTGACAACATCCTAAGATAACTGATGCTAGGAATGTCCTGAAAATACTTGAAAGTCCATGGGGCCAAATTGGCTCGTGGTTTGTTCGTGGGATATTAAGTTCTTGGTAGACAAGGGTCAATCAGGCTAACCATTTTAGGAAAATTTTAACAATTGAGATCAATAGATGAACCGAGGGAAGTAATGTGTGTACACAATCATACATGCCAGTTTTTATTCCTCCATCCATCTTGTACTCTCTTCTTCAAAAAATAAAATATTATATGTATAGAAAAGCAATATTCAGAGTTGTACAAAGTATTATGAAAATTCATTTTCTAGGTCATATTCAGAACTCTATTACTGAGTGACTAAAGAAATTAGTTAAAAGCAGTAAAACTGCATGATTGTGTCAATAAGATGTGAAATAAGTAAAAGAAAATAAAAGATAAGAAAGAAAAAAACGAATAGGTGAAGAAGAAAAATAGAAGGAAAAATGAAAAGGACAATCAGTAACAGCATCAAAACCCTGATCCTAGATGGGGTAACCAAAACATGAAGACCTTAAACCAGAATAAAGCATGCTTGAAGATAATCCCAGTTTATTAAGAGACTCCCTTGAGCTATTCAAGGGTTGATTAGTGTTGAGAGAAATAAGATATACCATGTTGATGGGCCAGTGAATTATACCAGAATAGCTTCCAGATACATTGGGCTTCCTGGTCAGAATGAAGGCCACCAGATTATAACTATTCATGATGATAGGATAAATAATAAATAGGACAGTTGTAAAGGGGAAGGAGAAAAGCCAAACATCATTCCAGAACCTGACAGTCTGGTTCTGAAGAGGCATCAGAGAATTTCAAGACCAGCTTCAAATGAGATAAGCCTTCCATACCATGGAAAAGGAGCATCTATGAAGAAAATTCTTCTGAAGAGGCATTCCATACAAGTATTAAAAGATCATGTCTTACCACAGAATTGAAGGATCCCAAGTTGCACCGATTGGAATACAACCACTTCACCTTTTAGGCATATGTGACTGGGTAGTTTGGAGCACATGGTGTAACTTGCATGATGCTCTCATCAATTGGATCAGCGTAACAGGGTAAAGGCAATCCCTATCAAATCTCGCTAATCAATCATTCATCATAATCATCAAAAAAATTGATTTTTTAAGTGAAAATCTAATGGATGACGGGTAGGGAATGGTGGTAAGGACAGCTGAATAGTGCAAGATCTCAAACAAAAATTGTTGGGAACTATGCCCCGTAACTTGTGCTTCTCCACTTCAAAGTTAGACTCCCAGGTAAGTTGACAGGAAAACAGTGTTTATTGATGGAAAAAGAGAATAACATTGTCCAAAAAGATAGCACTGAGGCTTAGACTGCCTTTACAGTTTCTACTACCTCCTAGTTATAATAGGATTCTGTTTTATGATTAAAACATACTAGATATTTGCTGCTAAAATCTTCTGTCGATTTGATGATGCTCTTAACGAGGCTCCTAATTGTGCCAACATCCCCTTATGGGATGTGCAATCATGAGAGGAGCGGAGACAGTAGAGGTTGTTGCCTTCTATGCCTTGTCCAGACTAGACTGTTAAGCCATTTTCATTTCAAGAGTAAGAACTATCAGCCATATGTTGAACCAGCTTGGGAGGTCAATGGTACTGTTGTACCAAATCCTCATAGGCCTTATTTCGCTGAGGACAAGAATTGCCAATCTTCTGAAGTTGTTTCTGCTGCCACTAATTCTGCCAATGCTGCATCTTCTAATGCTATCCTGCTGCTTCTACTTCTCTGTAGTCTTGTTTTCACCAAGAGAGGAATAGCATCCAAACAGTCTACTGTGAAGTTTCATACACTAAACCAAGCTTGAATCATCCCTTTGAACCTTGGAGAAATTTCATCTGATATTCCAAATAAGGGTCATGTTTCTACTTTAAGAGTGATGTACCAGAATATGCACCCATTGTTGCGGCAGTGAACCATGTTCCTGTCGGTCGTCTAAATGATGTGAGGCAGTTATCAGGCATCCTCACTCAGTGCTGACTCATAAAAATGAGCCCTTATCTGGACTTGGACATGTGCATTACTATAAATTTAGCTAGGTATGCTAAAAAGGCAACTCCTTGGTTTCAATCAAGTTTTATGCCAACTTAGAAACACCGAGTTACTTTGTGCCAAAGAAAGCAATTTCACCTGTTCTGATACTGTTCAGCCAGTATTTACCAGTCCGATTGCCACCAGGATGCAGATGACTTAAAACCAGGTAGTTAGATCCAATTCATGACAAAAACAGATTTTACTTTTAGGTAAAAAGAGAAGTCACCCATTAAAAGATACATCTAGGGCTCACGAGGAGTCCTGCTAACAGCCCCCTTCTCGCTGCTGGCAGCATGACCATCTCCTCTTCGTCCTTCTTCTTTACCCCCACCCAAACCAACAGTGCCACAGTACGTTCTGGGTCCCACAACCTAAAACTGCAAACCTTGCTTTGTGCTACCACAATCAATCAAACTTCAACATATTTCTGCCTTTAATTATATCTTGGATTTTGAAGATCACAGTATTAATAATTAATGTAGAATTATGGAAGATGTTATTTTGCAACTTATGATATCTGCAAAATACTTTCTAATTAATAAAATTTATTCAAAAAAATTATATTAAAATGGTCTTATGTCAGCAATACTGGTATAATTGAACCTTTCAGAGAAATGTTTGATCCAATATTGTCTACCAAAATGAATGTTACAATGAGACCCAATTACAGATCAAGCACCGAACAATTTCTTTCTTCTTTTTTACGTTAAAATCACTCTAGTGAGCTGCAGATCATATGTTTCCAACAATGATAGCAGTATGATATTGCAATGGATGTCTTAGGATCATAAATCTAATTCACCTTCAGTCCAAACCAGTATGCAATTAGACATATATTAGCAGCTTGAAGTTCTAAATGGTCAATGTTGGTACTAGTTAAGTAGTTATACTAAGCAAAACTCAAATCACATTGGCAGCTTAAAGTTCTAAAAAGCCAATGCCAATACTACTTTATGCAGTTGCACTAAGCAAAACTATAATCACATAAGTAGGCAGTGCCAACATCCATGATAAAAATGTGTTAACTTTAGATGTGAAACAAGCATCGGCTGATCCAGTCCAAGCTCATATTTTGTCAAGCGCACAGCCTGAATGATCAATAAGTCAATATTTTGTCAATTTTCTCAGGACATGCCAATTCAGTTGGAATCTCAAGGTAATCAACGCACAGAGACTTCTTTCCCCTTTCAGGATATGCCAATTTAGTTAGAACCTCTAGGTAATCAATAATTCAATCCACAGATACTTCTTTCCATTTCCATGCTAGGTTCAACCTACTCTTATTCAAGTTTTTAGCCTCTCCTGAGCATCAAATCTAGTTTCCTCTGTTATAAGTAATATCTAAGCTTCTTTGGGTCATGAGTTCTCAGATATACCTCAACATAGTGACACATAGTCCCGCATAAAAAATTAAGTGACACCATAGTCTCCGCATACAAAACAATATTTTCATGCTTTCAACACAGCATGATTAAAGCAGCTCAGTTCCTCCATTTGCCAAATCAATAGTACAGGAATTCCTACAAGATCAATTTAATGGTCGGTTTCTTTTAGTTCAGTGAGAACAAGTAACTTTATTGTTGATATTTCTAGTTTAAGAAGCACAGACACAGACATGGGACATGGCCACAGCAACACGTCATTTTTAAAAAAAATTAGGACACGTACACGGCAAGGGCACATGTGTGTGTGTATATATATTATATTAATATGAGTTGTATGGCATTTATACTTAAATTTTATGAACTCAGCAATATGAACAAATAAATATCATCATACAGATTTAAACAATTAAAATTATCTAAATGTAGGTATCCAAAATAAATATTGAGTACATCAAATAATGTTTAACAATGTCTAGATATACCTCAACATAGTGACACATAGTCCCGCATAAAAAACAATATGTTCATGCTTTCAACACAGCATGATTAAAGCAGCTCAGTTCCTCCATTTGCACAAATCAATAGTACAGGAATTCCTACAAGATCAATTTAAATGGTCGAGTTTCTTTTAGTTCAGTGAGAAACAAGTAACTTTATTGTTGATATTTCTAGTTTAAGAAGCACAGACACAGACATGGGACATGGCCACAGCAACACGTCATTTTTAAAAAAAATTAGGACACGTACACGGCAAGGGCACATGTGTGTGTGTATATATATTATATTAATATGAGTTGTATGGCATTTATACTTAAATTTTATGAACTCAGCAATATGAACAAATAAATATCATCATACAGATTTAAACAATTAAAATTATCTAAATGTAGGTATCCAAAATAAATATTGAGTACATCAAATAATGTTTAACAATGTCTAGATATAACTTATATATGTTTCCTTGCAACACCGACGATCCGTGTCCACATAGAATCTGAAGCAAACGGCCCTCGTGTGAGGGCCATGCAAGCGCAACGTTGCATGCGAGGGTCATGCAACAAAGCGCATGAAAGCAAACCAGAAGCAATGCCATGTCCAACAAATAGAAATGAAAATAAATAAATAAACATGCCTGGACATGTGTTCAGCCGTGTCGACGACATATACTTGTCTAACATGTGTCAGACATGAACAAGTCCACCAAAAGCATGTGTTCATGCTTCTTAGTTTCCAGTTATGTCACATGGAACATGATCAAAGGGTGCAATTCACATAAGCTCTAAATCTTGATTGTCTTTTAAATCTTAAAAGTGCAGCCAAGAGCTAACATTCAAAAGATGAATGGAACTACAAGGGGAATCAAAGACAACCTTATATGTACTTTCTGGTCCAACCCATAACTTGAAGCTATCAAGTTTCTCCATGTGTTCATACGCCCTAAATATATTCAACATAAACTGGTCGATAAAACATTTGTATTAATTCTAAAATGGCATCGCCACAGCACCTACACTTACAATTAACCTACAACACTAAACCTGGATTTGAATAAACGGAGAGGCATTGAAGAACTCTTAGAATTCATTCACGCAAGATTACCAAATGAATACCATAGTTTCTAACAAGTCAACATTTTAGTCATCATTGGTACGACCCCATAGGAGAGCCAAGGGGTCATGGCCCTCCTTTTAGCACCATTCTGATAAATCAACATTTGGCCATCATTGATGTGACCCTGTAGGCTCGTAAGGAATTGTCCGCTTTGGACGTTTTCGGACATACCCACAAAGTTTTGCCCTTTCTGAACTTGTGAGCCTCAAAAGGCGTCTTTGAAAGTAAAGGTGACCCGACGGGCTTATAAGCCCTTAGTTCTCCTACTCCTCAACCAATGTGAGACTAAATGTCCTTACTAGTGCTCTTCCCTAGGAGAGCTAGAGGTTCAGGCCCTCCTTCTAGCATCATTATAATAAGTCAATATTTGATCGTCATTGGTGTGACCCCGTAGGCTCACGAGAAATTATCCGCTTTGGACGTGCCCGCACGGTTTTACCTTTTCAAGGCTCGTAAGCCTCAAAAGGTACCTTTGAGGGCAAGGGTGACCCGAAGGGTAATCGTTTTACCCTTTTAGAGGCTCACGAGCCTCAAAAGGGCAAAACCATGTGGGCACGCCCAAAGCGGATAATTCTTCGCGAACCTGCCCGTTCGCACCAACGACGACCAAATGTTGACTTATCAGTTTCATTCTTGATTTTCTCGAATTTTTAGTCGCAAAGAACACGAGACCAACCAGCGTCAACAGCCGATACAAATAATAAACACAAAACAGAATAGATTTCAAGAGGTAGGTAAAGTTCAAACACCTCAACAGAGGAATAGCTGCCGACTCGGAGAATCCGGCCGCCTCGGACGGCCATGGCTTGGGCGAAAGGAAGGGATGGGTCGCTGGTGTAGATGGTCGCATTCATGACCACAAGGTCCGCGGAAATCCGACTCCATTTCCATGGAGTCCCTGCGATTCACAAAGCACGGCACAGTTTTAGCCCTCCCCAAGTCATTCCCCTATTGCTTCACCATCGATTTCATTCTCAACTAGTAGTAAGATAGTGAGACTAGTAGCAGAGAGGGGGTACATGTGAGGCGCAGAGCCGGAGCGAGGATGATAGCGAAAAGGGCGGCAGCCACCGCGGAGAGGGACGCGAGGGCGGTGGCTCTACTGGCCATACCAATAACAGAAGAGTACGCAGCGAGGAGGTGACGGCGGTGGAGCACTTTTAGGATTAAGTACATCGTTTCAAGTTTTTGTTTTGATTAGAAGAAATTTTCGTTTGATTTTTCTAATTAAAAAAATTAATTTATTTTATTTTCGTTTGATATTATACTAATCCATTCGAATGTCTCAAATAATATATATATATATATATAATCTTTTTAAAATCGAAAGAAAGAATTATTTTATCTCATATATATATATATATATATATATATATATATATATATATATATATATATATATATATAATCCACTTTACGGTTGACATATGTATCTTTAAAGTGGATTTACTTCAAAGCATCTCCGATTGCCTTAACTTATCCAACAAAAATTGATTCTCTTTTTTTTTTTCATGTTTCAATTTGATTTAGGGTTAGATTGTTGAATATAAAATTGGATTAAAAACTAACAAATTTTATAATTTTAGGTAAATTTATAATAAAAAATTTAAAAAAATTAAATTATACAAATTATAAAATCAATGGTAAATTTATTAAATAATAAAAATAATTATTGACCTCTAAAATATTAAAAACTAATATGAAAGAGACAAAACTAATAGAAATTATTCAGAAACTATGTGATTAGTTTATGTTAGAAATATATACAACTTATATTAAGATTTTTATGAATATTTATAAAAAATCATATGTTTTAATTTTTTTTATTATTAAATTATTAATAGAGAGAGATATGGAAGGGACCAAAAGAGTTTCTTGTTATAGTCCTCACAAGAAATGATGTCATTTTGGATCAAAACTGCTCAACACAAGAGACACTAAGATTCTAACTCTTAAGACATCAGGTTGCACTTTTTAATGGTAAGAATGGACTCATAGTCCTTCAACTGTAAAAATGCCTTTTTAATCTTACTAAAATCTAGCAAAAAAATGTGTTGTAAGTTCTCATCACAAAAGCATTTCCCTTTAATTGCAAGCAAGAATTAATTGCAGTGGAAGAAGGCATGGGGGCAATCCTTTGAAGAACCAATTAAATGATTTGGTGTCCATCCGAGAGATTTAGTAGTTGCGTGCAAGGCGATCCTTCGGTGGCCTGTCAACTGCAGCTACTCCAAGTAGTACTGGAAGCCAAGTGTTTTGCTTGGGAATAATCTAAGCTCTTTGGTTTGATCAAATGCTATTTCCATGCTCTGATCAAACCAAAAAGGCTCAGATACATTATTAGTAGATCAAATTTTCTGATGCTTTGAATCATGCAGTTTTGCAGTCCCCCATGCCATTACAGACAAAGGTTGGCAAGCCACTGAAAAGCTGAATTCAGCATGGAGTCTGAGAGGTCAAGGAACATAATAATGGCTGATGTCCTGAACTTTTTCTCGGCTTCCTGCCTTTTTATGTCTCGTCTCAGCTGGATTGCTATGGTTCTTCATCATATTGTCCTTTGAATGCTGCAATACAGATGGCATAGGTAGCAACGCATCCATGTGCAAACGCTTTGAGTTCAGAAATCCAATCTATCCATTCATGACTTGAAATCTCCATTTTTCTTTTTACATTTGCTTGTGATGTTGGGGAGATCATGGCACAACAAAATTGGAATCAAGTAGGTGTATGTATATGGGTTTCCAGGCATATGTATGATTCAAGGAAACCCAATCCAAGGTAGATGGTGAAGAGAGAGAAAAAGAAACAAGGTCTATCGCGTAAGCAATTAAGTGGTCTCTTCATACGACACCAATGCCAAGCTACTACTGGAGAATCTTGGCCTGGTCTTCTCAGGTGAAAGCCCCTCATCCATGGCCTTCCTTTTATTGCTCTTACTGTTGTTATTACTGCTGCAGCTGCTAATGGTACTACTGTTGGTTTCTTGGTGTTGTGATGGTTGCTGCTCCTTCAACTTGCCTTTTAGCATGTAAGGTCTGAGCCTGATGAGGTCTGAAAGCTGTATTGGCTTGAGGAAGAACTCCTCAGCTCCTCCTTCCAAGCATCTGTCATCAGGACACATCAAAGCATTTACATGTCAGATGTAGGTGAGAAGAAAGGAGTCTAAGGTGGGACTTTCTATCCTTTTTCTCTCATCACATCAACTTCAGAATATTGAGCAAATCTAACAACAACATGGAAAAGATTTTGGATGTTTGACTTTATTGGCGTATAGGGGTGGCTTTATCCTGATTCCACCCAAGCTATGACCACCGCACAGATGACTCCGACCCACCTTTTATGAACCAAAGTTGGGAAAACAAACATGGTATGAGGACCACTTGCTGGTTTGGATGTTTCCCCCCATCCTCGTTACCCCCAGTGATGGGCAAGATATGAGATACTGTGTGAACTGAGGAAGATCTAATTTACTGCTTGCCTTTATTATTTTTTTGTTTCTCTCCTCTTTTGAGGAAAAGCAAGTGAATTGAAGAAGAAGAAGAAGAAGAAGAATCCCATCCGTGTAGTATTTTGAGCTGGATCTCTTTCTTGGGACTTCTTAGCTGCATAAATTAGTGGCTTTGTGTTTGCTTGTGGGATTCCTAAAAGGAAACAAATTGGATACACAGAGCTCTTGAGGAATCAGCCTCTGGAACAAAGTTCATATCTTGGTCACTGTAAACGTAAGAAAGCTGGAAGAGAAACCAACAGCATCTTGGGATTCTTTTATTGTCCTTCCTACTTCACCTTTTCTTAAAGTTGCATGACTGTAAAGGTGCTCCATTTATGCCGCGAGTGAAACCAAACCAAAATCTCATGCAAGAATTTAATGGTAAGGAATCCACTTCCTCACCTGTTGATCCTGGAAGGCACATTCTCAGAGGACATGATCACAACTGGAATGTCCTTCAAAGATGATGACCCCTGATAACAAGTAAACCAAGAACACACACACAAACACACGTAACTATCTTGAAACAAGCTCAAAAAGCAATTAAAAGTCGAAGAATGGAAATTGGACCAGCCATCAGTTCTACCTTGATCTTCTTGAGCAGATCATACCCTGTCATCCCGGGCATACAGTAGTCTGTTATGACCAAATTCACCTCTATTTCCTATAAGCACGATTACCATCACGATTCATCAGAAACGAGAAGAACCCATGCTGTGAAATCGATGGATGATTTGACTTACGTTCTTGTCCGGTGAGGAAGGCGATGAGATATCCTGGTCCTCTCTCAACCCCAGCAACTCCAAGGCTTTGCTCCCGGAGTCTACTGTGGTAACTGAAGCAAGCAACACATTTCTCTCAGAAACACTTGAATCGAGTGGGTGGCGAATCCGCTGTTCCCCATTCATGCAACCAAGTATAAGCAGCGAGAGTACCTTGGTAGGATGAGGTCTTGAGGAGCCTCTCGATGAGCTTCCTGTCGATGAGGCTGTCATCCACAGCCAGCACATGAAACTGTGCCTCCCGATCAACAGCCATATTCTCTTCCTCTCTCTCGATGACGACAACTACAACAGCAATGAAGAAGAAGAGGATAAGTTTCTGTTCACCTTCCTTCTGTTTTCTCACCAGCGGATTCCAACCTCCAGCAAGACAATCAAATATAATCCACCTTGCAACCCACCAAAATCTCACCTCGTCGAAAGGAATCCGCTCGCTCTATCTATGAATTGGATACCAAGCGAAGCCACCACAGAAGCGGCCCTTCCTCTCCCACGCCCCCCATGGAGTGATGTTTTATATGTAAGCCACCTCCTGACACGTCCTTTCGGACCAAAGTTAAGCAACTTGCTACGAGATTAGTGCGGCTATGATCGAGGGCTGAGGAGGGGCGGAAGGCCAGCAGATGAAGGGCGTGGAGTAGAAGCGGGGAAAGGCTCGGTGGTGGTGGACCACCCAATCCTGGCATGAGATTCGCTGACGTCACCGTCGGCCCTCGCTTTTCTTTGGTTGTGTGAGTTCTTGTGGTCTTTGCAGGATCTGCCCCTCCCCCACAAGCACTTGGAAGGCAATTCCATGTGATCCCTTCTAGATTTGCCTCCCCATCATCTCTGTCCTTCTGCTTCCTCTCTCTCCTCTCTCTCTCTCTCTCTCTCTCTCTCTCCCTCTCTCTTTCCTGCTGTCTCCACGGATCTTTTTCCATCTCTTTCCTTCTCTCTCTCCTCTTCTTGCTTGCGTGCCAGACTATTCAATGTAGCATACAAAAATAGCAGCCTCACGCATCATACGCACCACCATCTGTATCTTCATGCATATATGATAATAATTTAGTATTGCTGAGGAGTCGGTCAGATGGGAGACCAAAGGCATAACAAGTATCATGCACGTATATATATGTATATATATATATGTATATATTAAAGAAGTTGAGGTTGACACAAGAATGGATGCTTGCTGAGTGAAGATTGTACATTTTTGGTAGCAGACCTGGAAGACTCCACCGGCCATTGTCTTCTATGACTGATTTCTTCCAGATTTCAATGTTGGTGTCACATAACTTTTCATTTTCTTGTGCTACCATATAAGCTTGGCTGGTCAAGCTCTATGGTGTGGGCCATGTAGCATGTAATTGAGGATCTGATAGACAAAATGATCTCTTTTAGCTGATATGGTGTGTGTCCACCAATTTATGGTTTGGGAGTCTCGTCTCTTGAAGTTAAAGTGGGTGTTGTATATATAATTGTATTATTAGCTGATGTAGTGTGTGCATTCGTTTTTGATCTAATAACAAAAATCTGTACCGGGGGAGTTTAATGTAGCTTATGATGGTGTACTCAATGTAATTTTACTTATGAATGTCAAATTTATTATTATTATTATTATTATTATTATTATTATTATTATTATTATTATTATTATTATTATTATAGGTGATTTGGGTGGTCAAATATAACACTTTCACCTAAATCTTCCCTCTAATTATTCAGGTTATATAATTGTCTCTCAATTGATTCAAATTTAGTAGGTTCTTTTAATAATAATAAAATTACGTGGGTCAAGGATATGGATTTGGGTTGAATTCTAGTCGTATTCCAAACATGAATGCATCTACAAGTGTTAGATTTTACCTTATATTAAACTAATGAATGTTCTCTTGCTTTAGTTTTCGTTATATAATAAATACATATAAATTTGAGTGGTTTATTAGTATCTGTACGTCCGAAATCTTATTAATATTAGATGCATCGTGTACTGGATTTCATACGGTCATAGAACTTAGCGTTCATTTGGGATGGATGTCTGTCGGAATCAGTATCTATCGTTTAAGATACATAGGAAAAAAGGTGTTTCGAGTGTCAAATCAATGTGTGATCAATTTTTCTTTTGTAATGAGAACGCATGAGGTGATCCAGTTAGACCTGACTCAATGTTTGACTTGACCAAAAAATTGTCGTCAGTCAACCAGTTCATTTTTTTGGATTTTATTATTCAGTATTAGAGTATGAATGAAGCTGATTACGACTGTCAAATATCATCTCACGACCTCTAAACATTAAACTCATGTGGTCCATGTAAAGTTCTTTCACACGCCAGTTTGGAATAGTAGTTCGGTTCGACGGCTCAATCAATAAACTGTACAATTTAATTAGACATTGGACCGATTCAACATGGCGTGAAGCGTCCTTAATTTCCAATGCATAGTAGCAATGAGATCTTGACCGGCTTGGGCATGATCGTTGACTGTCAGCCCAGCGTGAGATGCATGCAAACCACTCGGGTCAACAACCCACAGTCTTCTGTGACATGGTGGCCCAGCTCGATCTGATCTGATTCGATCTGTGGATTCTTCCAAGTCATAAGCAGTAGCCGTAGATGGACTGGCACTGACTAGTTCACAAGAGATCATATGGGTTTCGATCGTGATAGTACAGATTGGCTCCACCTGATTTGTGATCGACTCGATCGAGTTCAGCAACCGTTGACCAACCACAAAGGTTAGAATTCCCTGCTGCACTATCACTACTTGTTTCTCCGCTGCAGTAATTCACAGGTTTCCTATACATACGTATTCATAGTGCGTTTATTTTGGATGTCAGATAACAAAACTACGATAACTTAGCTACATTATTCCATTTATGCAGATAGAATTCCTTCTAAAGTGAGACTCTACTATGTTCACAAAATTGCTCGGGCCGGTCATCTATCAAACTCCAAAAACTGAGGATCTCAAAATTACTAGACCAGTTCGATTTGACATGGCCAAACCAACCGATGTTAGCCCCATGTAGAGCAATTCAGTCCAAGATCCACCCAGGATTTAATAGACTCGACACTCGATGCCACCTCACCTTGCTACCAAAATAACGGAAGAAAGATCTAAGGATGGAGAAGAAGACCTCATGTCAGATATATACCAGAAATATACAGATTGCTCTGCTTTACACAACGTCAAATATTGCCACCTTACCTCCTCAAAAAAGAAGGTTGGATGTGAGAGGAACACGGTTCACAATATCATTTGACTTCTGTTAATGATCCATCTGAGAGGAACACGGTTCACAATATCATGTGAGAGGAACACGGTTCATCAAAGGCTTATGATTTCCAAAACTTTTCAACCTACAGTCATAAAATCAATTGGAATAGGTACAACCAATGGAATTCAATCGGAGTTGGCTAATTTCGGCCAATTATCATTTGACAGCTGCAAAAACGAATAAAAAAAGAGGCCGTAAGAAAAAGGAGAGGAAGAAGTTCAGACAAAAAGAAAACTTATAATTATGCGAGTGAAATGAAGATGTTGCTACTATTGCAAATAATAATATTTCCTAAAACTATTGTATTTGTTGCATTAATCATCCATGCATATGACAGAAAAGAAAGAACATAAGTAGATGAAAAGGACAAATAGTGACCATCAATCTTGGTTCTCCACAAAAAAAGAAGAGAGGTGTCATGACATTTAAAATCTATTTGAATCCCAGGAGCATTCTCTTCAAAATATCTTTTTTTCTCTAGTTGTTTTCACATCACCCGACACTTCAGCATCACAGTTTTCAAAGTTGTAGGAGCAAATGTTTTGAATTTTTATTATATATTTACTGCAATAATATCATCAAATTATAATGTGTAATTATTTCTATTAAATATATCATAGTTACTTCTTGATGAATTACTTTCCAATATCTTTTGTTGTTATCATTTATGATTTTTAAAATTTTTATAGTAGTTTCCTTTTTTATTGAAAAGTTAGATATCATATCAAATAATAGAATAAAAACATATTTTAAGTTCTCAGATCCTATTTCGCCTTTGCTAATATTTTTTATTATATTTTTTAAGTTTATTCTTGGCTTGTCTTGATCTTGTAAGTCTAATCTGAGCACTTCTATAAATTTGATCATATCATCACAAGTGAATCCTGATCTTGATATCAACCATACAAATTACAAAGAGAAGCCTAGTGCTTCAGTTTCATCAGCATTGTCTTAGCTTTCCTATTTTGATGGTACACTCATGTAAGCCAGCATAACAAAGAAAGTGCTTGTTCCAGTGGCTAAAAGGTGCTAAGTTCCCCAAGATATTAATGCCTTGAAGCTACATTACAAGATGAGTAACTCTTAAGCTTCTTGGTTTTAGCACCCTGTCCTTTCTAGCATTTGTACTCTTCTTTGTATCATTGGTACATGGTGACAAAACCATTAGAAAAAAAGGAAGCAATCATTTAAATGACAATACAAAAGCACTTCCATAGATTTTTCACTCAGCAATATAAGTTAACTAGAACAAAAAAGGCAATGATATATGATAGTTACAAAACAGGCTATCATATTTACTCTTTTGCCATGATAAAGTATAAGATTTTTCATTGTTTGCTTTATTCTAACAGTAACATTGCATATAGTCTTATCCTCCATGATGATAGTTATCATATTAAACATGCACATCCTTAAAAGCAATTACCATAAAATGCTATTACGCTTGTTGCAAGGTGCTCACAACAACAAAAAAAACCATAATATCCCAATTATTTGGGGTTGGCCACAGGGATTTTTTGCCACCATAGGACTCTATAAAAAGTCATATTCCTAGCTCAGTTAAAGAGTATATAAATCTTTACTTATAATTTCTACTGAAGTCTATGAAAAAGAAAAGCTCCTAATGTCAATACTAGCTAAAATCATGTCCTTCCTGATGTTCTCTATCACTAAAATTGTCTGCTTATATCCTTTACAAACTTTCAGATGATTCATGCATTCATTATACCTTGATTCTATTCTTTAAATTGTTCTTTGAAGATAGTGGTGTCAAGGCCAAAGAAGATGCGGTAGTTCCTTAAGGATGACTGCTTCAGTAGTAGATATCCATGTTTCATTATTCTAGTAGTTTAAATAGGTGCTCAAGTGCTCACTTAGGCGCTTGGGTGAGGCGAGGCGAAGTCCGCCTGGGCGCTTGCTTGAACCCAGGCATCGAGCGCCTTAGGCAAGCACCTTGTTTTAGCAAAGCAACCGAGCCAGATGATCAAGTTTGGTTCGGTTGAACAGTAACTTAGTTGGTTCAATTGAACCTGTTATTTCTAAAGCCGCACAAGCAACCCACCTTGCGTGTGCGACCCCGGCCCATAAACCCTACTTCACGCACAGCCTCTACCTCTATCGCTAACGAACGGGTCCAAAGGTCTAGCTTTCGTGCGTAGTTCCCTCTGTTGCCACTACTTCCATGTGTAGCTCTTTCCACCATCTAGGGAGCGGACCGTAGCTTCTGCTGCCACCGATAGACACATCTAAAGCTTCCTCCGCCATCGCCATTGTAGTCCATAGCTTTCTCCGTCACTCCTATTGCTGTCCGAAGCTTCCTTCGCCACCATTGCCGTCAATCGAAAGTTCTTTCATCACCGCCGTTCTCTTTTTCTCCACTTTCCATCGTCGATGACTATTTTCTCCCCTCTAACTACTATTAACAGTGGATTAAATACCGTTAATAGCATATTGTTAATTACTATTACCTTATAATAGTCCCTATTTAGATTTTAACACTGTTAATCTCTATTTATTTAGAACCTATTATTGAAGAGGATGAGAGGAAGAGAAAGATGAAGATGGACGAGAAGAAACCTATATAATAGTCATCTCTTGCCATCGTTGAAGAGGATAAAACATATTTTGATAAAATTGGACGAGAGAAAGAGAAAGCTGATGATATGTTTGAAAATGACGATGTTGATTATGATGATGATTACATTTGAGGTAAAGTTTTATTGTTTTGAGTCTTTCGACATTTTTGCTATTAAAAGATGGATAATGTGACTTGATACTTTAAATATTTTTTTAATACTTATATAATCATATTTATCAATTATATTATATTTTTTTATATTTTAATATTTTAGAGTGCTTCGCTTCGCTCAACCAGGCACCTAGGTGGGCACCTAGCGCCTCGGACATTTAAGGATCTTGGTGCCTAACGTTTTTTAAATCACTGCATTATTCATAATAAATATAAGGTCTATACGAGTCTGCTAGAAAAATATAATGGTTCTATCTTAAATAGAATGCGATCATTAATGTAATCTCTCTAATTATAGTTTGTACTACTCTCCTGATAATAGCAGCCATGAAGTTTTCGACTCTGGATGATCATGTAACAAAGTTTAACATCTACGTAGCTTTTTGCTGTCTAGAATCTATGATAGTAAAGTGAAGATAATAAAAAAAAAGAACGAATACAATGCATGTTTATTCTAACTAGTTTGTAAATAGCAACTAACAGATAATTAGATAGATAGTGACAGGTCCCATACCTGTTATGCTTTCACATTTGTGCGCACAAAGCTCAATCGAGCCAAATAATTGCTTTCAGCAAAATTATGTAGTGCGCGATGAGCTCTTGTCCCTTCATATTCATCTTTATCAACTTCTTGCTTGAATGTTTCTCTACAAGCATTGACATCCTGAAAGGACAGATGCAGTTAGTGGTACATTAAACTTGCAGTTAATATTGCACTTACTAAATGTTCCAGTTCTAGAATCTTGCAGATACAACTATAACTAAGCCCTAGGTTCAAAGGGTCCAAGAAGGATTAGCAAAAAATTTCGTACTTCCAAAAAAGATTTAATTATAGAAAATAAGGCAAAAATGAAAATTGCTTCCAAAATAAATGTTGACCTCAAATGATGATTAAGCAAGAAAACAACAAGAATGGAACCTTGCAGGAAGTAAAGGTTCAAACCAGAGCCAAAAAGTATCACAGTAGACCATACCATATCAACCAGTACATGCCAAATTAACCATGGATTGAAATGTGGACTACTCAATATCAGGTTGTATGTAGTGAACTGATTATATCTCTCCCATTTTTTCATAATTTTACCAAACTTGCATTGGAACTGATTTAAAACCCTATATATTTCAAGCAAAACTGGTCACAGTAGAACCCTGAGAATCACTCCCATCTCCTCGAAAGTCTGATCACTCCTCTTTTCACACCCTCTCCCCCTTTCTCATTCAAAGAAGAATAACACAACAAGAGAGATATATAATTAAAAGAGGCAGAATTAGCACTTTATCCCAATTCCATTGTGTTGCCAAATTTGAATATGGCAAAGCATCCAACTAACGTATTGTCTAAAATTATTTTACTCATGAAGCCTGGAGACTGGTGGAAAGTGGAAACCATTCTTTACTTGCTTCAGTTGCTTGCACAACCACCCAAAACCTCCCATGAGTAGCCCTAGAAAGAGAATCTGAAGAAATTCCACCAAGGACTTCCAAAGAAGATATGAAACAAATTCTAGCAACAGGTTAAATATTCATGGAAGATTAGATCAAAGAGATCTTCATGTAACAGAACAAGAGAAGCAACAACCGGAGGCCTTGTTATTGTTCAGGGAATTGATTACAGCAGGATAGATTTATTCATTAAAAAATCTCTTGTAGATCATAACCAGAGTAGCTAGAACTCTAAAAGTACTCACTAGTCACTAGAAACTGACTATTTTTCTCCTCAACATTTAAAAAATTGAGCAATAAAACAAGATAAACCACCAGGTCGACTTCCGATCGCTGATTTGTTTTATATTTGTCAAATCACTTGTACTTCAATCCTCAAATGAAAAGTGCTTGACCTTAGAACTGAAATTTACATGGATTAGACTTTGTTGTTATAGTATGAATTAGAACGGACAATTGCCTCTAACACATTAAAAATGCTCACCAATGGATCAAACAAGCTACCTACAGGAGAGCACGCAATGTCAGGAAATATTTACCTGTAAAAATTTCAACATTTGCTCTTCAATGGTACCATACATTGCCAGTGTTTCTACATTAATCGGACGTGTAGCACCCATGCGATGAGCACGACTAATCACTTGTTCTTCCATGCTGATTACATATAACAAATTCATAGTACAAGTTAAAATGAGATGCCTATCCATCTGCTGATAAATAAAAACAGAAAAAAAACTGTAAAGGGGAAAAGCACATAACAAACAGTAAGCAATTAATGGAAGAAACAAAATTGAAGATAACTATTGCCTAATTAAGACAAGTTAATATCCTTACTTCCTGAATAGCTACAACAGAGCATTAATTAACACTAAAAAAGGAATTTACTAATGCAAGTGGTGGCACCTCTTGCATATATGCATTTACTTACTCTATACAGGTAAACAAGAGAATTACCTTCTATCCCAGATTGGTTCCATCAAAAAAACATGTGTAACAAAGCTCAGATCTAGGCCCAAGGCTGCACTTCCATCCATTAGCAAAACCATGCAATTTGGGTCCAGTTGGAAGGTCATCAATGATTTCATCTGAACAAGACAATTAAGTAAGATCCCTCCATGTGGGAGGAATAATTTTATAATTGGGTAATGACTTCATACCTTGTTGCTGGAATGCATTGGACTATACATTTTAGCAAAGATGATGCCAGCAACTGTCAACTGAAACAAAGAACCAAATATCGACCCATTCACTATAGGTTACTCAGATGATGAATAAACTCTCGAAGACATGTTTAATGTTTACCTGCTGTTCAACAACATGTATATGCTCAAGAAACTGAGAAAAAACAATTACTTTCTCAGGCAGCACCTTACAAGACTCACTATTCTGTGTGGACCAAGCTTTCCGATGCGCAAAAAAACTACAGTTGGCCTTAGAAGAATAAAGAAGCTCCTTGGTTTTATCTATTCCATCTACAGATTCACCAATTTTTCTGTTTGTTTCTTGTAAAACCTCCAATCGCTCTACTAAGTATGCAACTTTGCTGCTAGATGTTGACTGCCAGTCAGGATCCCAGTCATCCTGTAAAAGAGCACAAGTAATTCTAGAGCAGTAGTTAAAATAGATCATTTGATGTTAGTTAAAAATAATGGCATGCCTGTTTATATGATGGCTGTAGCTCAATAAGATCCTTGGGAACAGGCCACTTTGGATTTGGATTTTCTGGCCGAGCTATTGTTTCTGGAGATTGCATCTCATAATGATATCCACAGCCAGGTAGAGTGCATCTTTCACTGTCCAGAGCAACACAATCAAGGCACAACATATGCCGACATGGTGTAATAACAGGCAAACGACACCAATTTTCGCACCTAAATGTAGTAACAACAAAATGATTATTATCAGAAAATATCATCAGTTAAAAATTTATATGCATCAATTACCTGAAACAGCTACAACCATTCAAAAGAGAATTCTTAATGAACCCATACTCTTCTGAAAGAGGATCAAGACCATGTTGCACTAGTATATCCATTGTTTCTTGTATATCCTGACCAGCATCTGTTACCTTGATATGTCCAGCTACACAACAAGATAGTCTGACATTCCTAATAGTACTACTGCGGAACTTCCATTGTTTTGGGTTCAGGAGTGACTCAACATGAGAAGGATCATTCCAGTCAGCCATTAATATATTTCGTCGGACAGTAAGAACCAATTCATTGTAACTTGTTGCGTGCTCTTCAGTAAAATGTAAAAAGGTTATCTTTTTTATGCAAGGAGGTATGCTTTTGAGATCTATTTTCCTTGCACTAATCATAATCCGCTTAAGTAAATGAAAAAGGCGTAACCTTCCCTCCTCCAGTTGTGCTTCAAAAGGTCTAAGTATACCTGCTTCCCATGATTCCTGATTTTGACCATAAGCTTCATCATGAAGAAATTTGAGCATAGGTTGAAGATGAGCTACTTGACTATTTGGGGTATTTGGAGTTGGTGTACCAGTAAGAATCCATCGACTTGCTGCAGTCAAAGAGACAGCCAACTGTAATTTGTTTGTCAAGCTGAGACTTGAGCCAAGCGTATGTCCTTCGTCTAGCATTATCCTAAGCCAGTGCACTTGCATTAAGATGCTCCTCTTGCGAGGGCTCCACTCTGCACTTAACTTGTTGAAGGTAGTTAAGACAATGTCATAATCCCATGCAAGATTATGAGCAGAAGGCTTTCTGTTATCAGCCCACACATAAACACGTAGGTGACCAGGGCTAACATGCTTCTGAATTTGGGTTATCCAGTGGTCAATCAAATTTGCTGGGACAACAATCAGGGTGGCTCTAGACAAATACAACCTAATTGAGTCCAATGGTTTGGTCAAAGCAATCCTGAGTGCTGCGGAGTCAAATGCCAAATTATCAAGTGAAGATGGGTAATACCATTTTATTGTACCATGCTCAAGCTTTCTTACAAGCCCAAATGCTTGAAATATTTTATGGTACCCCTGAGCCTCTCTTGTATATACTTCCCACTGTGCATTTAGAACTGGCCGTGTCAAACCATTTTTTTCCATCTCTTGGAACTTGCTGTGTGAAAGATTGGCCAACCAATTTAAAGCCTTATTTGTTTCATGATTGATCAGTGAGAAATTATCCTTTAATACACTTGTGAAAAATGAGATGTTTTGCTCTTTCCCTTCTGCAGTTCCTTCTGTATAAAATCCAGGCAAATATGTAATTCTTGTCTTAGAGTCCCAAGACTCTTCTGGAGCACCACAGTTCTGATGTATTGGATCATTGTTCATACTGCAAAACCATGCTGTTGCAGTGTCAAGTGTACTTCTCTCGGATAGCCTTCGCCATTTTCTACAAGCATCACACTGAACCCATGTCTCACTAGAATCAGAACCAACAGTCTCTTTTCTTAGCTTCTTGTAGTTGTTGCTAACAGCTGGAAAAACATGTTCCAGATTCATCAAATGTTCTCCTTTTGCAGCAGTTGATATGTTTGTGCAGCCAGCAACTTTTCCTGCAGTCTTTATGTTGTTATCAGAGATAATACCCTTTCCATATTTGTTTAGAAGATTTCTCTTAACTCGACTCAAGCTTCTAGTACTTCTAACAATGCATGTTACAGGCATTGGACTTGATTTTGTGCGAGTTAAAATATCCGACTTCCAACTAGAAGAATCTATCAATTCTGCTGTAAACTTAGAATCTATTGATCTGCATCTATCATGTGGGAAGGAATTTGAGTTTTCAACTGAACTAGGTCTCAGTAGGGGCTGATTAAATTGGGTCTCACCCCTTCCTAAATTTTGTGCTATAGATCTTTTTCTTACTGACATAAAGTTAACTGAATTTAAATTATCAGCAACAAGTTCATAATAACCACATCTTTGGTCCATATTATGCATGCACCAAACTACATCTGCATTATGAGGAGGGTCAGCAACAGTTCCATGAGTTTTCAGGATAAGAGATAGTGCAGTTACAGTCTTCCCTAATCCTGGTTCATCACAAAACATTCCTCCATGGAAATCACATACAGTCGGAGCCATTTCAGTAGATAGTTCACCAGAAACAGAATTCATGTAAAGTGAAAATCCATCCACTGTTGAAAAATCTATGTATAGAGGATGTGCCAGAACAGCAGTATGGTGCTCACGTTTTAGCATCCACTCAACTGCTGCTTCCTGGTGAGGAAAAAGCTTTAGCTTTGTACATGGCATGATAGGCCTAGCCAATAATCTTAGATGATGACAAGTGGCTGCAACATTTACAAGGTCCTTGGGGCCAAGTTGATTCAACACATTTGTCAAAACATCATCCGCAATATCCCAGATACCAGGACTTACAAATTCGCCATCAGGTCTTATTCTAGTAGAGTAAATCTTCTTTTCCTTCCCAATGCTAGGTAAGCTCTTGAACATTTCATGAAGATCAAATAGATTCTTATTGTCAGAACCAGATAAAGTACAGCGCATCTTGCAGCCCAAGACATGACAATCAGAATAGTTCCAAATGGATTCATCATCCAACTTGCAATAATCCTTGGCTTTCCAATCAAAGGTGAGTAAAGAAATTCTGACTTCCCAATTACAACTGTAGACAGACATTGGTAATTACTGTTAGCAAATAGCTAATTAACCATTCGTGGTTTCGCATGGATGGACATAAATCTGATCCAAATTAACTAATTCACTAGATAAACAAACAGTAATAAGAACAATATACTGATCAGGGAACACATGGGACCTAAATTTGTTGCTAACAAAAAATTCGGATCAAACATTTGATGACCAACAGTGTTTACTCAGTGTGGTGGAGGACAACAATCTAAGTGAGTTTTTACAATGATGCAAAGAAATATAAATGTATGTTTGTATGTATATATATTACTTATATAAAATTATCAAAACCATATCAATCACGTGATGCAAATGATATCTTTCCCTAGAAAAAAAGCCATAAACTTTCACTAGTTATAACTGATATTAACTATGCCAACTCCAAGAGGAGATATATAGATCTCAAAAGGCATGAGCCAAATTCTTTTAATAGCAACACGTAAACTTCATTTTGTTGATTCTGCTAAAGCATATCCTTCTATCAAGCGAATCAGGCAATTCCTCCCAACTTTTTCATGAGGTTTCATTGAACCAACTATTGAGCTTTCCATAACAGAAACAGGTTACTGGATAATATTGCCGATTCATCTTATTCACCAAATCATCTTTGGAAGAGTGAGAAGAGCAATTGTGCCTCTATGTTTAACTTTCCAACCAGCTATCCACATCTTGTCACACAGTTAACCTCATAATAGGGAACCTATAAACAAATAGATAAAGTACTCAACAAGGAAGAAAAAGATTAATCCAAATATGATCATCATATTGATTCGTCTTTTAACTGCCAAACTGTAGCCAATCAGATGGTATCTTTTATTCAATGCCAGCATCCTGCCAAATTACTATTCAAGTTTGCTGGTGTCTTTCTCTGAACTCTATTAACTGACCAAAATAAATCTTAAATCATTATGTGTCTTCTAGCTACTGTCCCATAATTTTAAACTGTCTAAGTTTTCACTATTTTACATATTTACTAATCTTTGTTATGATCGTTTCTTTTGCACTAAATGTTTGTTAAACCTAACCCATAACTCCTCCTTAAAAACATAAATGATTGAATACATCTGTTGTTAATGACTTCGTTCTATATAAGAATCCTGGAGGTTACACTAAAAGGGATAAAGCACATGATTGCAGAATCAGCAGAGCGTGACAGGCTATCCTAATGAAAGGTTTGATTCTCATGGTAATTGGAAATGGGAATAAGCATAGCAGCATATAATGCTTAAAGTTTTTCTCTAAGAAGTTCGAATCAGTTACAGGCTTACGACTATTAAATGGATCTCATGATCATATATTTATATTGACTATTAACTAGAACCTAGGGTCATAAGCACCATAATCGCATGTCCTTTCCTCAAAAGTCATCAAGATCATTGATCAGGGTAGCAAAGGTTTGGCATCATTGATTTCAACTCAAACCAAACCCAGACCTGACATGGGTACCTACCTTCCTAACCGAACCCCATCCCAAACCCAATTAAAGGGGACTTGAACCCAATTTATGTGGGTTGGTAAGACAATGGACCAAAGTACCTGAACTGCCATCCTAGCTCGCGCTAGGATTGACAATGGATCCAAACCTGACTAATTACCTAGGTATCTGAACACTAACTCATGTACCAACTTCCCTACCTGAACACATCATAAACCTAAGAAGAATCCAAGACCAATTTAAGCAGGTCAGACCCAAGTACTAAAAAAAAACCAATCCACTGCCATCCCTAATCATTGGTTAAAAAGGTCCATCCTGCATTGCTGACAAAATATACATGAAATAGGGCTAATTGGAGCCATACCATTTTGGTAGTCACCACAAAAACCTTGAAACTTGAAAGGCTAGCCAATATCAAGGCTTTCAGTACCAGTCGGCTTAAACAGAATCCATGTAAGTATTATCTAAGATTGATCATATGTTTCAACACAATCAATCAAGTCAGCTTTTTCTCTTTTCCCTCCTTTTTCAATCTCATCTAATTGGACCAATTTAACCCACAATATTTAAACTGATACAAAAATAAATAATGACTAACAAAATTAAATAATATTAATAAACTTATTTATACTAATAAAATAATTAGATAAAATTAACTGTTAAAATAAACAAAAAAATTATGACAAAAAATAAAATATGGTAAAATCAAATCATTGTTTGTAAAATAAAAATATATGTTTTAAAAATAATATTTTTTAAACAAATCAATAAATATTAAATATTAATTACACCCAATGTCGTTATAGTAACAGTTCAAATATTAAAATATTTTTTCATCAAAATTACTTTACCTATAATAACAAAAACCTTTTTTTTGGGCCAAAATTCATTCTAGAATTTCATATAAAAGAAATTTTAAGCTTTCAATTCATGAAGTTATTCATGAAATGAGTGGCTAATTGATAATAAAAAATAATTTATCACAATTTTAATTTTTAATGGACTCAAATTAATAAAAATATCATTTTAAGCTTCAAAAAAAATCTGTCGAATCTCATTTTACACCTAATTTCCAAGAGTTGTCAATTTAGATATTTTTATCTTCAAATAATATGGTTTACATTTATATTAAATGAGCTCACTGACTTTTACACTTACATGTACCCCTATCAACTAGGTCGTGAACTAGATTGTTAAGATCAGGGTTCGCAGTACCAACCCATATCGCTCGGTATGGGCAATACGTATCGGTTCGACAATGGACCAGTACATGGACCACCCTTTACCGGGCAATACCATAACCTAACCCCATATCGGGCAATGCGAGGTTTGTACCATATTGTCACAGACTTAGCTGGTTTTGCCTAAGTCGTGCAGCACCCTTGCGTGTCCGTCCGCAAAGGTCAGCCTCCCCGAAACCTCCAATGGTCCCTTAGGACCTACAAAAGAGAAAACGGGTTAGAGAAAGCGCCTCACTCGGGATCCATAAGCAATCATCTCCGTAAACACTTCATAAACAATGCAAATTACAAGTAGACTTTACAAGCTCAGAACGGTTGCACAACAAAGGGGCAAAATGGTCCATTACAGACCAAAAATCTCTCACAAGTGTCCACATGACACAACCTTTATTTACAAGCCTAAAATGGCCACCAAACCCAACTAAAATGGTACTATTAAGCCTTCGGTCGTCCCTCTACATGTTGTGCAAAGCATGAACATATCACAAGACACAGACATACATAAGCATTACATCAAACATCCTGTTTAGAAGTTTGTCCGTGACATTCTCCCCCACTTATTCCTTCGACGTCCTCGTCGAAGCCTTTGCCGACACTACAACTCCTCGCCTTTGCTGAGTCTTCAATCTTCTACTCCAGCTGCAATGCGCCTCTTGGCTGCCCGCTACCCTCCGCTGTTGTTTTTGAGTAGTCGAACCTTTGATCCACCATGCTGCTTCAACTCGCCAATGACTCTGACTCTAGTGTGAGGTTAGCTGAGTTGTGTTGATCCTTGTTGGTTCCTGCGGATCCTCTAGATGAACGAAAAGACCATCCTTAGTATACGTCAGTCTCTCAAATGCCTCATGTTGCTTGAACTGGGTGGATGCTTGTTGGAGTTTTAACGAACATCGCCTCGTAAACTTTTGAAGTTTTAGGTCCTTCCTCCATAAAATTTGCTCATTGACTCTTCTTTCACTTAGTTGTCACTTCCAAGTAGATTCGCATCACTTCCGCTTTCTATTGGCATTCTGTTGGGAAATAAAGCGGATAATCTACTCTCAGTAGCACTAATCACCATTGGTGAGGATTTGACAACTATTGTCTTCTAATATCTTCGAAGGGTCTTTGAACCTGTGCAAAGCTCCTCTACTAGATAGATAAGAGAATTGGGGTACTCGGTTTCGCCCATTCTCTTAAGAGTTGAGAAGGCAATGGTTACTTGACTTCGCCCACCTCCTCAAGGGTTGTACTCCATATATCGAGCTGGTTACTAGCCTTCACCTGCTCTTTGCTCACACTTCTGAAGCACTTGAAGTGTTTGCACTCCTTGCATTGAGTTAGCTACTGTGATTCACCTTCACGATACCATCGAACTTCTGGAATACAGGAAGTTTTCACACCAACTTGGAGTAAGTCTCTAATAGTTTTGGTCGCCTCTGGGATTGTACCGTCTTCTCCATCAACCCTGTCGCCTACTCCACTGAGTAGCAAAGGTACAGCACTGCATACTGCCTGCTTTATTCCTTGGTCGTACACTCTTGCATGACCCGAAGTCCTTCACTTTCGGCTATCTTGATGAGAAGCTCGTTGACACCGGTCTTACGAAGTTCCTCGGCCTCTGTCCTTCAGTCTTGTCTTGGTACTTGGAGTTTGCCTCTGCATGCTCCACCTCCTCGGCCCCTTTCACGACCAAGCGCTCTCCCTCCATGAGAGGGAGAGATTAATGACTTTCACAGAAGTCCCCCCTCTGCGGTACCATGGCGCTGCCATGCCCATGGCCCTACTATCTGTCGCCTCGCATCTGCGTCCCTTCACGATCAGTAGATATGTCTCTGTGGCGCTCCTTCGAGTCCACCTTCATTTCTAACGGATGCTTGATTTTGGGTAGCTAAGTCCCTCTAGACTCATCATCGCTTCCTCGCCCTTTTCGACCCCCTGCTTCAACACCTCTGTGTTCTCCAAGCAGCTCCCTTTGGTCAATGGAAAGATAGATTGCAACTCCCATGCATGGCCTCTGCCATCACGTTATAGGGTTTGCACCGATTCTGTTCTCCTTAGCTTCCTTGGTAGCAACGTTCGCTTACTCGACCTTGTCCTCTGACTTGTCGAGCTCCCTTAAGCGAATATGGGCTCTAAAGTAGTCCAACTCTCCAGCTGCTTCGATCATACCTCTGCATGATCAAGTCTCTCTCATGGGACTCATTGGTACTTGCATTCAAACTTTTCCCTTGGTGGAACACAGCCCCCATATGCTGATAACCAAGGCTTTCATCCGATGCAAAAATTCGATGCACACACGGAAGACCCGCCTCTGCGGTACCATGGCCTTCACTCCTTGAATCCATAGCCCTTCTTGCCGTCGTGTTATTCACCGAAGTGGAGCTTCTAGTAGCTCCTGATCATACCTCCGTATGATAAAGTCCCTCACGGGACTTGATTTGTGTGTATCATATTGCCACGAACTGTTCCACCACGATCCGCTGCATCATGTCGCCTCCTGGTGACATCTCCATTGCATTCTGATCCTTGTGGGATGAACTCGAATTGTGATCCCTCCATGTGTGGTCTCTGCCAACACATCGCAGGGCCTCTTCCACCTTTGATTGTGTTCGTCCACCCGCTCTCAGGTCACACCTAGACGAAGCACCGCTCTAGGACAGTCCGTCGCCTAGTTGCTCTCAAAGTCCACCGACTTTCTGAACCCAACTTCGCCTCTGCAAGTTGAGTCGCCTCAGTTCCTCCATCAAATGCTTCTTCGAGATAAGGTGCATGTGCCCAGAAACTCCCTTCGTCTTTGGCACCATGCAAGATGAGTCCGCTCCATCAGCATGAAGGACCCATGGAACGACATGATCCTGCTCTTGCCTCTACAAGAGTTCATGTCCTTGACCTCTAACCAAGGAAAGCTCTATGCCTCCGCTCCATATTCCATCTTCTTATGTTGACTCCCTTCATGCGACTTGGGTACTTTGCCAAGTTACACCCAAGTTGCTCCGCTCCTCATTTTTGCATTGAGTTGATGGTGGCCCTTGCGCCCACCATTCCACTGGTCAGCCCTTTGTTGAGTCCGATCTCCATATCGACTCCAAGTGTGCCTTCCTTTATATTGCCTTGGATCGCTTCCCCACTTGATCTCGCAATGCATTCCCCAATACATTATCTCAAGCGAGATCATGCGATGACTCCACGTCGCTCACTCAGCCCATTGAGCTTTGTGAAGTTGTTTTTGAGGTACTCCTCCTCAACATGTACGGTCTGTTGCACATGGTTCTCCCTCTAGAGAGCTGGGACTTATCTCTCATGGATATCTGTCCCATTAGAGCAACTTCTCTCTTCGCTTCTTTTTCTTTGAAAGTTTCGGAGACCACCATCCCCTTAGACTACTCCGCCTTGATGAACAAACTGTGCATTGTTCTGCCTCCTGCAAACACACTTGCTAGATTGCAACTCCACGTCAATACAGCCCCCGCTGTACCCCTCAAAGCCTGGTAACATGCTGAACTCGCTACACACTTCAACCTCCTACGAACGTATCCTTCACATGCTGAAGAGAAAGTTTCAAAGCTTCATGGCACCGAGTTTCGGTCGCCTTGGGATGGCCACAAACACTCCATCGTTTGCATATAAGCCTTTGTACAGAATTCTTCGAGTTAGCAATTCCCCTCACCTCTGTGAGCTTTGCACAACTCTTTTGATCGTTGAACAACTCATTCCAACTTACATGGTCTCATCCTTTATCAAGAGCCTTGCTTGCCTTGAGCACCATCAAGTTTGGATACCAACGTTGAGCCGTAGCTCAAACTCAACCATCCCAACCTTTGTGCGCTACGCATTCCTCCCAGCTTGCTTGTCCTCGTGGTGCCTCTTGCGCGAAGGGGTTAACCATTCCTCTGAATGTCAATCTTAGATGTCTACTCCTCTGAGCGACTCCTTTTCCCTACATCTCCATGCCCGTTTTCCCCAAAACGGTCGCGCGTGCCGGCTTGCCCTAAACGCAGCCCCATTAGGTCCCCCTCGTTTGCATACCAAGCGTTTCTATGAGTGCTTGTCCCGCTTTGATACCATCTGTCACGGACTTAGCTGGTTTTGCCTAAGTTGTGCGGTACCCTTGCGTGTTCGTTCGCAAAGGTCAATCTCCCCGAAACCTCCCATGGTTCATTAGGACCTACAAAAGAGAAATCGGGTTAGAGAAAGCGCCTCACTCGGGATCCACAAGCAATCATCTCCGTAAACACTTCATAAACAATGCAAATTATAAGTAGACTTTACAAGCTCAGAACGGTTGCACAACAAAGGGCAAAATGGTCCATTACAGACCAAAAATCTCTCATAAGTGTTCACATGACACAACCTTTATTTACAAGCCTAAAATGGCCACCAAACCCAACTAAAATGGTACTATTAAGCCTTCGGTCGTCCCTTACATACTGTGCAAAGCATGAACATACCACAAGACATGGACATACATAAGCATTACATCAAACATCTTGTTTAGAAGTTTGTCTGTGACAATATGGTAACGGTCGAAGGGTTAGGGGTGGGGTTAAGGATGTTTAGATATTTTATTTGACTGACCCATATCTGGCTCAATCAAATTAGAGTTGGACTTGAATCGGGAGAGCGAACCGGGTTTGTTAGTTCGAACTTGGGTCTATTATAGCTAACAGAACCAAACTTAATGCATTTGGGCTAACTTAGCGAATGCTTAGGCAGACCAATGCCTAGGACCAGGAGTTCGCATAAGCAGCACCCAAGCCTAAGTGCCTCCTCAAATTTATTTGAGGCGCTCTAGCCTCATCTCACCCAAGTGTCAAGACAAGCATCGGAGGCCTCTTAATAACATTGGCTCAACTCCCCAAGGATGGCACACATGAAATTTTGATTTTCTTGGTTGATACAAAATTGTTATTTGTAGCTATTCATTCTCATTTCTAGTCTTTGATCTTATCTAAAGAATAAAACTCTTTTGTCACATATACTATCTAAAAAGCACATATTAGACATGGATAATAAAAACTTAATAACCAAATCTTAACTAAACACATTATAAATAACATATACCAAAGATAGCAATATATACCTTGCCCCAGACTCAGGGAACACTAAAAGAATCCTTATTATTAAGGATAACAATTCCTGTGGCCTTTAAAGGAGTATGTCAAAGCCCTGATTTTGTATATATTTAGTCCCACACAACAAAATAGGGCACACCATAATATAGGATGTACCATACCTTGCTAGTTACAAGGCCCTCATCAAACCTTGAACCATCTCCTAGACATCCACCATTGTTACCGCTTTGTCCATCATCAAACTTTAGTCTTTTTCAGCTAATCAGTCAAAAGAGACAAAAAGGTCATGATATTTCATGGGCCATTTGCCCTAATTGAAACCAAAGATATCATAATTTAACATTAGGATCATTTGACTTGGGGATGAAACCAAAGATATCATACTTCTGTTAATCCTTAGATTAGTGAGGACTAAAAACATATAAAGAGCTCTAACAAAGATTAAGGCAAGATTTGGAATTACCCCTAATTGTAATAAGAAGATGATCACCATACATAAGTAATGAGATTTTGATTCCTTTGAGATTAAAGGGAATGATTTTCTTGTGCCTAACAAAATTATTGGGAATATTGGATAAGACATGGTGAATTAGGATAAAGAGATAAGGAGAGAGGAGGTTTCCTTGCCTAATTTTCCAGTGACTCTGGAACCAATTAGAAGAGTTACCATTAATGAGGCAAACAAATCTAGAGGATGAAACAAAAGTCATGATCCAAAAACAGAAGATAAATACATTTTACTCAGGGTTTCAAAGATGTCAGACCAAGAAAATGTCAAAAAGACTTCACCTTGATGAGAATAAGAGGAGATATTTAAAGTTGGACGTTGAATACACAAGCTCATTGGTGATAAGGATATTATCATGAATATTCCTACTGTTATCAGGGACAAAAGCAAATTGTTCTTGGAACTAAGAGGATCAATTTTTAGCTTAATTTCATCCGCAAAGATTTTATCAAGTGATTTATGAAGGAAATTTCATAAGGCAATAGGTCTAACGTCTACAACCTTTTATATGTTGACTTTCTTGTAATGAACACCAAGTTTTGCCCAGATAATGGGGAAAGATCCCCTTGAATGAAAATTAAAGAAAGCAACCAGGTCATCATTCTTGATGGTATCCAAAAGTGTTTTAAGAACTGAGCAATTAAGCCATCTCTTTGTTATGAATAAACAGTTGAAAGATTTAAGTTCCTGCTCTGTGAATGTGGTTTCTTATGAGCTTACACACGGTATGATCATGTTATTGTCTCGAGGCTCAGCACCTGGACCTATGAACAAGTTCACTTGAGATTACGATATCTAAAATTGGACGACTTCCAAGCGATTTAGAGGAAAGGAGGTCCATACCTTGCATGCTTGAACAGAGATGCAGCCAACGCCCCGGACCTGGGGAATTGCCAACCGGACCACACCGCAATTGGCAAATACAAGTCAATCAACACCACCGCCCTCACCTCGCCGTCCCCTCGAGCAGAAATCCTCAAGACTCTGGCATCAATCTTCACGCACTTGTAGGCCGTGAGCGCCTGCAACTGGTGGACTACGCTCATGCTCCCGTTGACCAGCCCGGCCACCCTCCGCCTCCTCCTCTTCGACGCCGACGAGGGCAACGTCACGGCGGCATTCCCAAATGCGGCCATGGTCCTCCCCGGAGTCGCCGTCGCGGCGGCGGCGGCGTCAGCAGCTGCGGGCGGAGGCGCGGCGGTGCGGTCGGGCAAAGGCAGCAGGAGGACGCCTTCATCGGAGCGGAAGCCGACATTAGGTCCGTCGGAGAAAAGGGAGCAGGAGGCGCCGGGGGTTACGATTTGGGTGGGCGACGGCACGGAGAGCACGACCTGGACGAAGCCGCAAAGCTTGTGGTCGCTCTCCATAAGAGAAGCCCGAATTGCTGTCGCGGGACCAGATTAGGGTTCCGAATGCTCGTGGCGTTCGGCTTTGGAAGACATGGAACGAGGCAGTAGCCAAAATAAAAGGAAGGATAAGTGAAGATGGAATGGGAGAAAGATACGAAGCAAAGGTGAGAGGGGGATCGGTGAAGAACAAACGACGACGTGACGGACTGGAATCGGATCGACCGAAGACGCCCGACCGAACTCATGATCCGTTTGCGTTTTATCTTTGTTTAATATATCAGACGAATAAATAACCCGTTATGAATATTTCACCCTTAAATTATAAATATTATATATATATACATATAGAGAGAGAGAGATTATTGACTTATTATTCGACAAAAGCCTCATTTTTTTTAGTTTTTCCATAATGCAGAAAAAAGTTTTGTATTTATAAATTGATCAAAATGCTTTTATTATCAAAAAAAGGTTTTTTTTTCCAAATCTAATTGGGTTGGATCGAATTTTTAGTCGTTAGAATAAACCAACTATTTTTTTTTCAGATAATTCTAATGTTTTGGTTACTAAACCTAATTATAGTCAGTGGATATTTGATCCAATTCAAACACGTTTCAGAGGATGAAAGAGTAACTAAAATATTTGTTTTTGCTCTCTTTCATCCTCTTGATAAAAAGACTCAAATCCTCTCCGAGAAAATTAAATATCATTCGTAATCCATAAAATTTAAATATATTTTATTAGGATTAATTTTATAATTAAAGATATTTTCCCGATCCGATTGGCTGGTTATCCAATTGTCCGATATTTAATGGAACCGTTGACTCCCCTCTTTTTATTTAGTTCGTTTATATTTATTTGATTAAGTCAAACCATCACACTCAAAGTTAACCGAAAGGGAGTGATAGCATATTTGTTGCATGGGTTATCCGAAACTTCTAAATACATTCAAACATATACTAATGTAATAAATATATTTAATTTCACATCAACTGAGGAGAAACAAACCAGCACAAGTCACTTTTTATCTTCAGATATATTCTTTTTTGGTCTACCCTGACAATATGATCAAATTAATCCAGATGCTATTTCAACATCAATATGATTGAATCGGTCCAATACACTATTAATTTAAATATTAGAAGAGCTTTGTAAAATTAAGAATATGATAGTCCTCTATCATGCTATATGCAGTCACACTTAAATTTTTTTTACTTAAATTAAATTATTAATGGTTGATAACGAATATATTATCAATTAATTATTATTCGATATAAAACTATAACATAATGTCTAGAAGAAGAAGATAAGATCATCCTCCGTTACCTGCCTATAAGCAATGATTTAAAATAAATATTCTATCATTTTATGATTAGATATAAAAGCTCGTCTCTAATATAATGAAGATAATTTTTTTTTTTTACTACTGATATACACCTGAGTTTATTAATTTGAGTATTAAAAAAATTAAGTCGAAAGAAATTATTTTTGACCTTAATCTTCGTATAAGTAATACATTAAGAGTTCCATATTATATATATATATAGGAGTCTAAACTATATCGGAGTGGTCAATATCTCAATAATTGAATGTGCCTACAACTTATTCTTTTATTAATGACGAACGATAGAAGGATTGAATTATCAATTTGCCAAATAAATTAGTTTAAGTACTAACTCTGAAATGACAGCTAAAAGTTGTAGTAGACCTAACTTTTGTTTTCTTTTAAGAACTAGAGCGATAACATAAACGGGTCTCACACGTATAAGACGGACCGTTATCTTTCTACTCCGATATATCTGTTAAAACGGTTCCGTGTTCTGGGCTTGACCTTTCTCACCCCGTGATCTATCCTTCCACGCGTAGGCTCAGCTGTGTGCTTCAAGTCAACAAACAGGATATCAACGTTTTCTACTGGTTGCAACCGGTGGGTCGACCCATGTGTGGACCCCACTTCGATCCGATTTACGGTTGTTAGTCGTCGTCTTGAGTTAGTTTATACGCGGAATCCGCACCCTTTAACTCGTTTGAATCGGTCTTCTCCACGTCATCGTCAAGATTCACGACAAAAGCCGTCCTATCCCACTTCGTCATCACCGCGCTGCTGGGTGGCTCAGTCTCCGCCTCCCTCCACTACTTCTCCCCTTCCCTCCTCTTATCGATCGCCAATCCTTCTACAGCAACTGCTTTCCCTCCTCCTTTCCGATTCACCATGCAGCCCGAGGATTCTGCCCCTAGCACTGCCGAGCTCCTCTCCCGCCTCTTGGATACCGTCGACGAGACCGCATCCCTCGCCGGGCCTCCCGACGTCGCCGAGTCCTCCCACCACGTCCCCTCCGCCCTCTCTTATTTTTCGGCCTTGGTAGGCCGCCTCAACCCCATCCTACACGTCCTGCTGCAGCAGCCGTCCGAGCTCGCCGATGCACCAACAGCAACCATCAAGAGGAGCGCTGTCGAATCCCTCGACTCCGAGCTCCGCCGCTCTCGCTGCCTCGCCGAGAGATCAACTGGGTATCCCTCCGCGTTGGCCTCCCGCCTGCTCGACGGTGCCGCTCGCAACCTCGCGAGAGGAGTCCGGGTCTTGGCCGGCGCGTGGGCCGATGCACCGGCGAATATTAGGAGTGAGATGGAAGCTCTGCAGATGGAATTGATGGAAGCGCGATTCCAGGGACCGGCGAGTGACAAGGGTGGCGGCACTTACGTAGATACCGAAGACTTGGTCGTGCGGATTAAGAATGGGGAGGAGGATGAACTCTGGGTAGTGATCTCTGAGATTGAGGTCCTACTTGGTGATGGATTGGTGTGGGAGGAGGGCGGGAGGTTGATCTCAGCTCTTCTTAATCGATTGGCTTCCGCAAAGAGTGCGAATAGGTTGAAGATGATTCCGGTGTTAAGGAGTCTTGCATCGTACAGCACCGAGAACAAGGTAGCATTTCGAGTGTACTTATGTCCTTTCCACTTCGATTTCCATGTTATTCAATCTTAGAAGTTTAAGGATTAGATGTGAGTTTGTTACTTTTGTGATTTTGCTTCTTGGAGATGTTATCATTTAGATTGAGTTGTTCACAGAGTCAAGCTAACTTGATTGCTAGATTGGTCATAATTCTGTATTCTAGGATCATGAGAAAGTGCACATGGGCACACTGAATGATGCAATGGTTGCATGGTTTGCTTATGTTGTCATTTAGTTTGCAGGAGAGAATGGCAGGCATTGAAGCTCTTTCTACTATAGTGAGATCTTTGTCAAGGTATGTTGAAGAGAGTAGAGAAGCAGTAGGGCTGCTTTTGGATTTGTCAGTAGCCCCGAAAATTCGACAGAGAATTGGTAGAATCCAAGGTTGTATGGTGATGTTGGTTACATTGCAAAATGGAGATGACCCTATTGCTTCACAAGATTCAGGGAAGTTACTGAGAGTTTTGTCAGGTAACGCACACAATGTTCTCCTTATGGCAGAAGCTGGTTACTTTGTACCTCTGGTACACTATCTGAAGGAAGGTACTTTCAAGACAATCCTCTAATTTCAAATTTTCGTGTACGATGCCAGATGTGGATTTCCATTATGTTTAGTTTCTAAGCAACATCTTGTATATGTGTTTTTAAACTACTCAGTTATGTATCTATTATTCAAGGTGTTCATTTTAAGATGTTTCTTCTAAGATAAAAGTAATTATTTTAGTGTAATTTAATAGTAATAAGAGCACTGAAAATTATCCCTGAATCCTTAGCAAAGTAGCAAAAATGACTGAACCAACCCTGGAACTATGATCTAGATTTCATCTTCTTTCCAAGTCATTATGATAGATTATTAGGATTTCACATTGCTAATCGTACTATGGTCTTCTGAGATCTCTTAGAAACTAAGTCGTTGAAAGATAAGAACTCCATCCAACATTCTTAAATTGCAACTAGAGATTTTAAGCTAATGAACTTGATTAAAAGATCCTCATCTTTTACTGTGGAAATTATATCATGTAATTTCAGAATTCAGTCGGCCAACTTGAATGGAACTATGTTACTTAATGCTGCAAATCTCTAAGGGAAATCTTACTTTTTGTTACACAAATATAGGTAACTTAAATAAATGCCAACAAAGTTCATGACATAGTATTTCCTCAAATGATACACTGTATAATGCATAAAGTGACTGAAAGTGGATTTATTTGTGATGGACTGGGGGTGACAACTCAAATGGCCTGCATCTCAGACCATATTATCATAAATTACTCCTTTTAATGTAGTTTCTTTTATCTTTGATCCCAAGATCAGTAATTTGTATGTTGTAAATGAAGAATTTGTGGATTAAATTTGGATTCTTAGGCAGAGTATGCTAAAAGCAGTTTAGATGTTTGCCCATAATGTGCCTCTTACCTATATGCAGAATGCTGTTTGTACTCGAAGAATCGCAAAGGTAGCTTTAGCGTTTGTACTCATTTCAAGTTGACAAAGTTTTACTTTAGTTCTTATTCTAATGGGGTTTTGATGATATTCATAATCAAAGACTACTTGTGTATCCCCAGTAAGAACTACTCCATACCTAGACATGAAATCTGCATTGTCTTCATCTCAATATGTGGACTACAGTTGTTGACATCTATAAGGATCCACTACTATGTGGACTACAATTTCTTCCTGAAATAATATAAGGATCCACTAAATCCACTTCTATATGGTTTATGAATTAGGAAGCCATCTATTTAGCTATCAAAACGTTCAGGCCCTTCTGATTATTTTGGTCTCCAAGCATGTCATATTTTTCTTTCACATTTGACTTTCTGTATGCATCAATGCACTGACTGATAGCTTTAAAGAATTTATTTCCTTCTAATATGCATGACATAGTTATTCTTGCTGATTTGTTTGAAACCTATCCTTCTAACTTGGTCCATTCAATTAATATTGCATCTGCAGGTTCTGAAATGAATAAAATTCTTATGGCAAATGCAATTTCAAGAATGAAACTTACAGACCAAATGAAATCTACCCTTGGAGAAGAGGGCTCTATAGAACCCCTCGTAAAAATGTTTACGATGGGGAAACTCGAATCCAAGTTGTCTGCACTGGGGGCCTTACGTAACCTCTCTGGCTTGAAAGAGAACATTCACCGTTTGATCAAGTCACGTGCTGTAGAACCATTACTTCAGCTCCTATTTTCTGTTACATCTGTGCTCGTGACTCTTCGAGAACCTGCATCAGCTATACTTGCGCGCATAGCACAATCTGATCTAATCCTAATAAAAAAAGGTGTGGCACCACAAATTCTGTCTCTTCTTAACCACTCAAGCCCTGCAATCCAGATTCATCTTTTACAGGCTCTTAATAGCATTGCAAGTCACCCTAATGCCAAAAGAATTAGAACCAAAATGAAGGAAAATGGTGCTATGCAGCTGCTTCTGCCATTCCTAACTGAGGACAATCCTGAGATCAGGATTGCAGCCTTGAACTTACTATTCCACATCTCTAAAGATTTTGATCCAGCAATAGAGTGTTTTGAGCAGCTAGGAGAGGCTCATCTCAACATCCTAGTAAATATTGTCTCGACATCAATTTCAGAGAGTGAGAAATCTGCTGCTGTTGGCATTCTTAGTAATCTCCCTGTGAATGAAAAAAGAGTAACAGAAATTCTTGCAAGGGAAAACTTACTCCCTGTTTTGATTTCTTTGCTTGGGGAAACCATCGTAGGATCTTTAGGTACTACAAAAATGTTGTTACTTGAGAGCATTGCAGGCGTGATGATTCGGTTCACTGTTCCTTGGGATAAGAAAATGCAGAGAATATCAGCATCACATGGTATTATTTCTTGCCTTTTGAAGTTACTTTCATGTGGCTCTGCTGTTGCCAAATTTAAAGCTGCTATTTCACTGGGTCAGCTATCACAGAATACAATTGCTTTGAGCAAGGTCAAGTCCACTAGATGGTTGTGTGTTCCTCCATCATCCGAAACATTTTGTGAGGTTCACAAGGGCACTTGCATTGTGAAAAGTACATTTTGCTTGGTTAAGTCTGGTGCTATACCTCCTTTGGTACAAGTGTTGGAAGGCAAAGAGCGTGAAGCAGACGAAGCAGTTCTTGATGCCCTGGCAACCTTATTGCACGATGAGACCTGGGAAAGTGGAAGCAATGCTATTGAAAAGGTATCAGGAGTGCAGGCACTTGTGAGAGTTCTTGAAGTAGGTAATCTGAAGGCCCAAGAAAAAGCGATATGGATGCTGGAGAGGATTTTTAGGCTCGAAGCCCACACGGAGCAGCATGGTGAAGCTGCTCAAGTTGTTCTCATTGATCTAGCACAAAAAGGAAGTCCAACTCTGAAACCAAAAATTGCAAAGATACTAGCACACCTTCAGCTATTGCAAACACAATCAAGCTACTTCTGAGAGGCTTTAATATTTCTTTGATATTTTGGAGAAGCTTCATAATGCAACTCAACAAAGTTTGTAATTGTTCAAGGATAAAGGTTCGTAGCTTTGCCTTCCATGTACTTGGGAAACAAGGACCACTTGGTATTATATCGATAATGTTCATCAAAGGAAAGATATATCGATAATGTTCATCAAAGGAAAGGAGAGAGATACTTGTACCCTTGCTGCTGTGACTGGCGGATTATGATCTTGTGGCAACTGCAAGAAGTTATGAGGTAAAACTTTGGGTTGGTAATCTACTATGTACGTATAGGGGAAGGTACTGAATGTGAGATCTATAGTGGCAATTTGATCTTTTATGCCGCAACAGTAGTGTACTGAAGACAGCCATAATTTTACGTTCATCAGAAGCCAGAACACAGCAGACTCTTCGATGGAAGTGCTCATGTGTATTCAATTTTTGTTCATATCTCCGGAAATAAAAAAGGAATGTAGGTATGCCAATTCTTACATGTATATAATTTCCATTATAAAATTACGTGTGCGATAATATACATTATGCTTTAACAGTTCTTGTAGAGGATGTGCACAGATTTGTTGGGTCTATGGAGCTGTATTTGAATGGTCGAACTTTGAAGTACAAAGTGTTGTTTCATTTATGAAATCATTCTTCGATGCTTTAGTCCTAAACTCCTAATGTACATCGGTCTCTGAAACTGCTTCTAGCAATGGTTTGTTTTCCTGCTGATGTCTACCTCACTGGTAGTTTGCGACTTTGTTCACTGGTAGTAGATCTTCTATTGTTTCAATGCTAGCTTTATTCTTCAGATGTCTATGTGACAACTGAGGGATGCGTACTTGGTAGGGCTGTATAAGCTCATATCAGTGATGCTCGTTGAGCTCCAATTGAGCTTTGCGCGGAATTGTGGATGTCGTCCTTTGACAATAATTTACTGGTCATTATTATAATAATAAACTTTTTTAAAGGTAGTACATCATCATATGGTATTCAGGATGAATCTATCTTCTATTCGTCTACCAATATAGGTAAGGGTCGAAGACAAATGATTATGAGTTATCCTACCTTGTTGCCCACGTGGACTATTGGAGGCGGACAAAGACTATCTTCTCATAAAATATTATATTTTATCCTTTTACGATTAGATATAAAAATTCATCTTCAACATCATGAAAGGGGATTATTTTTTTATCACTCATGTCTATACTTATATACCTCGGATTACTAACTTGAGCGTTAAAGTGATCGGATCGAGAAACCTCTTCCGACTATGATCTTCGTGAAGGTGGTATCTCGAGAACTTAATGTTTTAACTTCGAAGGCACATCGGACAATTCTGCACATACGGGTTCGAACCACATCGATATGTCAATTTTTCCACAGCATATAATCTTTTATCACAATATCCGATTCTTCTAGTATGATGCTTGAACTCTTAGCACAAAGTTTGATTTTTGGCACGTTGATCAATCCTTCAACTTGATGTCCAATTTTTAACATGACAATTTTTTAGTATAACTTCTACTCTCCTGCTCAACAATTGGCTCTTCGATCGTTGGAATCCGTGATCGAAGTATTTTCTATGTTACTTATCTTAAAAGCATATTAGTTTAATAAACTCAATAATTGATTTCAATATCAAAATTCAAAACTCGATCACTTTTTTTATCACTCGCATCTACACTCATATACCTTGGGTTATTAACTTAAGTGTCGGAGGGATCGGATCGAAAATCTTCTCCCGATCACGATCTTCGTATAAGTAACATATCAAGAGCTTGATAGTTTTATTTTGGAAGCACATCGAATAATCCATTATATATGGGTTCGGACTGCATCGTATTAACTAGAATGTCGATACTTTTTTCCTCGACACTTCTCTCTATTCTCCTCTTTTTTTTCTTTTCATTTCTCTTTTTAAGACTAGTTGCTAAATTGCTTATGTATATGAATGACTGATGCCTTTGTTATTATAAATAATGGCTTAATCAGTCTTAAAATTTTGGCTAATATTTTATAGCTCGTTATAATTTTGGTTCTGGTCCCATCTTCAATTTCTGACCTGAATAAAAAGCTATATACCTTAGAGGACACTATGAAAGAGAAGAGTTTAGGCAAGATGAATACATAAAATCACTCAATGACTAGTGGTTGCTTCTCCCATGCCATGACATTCTCCTCCCCCTACACAAAAGTTTAGATCATGTTCCTTTCTCTCTTGGAAACTTGAATTATTTAAAATTCTGTAATAGGTTATGACCTTCTTTAAAGCAAAATAAATTTGGCAATTTCTTCACAATCATGTTTTAGATTGCTTTTGCTTGAAATTACTCTATGCTGTAATAGGAAAACACTTGTATGATATAAAATAATGTAACTGATAATTGATAACATGATCATTAGTCATCTCCTTGGTGAAGTTAGTTAAGGTCCAAGACGAAGAAGTAATTTCTTGACATGAAAAGGCAATCAATCAGACTTGACAAGGTCGATAGTCGCCCGACTTGTCCTACATCGTGTCTTCCTTCTCTAATTTAAATATCAAAGTTTCCTTCTTTGTTTCACCTGAGTCTTCGACATAGTCTCCCTCCTAAAGCACTGATGGCAATATAACCCGACTTGCACGAGTCCGACCCATGCTTGACTTAGGTAGGCCGCCCTTAGCCTGATGACTTAGGGAAGGTTGGCCCAACGCATTGCCTCATTTTGTGTGGTACATTTGCTCAAGCAAAAATTATATTTGAATCACTTGGCACAACCTAAAGCTTCTTATCTTGCTCGTGATATATCAACATGGCATAACCCAAGCATCTCCTTAGTTACGGTACGTTTATCTAAGATAAAAGAACATTTAAAGTATCTAATATATCTAAAGTATTCCCTTATGTGTGATGCATTTGACAAAGTAAAACAAAAACAATCTAAAGCACATAGTGAAACCATCTTATGCATGATGATGTGCCTATCTATTTAAACAAAATAGAAAGCATACAATACGATTGATGTAAAGAAAATATCCTCCCTTACTCATAGGTGTTTGCCAAAGCGTCTCCTTACATATGCTATATTCATCGAGGACACATAAAAGAAAACATTTGAAGCATCCACAATCAAAGTATTTTGAAAATGAACGTATAAAATAATTTTTGATTGTAACAATGTAAATATTGTTTGTTTTCACATGAACTTTAATCAACGAGAGAAAATAACATCAAAATAGTCATTCTATAATATTTTTATTTTTTGTTAATATAAAATATTTATATTCAAATTTGATAAATTTTTAGCAAGTTTGTAGAAATGAGTGTAATAATATTCACTTATAAGTGTAACGATGCAAATATTGCTTATTTTATCTTAAAATTTCACAACGGAGGGGCAAAACATTATGATAATGAATATATATATTTTTATCTGAATTTATGGATATTTATTTTCAAATTTGGCATATTTGTACTATTGTTCTGAAAACAAGTATAATGACTTCGATATATGGTTGTATACGACATAATAATGTCCATTTTATATTTGACTTTCACACTAGAGGAAAAATAACACGAGAATAATAAATATATAGTTTTCTATTTTATGTGGATTTAGAAATATTTATATTTAAAATTAATATTCTCATTATATAATTGAGAATAACAACGTTTATATACGAGTGTGGTGAAGATGATGAGATAATCTCCGAAGAAGTCAATATCACCAATGAAGGGATAGGTAGAGAGAACCTAAGTAGCATAAGGAGAATGAGGTGACCTTAAGTGACGATACAAAGTCAAAATAGTAAGAGACAAGGGTAATAAAAAATGATAATGATGATAGAGAGAAGAAAAACAAGTATAACAAAAGACAAAGAGGAAGACAACGACGATAAAAATAAAAAAAAGACGAATATAATAAAAGGTAGAGAAAACAAATAAGAGGAAAAAAAAAGAGAGATTACAAACGAGACCAATTAACGGTGATGATAAATTAGAAGAATATAATGATAGTAGATGATAAGGAGAAATGAGCATGACAAAAAAATAGAGAATGGAGGAAGGGGAAGGTTAGGTAAAATCCCCCACCCCCCCCCCCAAGAAACCGAGAATTTAACCTTCTCTCCAAATTCCATCGTGCTTGTTGGATTTTTTATTTGAGAAGAGGCTGCAATCATCTCCCTTGTGTTGGGCTAACAGCTCATATTCAGCCCAAAGTGGGTTTTATCAGCTCACAACGCATCCCCTCTTAACCTAACCCTAATTTATATTAGGGGGTGTGGTGGCTGTGTTTTAGAGGAATAAAAAGGACAGCAACGTGGTAGAAAATAGGCAGTTTTTGACAACCATGTGATTTCAAAGAAAAGGAAAACAAGGTAGAAAAACAAGGAGAAAGAAAGGGAAAAAAACAAGGACAATGCATAAAGGTTGTTCTCAATCATCTAGCAGTGCTTTTATCTCAGGTTAGATCAGATCTACAGTAGATTCTTACTGTGATTACTTGGGGAGAATTAGGGAGGATTTAGATATTGTGCACAGTGACGTGATTCTTGTATCCTAGTTATTCTATTGTGATTGTTGCTAGGGTTTTGGGCAAGAGATTGAGATTTGTATATTTATTATTCTTATAGTAGATTATCTATAGTTTGTCCCATGGTTTTTATCCTTCACATTGAAGGGGTTTTCTATGTATATCTTGGTGTTCTATTTGATTGTGATTTCATTTAATTCCGCTGCATATTATGGCCTGCTAGTATTTGTTCATATATAAAAGTTATTTTTCTTTATATCCCATCAACTAGTATCGGAGCAGGGTTGTAGTGATTTAATTTTGTATTTGAATATGGAGGCCAATAATGTTTCTTGCATGATTAGTTTGAATGGAAATAATTAGATGATATGGAAACCAAGAATAGAAGATCTTTTGTATTGTAAATATTTGTATGGACCTTTGCAGGGTGAGAGTTTAAAACCCACAACTATGACATATGATGAGTGGAAGAGGTTAGATCGAAAAATAGTTTGGTTTATTTGATAGTGGCTTGATGATAGTGTCTTTCACCATGTACTGAAAGTTTTGCATATTCTCTTTGGAAAAAATTGGAAGGTCTCTATGAAAAAAAAACAACTGGCATCAAAGCTTTTTTGATCAGAAAACTTATGAACCTAAAATATAGAGAGAGTGCTTCTATTGTTGAGCATTTGAATGAAATGCTAAGTATCACTAACTAGTTATCCTCTATGAAAATATCTTTTGATGATGAGTTGCAGACATTGTTACTTCTCAGTTCATTGCCAGAAAGCTGGGAGACACTAGTGGTTTTCCTTAGTAATTCTGCGCTAGATGGTGTTGTCACCATGAGTCAAGTAACAAGCAGTTTGTTGAATGTGAAGTTGAGAAAAAAAAGTTCAGCAACATCTCAGAATGATTCACAAGCACTTATCTCAGAGAATAGAGGAAGGTCAAAGTCTAGAAGCAGTTCACGCATGGGTAAGAGCAAGTTAAGATCAAGAAAATATATTGTTTACTATAACTGTGGTGAGAAAGGATATTACAAGAACCTAAGAAGTCAAAGGATAATACTACAACTATAGTGCAGGGTGGTGATTATTTGATTTTGTCTCCTTCTGATGATATTTTTTCTTGTATGTGTTAGGATCTTGGGTGATTGACACAGGTGCTTCTTATCATGCTACATCACGGAGGGAGTTTTTTGCTACATATAGGTCTGAAAATTTTGATGTTATCAAAATGAGCAATTATGGCATGACAGACATCATTGGCATGAGTGATATCTATTTAAAGATCAACATTGGCTGCAAGTTAGTACTTAAGAATGTGAGGCATGTGGTTGACTTGAGGCTGAGTTTAATTTCTTTTGGAAGGCTAGATGATAAAGACTATGATAGCATATTTTATAGAGGGTAATGGAAGCCCAGTAAGAGTTCTCTTATTGTGGCTAGTGGAAAGAAATATCATACTTTATACAGGTTGCAGGCTAAAGCTTATGGTGAGTAGTTAAATGCTATAGAGAAAGACTTTTAGCATGGAGTTGTGGCATAGGCGACTGGGACACATGAGCGAGAAGAGACTACAAGCTCTTTTCAAGAAAGAGGTATTGCTAGACCTTAGAGGTACACATCTGAACCCTTGTATTGATTGTTTAACTGGTAAACAACATAACGTTTCATTTGCTAGTCTTACTATATCTAGAAAAATGCATGTCTTAGACCGTGTTTATACAGATGTATGTGATTCTTTAAGGATAAAAACTCCTGGTGGATCTGTTGATGTTCCTAGTATAAGTGGTGCATTTTATTTTGTCACTTTTATAGATGATTTTTCCAAGAAAGTTTGAGCCTATGCTTTGGAGACCAAAGATCAGGTTATTAATGTCTTCAAAGAGTTTCATGTCAGGGTTGAAAGGGAGACACAAAGGCAATTGAAATGCATAAGATTAGATAATGGTGGTGAGTACATAATATTATTTAATGATTATTGTAGGTCATATAGGATCCAACATGAGATGATAGTTCCTGGTACACCTCAGCATAATGCTATTACAGAAAAGATGAACCGCACCATCATGGAAAAGATCAGATATATACTTTCACAGGCGAAGCTACCCAAAAGGTTTTGGGATGAGACTTTGAGGATTGCAATTGATGTGATCAACTTGTCACCATGTACAGTCCTAGATGGTGATGTTGCAGAGCATATATGGTCAGGGAAAGATATTTCCTATAACCATTTGAGAGTGTTTAATTGTCGTGCATTTGCACATGTTCCAAATAATGAGAGGTCTAAGCTGGATGGTGAGACTAAATAATATATTTTTCTTGGCTACTTACATGATTATTTTGGTTACAGGTTTTGGGATAAAAAAAAAAGAAAGTGTTTAGAAGCAGAGATGTAGTCTTCTTTGAGAATCAAACCTTTGAGGATTTGAAGAAGAAGACAACATCCAAGACTTCTGCAGAATGATTAACAGATTGTGACCCAGTTACTCATCCAGTATATCAGGGTGATGGGGGAGATGTGTAGGAAGATGGTGTAGAGCCTGATGTTGATTTATGTTGTGCAAGAAGAAGTTAGAGAGCAAGTTCCTATAGAACCTCAGTTGAGAAGATCTTTTAGACAACATCAACCTTTCAGAATATAATCTACAAATGAGTATTTGATGTTTACTAATGCAGGTGAACAAGAGAATTACCAAAAAACGGTTGAAAGTGAGCAGAAAAAGAAGTAGTTAGTTGCCATGTAGGAAGAGATGGATGCTCTTCAGAAGAACCACACTTATAATTTGGTGCTACTACCAAATGGAATGAAAGCCTTGAAGAACAAGTAGATATTCAAGTTGAAGACTCGAGAATATTGTTCTCAACCAAAGTACAAAGCTAGATTAGTTATAAAAGACTTTGGTCAAAAGAAAGGTATTAACTTTAAAGAGATTTTTTCTCTTGTTGTTAAAATGTCTTCTATTCATGTTACTCTTGTTATTACTGTTAGCCAGGACTTGGAGGTTGAACAGTTAGATGTGAAACTAGCTTTCCTTCATAGTGATTTGGATGAGAAAATTTATATGGAGCAATTCGAAGACTTCAAAGTCAAAGGTAAAGAGAACTTTGTATGCAAGTTGAGGAAGAGCTTGTATGGGCTAAAGCAAGCTCCAAGACAGTGGTACAAAAAGTTTGATTCATTTATGACAGAAAATTGATACAAAAGAACGGCTTCAGATCATTGTGTGTGCATCAAATGGTTTGGTGAGAATTTTATTATTCTTTTACTTTATGTTGATGACATGCTTATTCTTTAAAAAGATATGTCTACAATTGACAGGTTGAAGAAGGAACTGAGTGAGTCTTTTGCAATGAAGGATATGGGGCCAGCAAAGCAAATACTAGGCATGCAGATTTCCCGTGATAGAAAAAATAAGAAGATTTGGTTATCATAGGAGAAATATATCGAGAAGGTATTGGAAAAGTTCAGTATGAGCAATCCAAAACCAATTGGTTCTCCTCTTGCAGGTCACTTCAAGTTGTGCTTAGAATATAGTCCATCAAGTGATGAGGAGAAGGAGAAAATGCAAAAGGTTCCTTATGCTGCGGTAGTTGGAAGTTTAATGTACGGGATGGTATGTACGAGGTCGGACATCGCATATGCAGTAGGTGTTACTAGCAGATTTCTTGCAAATCCAAACAAAGAGCACTGGACAACAGTGAAGTGGATTTTTAGATATTTCAGAGGGAGCTCTAAGGTTTGTTTAAGCTTTGAAGGTGGACCACCTGTGTTGATAGGTTACACATATACAAATATAATAAGAGATATAGATACGAGGAAGTCCACTTCATGTTATGTACTTACTTTTGCTGGGGGAGATGTGTCATAGCAATCCAGATTGCAAAGGTGTACTGCTCTCTCCACCATAGAGGCAGAATATATTACTGTTACAGAGGTATGCAAATAAATGTTATAGATAAAAGAATTTTTACAAGAATTGGGGGTGAAATATGAAAACTATATGGTGCATTGTGACAGCCAGAGTGTCATCCATTTGTATAAGAACTCAATATTTCATTCTAAGTCAAAGTATATATGTGTCAGATACCACTATATTCGAAATGTATTTGAAGAGAAGCAGTTGCAACTTCAGAAAATTCATACAGATGACAATGGAGCAGACATGTTAACAAAGACTTTACCAAAAGAAATATAGGAGATATGCCGATAGCTGGTCGACATGGCTTCATATTGAGGAGTCATGGGACAGCCTCCCTTGTGGGCTGAAGGGAGAGATTGTTGGGCTAACAGCCCGCCCAAAGTGGGCTTTATCAGCCCACAACTCACCCCCTCTTAACCTTTATATTAGGGGGTGTGTGGTGGCTGCGTTTTAGAGGTATAAAAAGGACAACAACGTGGTAGAAAATAAGTAGTTTTTGGCAACCACATGATTTCAAAGAAATGAATAAGAATATGATAGAAAAACAAGAAAAAAGAAAGGTAAGAAAATAAGGACAACACAGAGAGAAGCTGTTCTCAATCATCTAGTAGTGCTTTCATCTCAGGTTAGATCAGATTTACAGTAGAATCTTACTATGATTACTTGGGGAGAATTAGGAAGAATTTAGATATTGTGCACAATGACCTGATCCTTGTATCACAGTTATTCTCTTGTGATTGTTGCTAGGGTTTTGGGCAAGAGATTGAGATTTGTATATTCATTATTCTTATAGTAGATTATCTATAGTTTGTCCCATGGTTTTTACCCTTCACATTGAAGGGATTTTCTATGTATATCTTGGTGTTCTATTTGATTGTGATTTCATTTAATTCCGCTGCATATTATGATATGCTAGTATTTGTTCATATATAAAAGTTATTTTTCTTTATATCTCATCATCTCGTTCGGACCGTAGCTATTCTCATAAATAGAATCAAAGATCAATTTTAGGTACCAAAGGCATCCTCTTAAGTTTGTTAGCAGAAGTAATACATTCGAGGAACATAGCACCATTTTCCTAGACGACCGATGTGCCTTGCATCTTGCATTCCTAGAGCATGCCATCATAGGTAAACAGGGAAACGTGGGAAGTCCCATTTCATGGATTATAAAGAAAGTATATTCTGATTCCTTGCTGCTAAACTTTCTATTTTTTTATTTTTTATTTGCAATATTTAGAGAGTCTCTCCCAAATATGAAAATGAAAGTGACAATTTGGTAAGAAACATTTTGTAAAATCACTCCATTCAGTAATATGTTATACATATAATTCTATAAAATGTAAATTTTAGAGTAGATATACTAAATTGTATATTAAATGTGTTGATTAATTAGAATATTTAAAATTGCAGTTTTTGAAGATTGGAAAGCAATCAATTGATATTGATTTGAATGCATAATCTAACATCTGACTTTTTTGGATTTAATAATTAATTCTTTGCATTTCTAATATCCAACAGAAGTGGTTCAGCCTATTTTTCAAAATAAAAAAAAAATGAAATTTCTGTTGTATAAGAGATGAGGAGAATGTATCACCACAACTGCTAAAGCTATATAATAGCTTTTCAAATATGTGGTTAAAGATTATTAAGTGAGGATTGATTCCCCCCCACCATCTTTTCAAACATCGCATATACATCCTTCAAAGTGATTTTATTTATATATAATATTATTATAGTTAATTTCTTGTTTGTTAGCTTAGTGTCATTAAATATCCAAAAATTGTTATTACTAATACCCTTCACATATATTATGTATGTTTCTATAAATTAGTAAATTCTATATAAATTTTTTTGATGAAAGTATTAACAGATATTTCTTATTTTAGTTTTAAAAATTTTAAAAGCCATTACTAATTATGGTGAATTTGATGGATATATATATAATATTATATTATATTGGGAAGGAGATTGACGTAAAATTAGATTTGGAAAGGATAGATATGTAAAAGCACCAATTAGGCATCCCCATCAAAAGGCCGAGAGTACATCATACGAGTCAGGCATTTTTACTCGGTAGCGGTTGGAGCGCCTGCAAGTAGACAAAAAGGAAACATGGCGATGCCGCGAAGGGGCCATAAGCAAACACCTTCTGTGCGCGTCCAGAACAGTTCGGTTTTCCTTGGCAATGGTCGGGTACTGGTAGAAGAGCGTAGTTCCCTTCTCGGCTGCCGTGACGAGTGTCTTCGAAGAGGAGGGATCTCCACCATCCTCTCTCTCTTCCTCTCTTCCTCGACTTATCTCCTTGGCTTGTCGGCACTGATATCTCATTCTGGGGTGTTGTGTGCTCTTGGACCTCTTAGTGTAAACCAGAGAGGAGGAGTTTCATCGGTTTGATCGGTGGAATGGAGGCGAACCGCTGGAGGCCTGTCCGGGAGGAGGCCTCCGCGGCCACTTCGGATGGGAACTCTGCCGACTGGAGGGCCCAACTCGATCCCCAGGCGCGTCAAAGGGTTGTAGAACAGATGTAAGTAAGAGAACCATTTTTTCATCCCCGAAAATATCATTTCCTTCTTTTTGTTGTTAGGTTATCTAATGATGTGATGGAATGGATTATCTCTTGATTTTGATCGATAAGTTGTGGAATCTTTGACATGATAGACAGTGTTTTGGATGAGACTAGGGTGCCTCTGTTGGTTGGATGTGAAAATTTGTAGTTATCGAGAAAACAACCATTTTTTGCGTCGATTTCGTTTGCGTTTTTTATTATGATCTTCTGCTTTTAAGAATGAAGTTGTTATATTCAAAAAATTTATAATATTTTCATGTAAATTTTAAATTCCCAATCTTTATCCACTTCAGCTTCTCGTTCCAGATTTTAGTGTTCTTTAATTGATTGCTTCACGCCCCTAGTCAGACATGTGCACACGTATGCTTATGACATATTTCAGAAGCTTGATCTTGTTGCGTGCTTAACGAGGTTCCCTGATTTCAATTGTTGGGCGTGACTTACGAAGGGTTGCGATGCTGCTTCAGTATCTGACAAGGAAATTTAATTTGGTTAATAGAACTGATTCTTTCTTTGTGTAGTTATAGATCTTGTCGAGTGGCTGAGGTGGAAGAGAGTTTGGTCTTTTTGGTAATTGGATGTTTAAATGGGATCCCTATAATCAGCAAAATAGCATACACTGTTGGAACCTCATTGGAATATGCTTGGGAAGTTCAGATATAGACCAAGTCTATCATGATAAAAGGAGTTCAATTTTGCACTCTGCCCTGGATTTAGAAAGTGATCCATATGCATTTTATGGATGGGATATAGATGTAACAAACTCAACTTAACCACTGCATTAGTTAAGTTGGAACCGACATTATACTTTTTCTTACTTGATGAAAAGACAATATGCAATTTTTTCCTCTCTCAATTTTCCATCACATCTTTACTAAATAGATATTATTGGCATTGATCTTTGACAATTTAGTCTTTAGAATTTTTTTTTCATATTTTTATTCTTTGTTCAGTCTTTTTATTTCAGAGTTGCATTCTATGATTTGTTCAAACTATAATCTGTCTAAAATTGGACAAATTCCTTGTTCTTATATATGGAAGACAGTGCATGTCCTTCATTTGTCTCCTTTGGTTCACAAAATTTCTTCTGTTCATAATGTATATAAAAGAATGTGTGCTATTTGTAGAATGGAGGCTTTGGAGATGCGAATGCTAGTCTCTGAGCCTGAGGATTTATATGGACTTCAGAAAATTGCTCTTGAGTTTGAGGAGAAGATATATACTTCAGCTGCTAACCAGGTAATTTAGTTAGCCTGTCTATAATCTTGGCCATTCTGTATGATTACTCTATGCCTGATCGTACTAGATGACTTTACCCTCTCTTAGGTGCATGCTCAATTGTTGGATCTTGTTGGTATTTAATTTTTGGTTCAATGTTAATCAATACTTTCATGAATTGTTCTTCTCCCAGGCAATGTGAAAAAAAAAAAAAAAACATAGCTTTTGTCTACTCTCTTTCTGCATCACATTATCTTTTTTTTTTCAAGTAGCAGAATCTTCTGTTTGTTTGATTTTATCCTTGAAGAAATATGTGTTGCTTACTGGCTATTGGCTTGATAATCAAATTTCACTGGTGCTGGCAGACTGTAGATTCATTATTTTAGAGCATTTTGAATGTCAAATTTGGACCTCTAGTTTGGTTTATTTATCCACATATATGGTTTTAGAGTTAAAAGTAGAAAAAAATCTATTTGATTAATTTTTCTTGCCTATTGTTGTTAACTGTAAGCTTTCCGCGAAGCATTCTTTTAATCATCTAATCTTTCAGGATGATTATGTGAGGAAAATTTCTCTGAAGATGGTTTCAATTAAGAATAAGCCTCAGCATTCTACATCAATCAACCCTTCAATGTCCAACAGGACAGTTATCAACCAAAATTCTGCAGACCCAGGTATTTAAATTAAAAAATTTCATTCCCTTTTATCACAAATTAGGCATTCTGATTAATTGTTCAGACATATTCAAGTCAAAATATTGCAGTCATACTTTCTTTTAATTTGTTTCTCTGTTTGTACGTAACGTATCTATGTATATTATTTTGTCTTGATTCTTTTTCCTATCAAGCTGAATCAATATGCTGTCAGATAAACTGGAACAGATATTTTTGTCTTCCTGCTGTTGTTTCAGAATTTCTTCCTGCATATGTTACCATGGTTATCTAATGTTTCATTGGTACATGCTAGCGTATGAAGTTTTTTAAGTTTGAGTTAATTCTATTCCATGCTTTGTGCCCATCTTTTGTATTCCTATTGTCTAGTTGTTTTCCTTTAATATATCATGCTTACATGTCTTTGTAAATTCTTTAACATTCATACTTAACAAGAACTTCGTGTTATTTAATTTCTCTGTCATGGATAAGACTGGATTTAATTTTTCTAATGCCATGAAGTTGAGTCTAATGTTTTAAATACTTTTTAAAGCTCTTTCTAGATTGTTGTCTGAGGCTCTGGCCTCTGAGCATGTGTTTCTTGTTCCTGCCTAAAGATTAACATAACTAGGGAGTTCCGTAACTGTCTGAACTCTGAAGCTCTAGCTGGTCAAACCAGATTTATTTTTCTTAATTAATTTAAAATTTTATTTCTTAGCAATAAATCTAATCAAAAGTGAGATTCAGGGCTAGTTCACTTTGGTATAATTGACTAGATACCATATTGTTTGACACAAGGAATACATACTGATACCACAGTAAATCATGGTCCTGTCCAGTCTGGGTACATTGACCAACTTAAATCAGGTGATATAACCCGGGTTTAAGGCTTGCCGGTGAGCCTCTTTTGGTTGCCTTTAGACAGCCACCCATTGCTCCTCTTTTCCTTCCTGGACCCTCTCTCTCTCTTTCATTCTTTTTTAAATTTCTCCCAAAACTCACTTAATCTCTCTCAACTTCCTTACAATTCATTGAAGACAAATTAAGGGAGGCTATTTGCACTAGAAAAAAGTCTCAAATCTCAAGATCTGGTTCTAATTTCTTCAAATCAATCTAAATCCAAATCTTATCTCTTGGTTAATTTCATGAAATTAGATTATGGTTTATGTTTAATCTTCCATCCTTAGCCTAGATTTCTTTCATTTATTCTTAATTTAGGGCTTCTTGTACAAAAATGCAGCTTATATTTCTAGATCTAAGGTAGATCAAGGAGGATTTAGGCTTGATTCATGAGGATTAAGGCTTGTTCCATTTGGAACTGGCCTCGGTTCCCCTAGATCTATGCTAGATTTTTGCAGATCGAGCATAGATCCATTTGGATGTATCCTAGATCTTTGTGGATCTAGCATTGATCTGTGTAGATCTACACTAGATATTCACGGATATAGCCTACATTTGCCACAAACATAGGTTAGACAATCTAGCCTAGATTCTTCTGGATCCCATCTTAATTTTGGTTTCATTATGGATTTGTGGATTTGATCATCTATTGACAACTATTTTTATCGGAAAATAGCCCTAAAGCGGCAAAGTTTCGATCCGACATGTCATCATGCCCGTCACTTGAAGTAGTGCCATCATTGGTGGTACATCCATTACGATATAGCACATGGAATGCATACTGGATCCTTGCTGGATCGAACACCAATTACCCACTTAAATATGCTTGATTGCTTTGGTGATAAACAAGAAAATTAAGGATGGTACAATGCCAAGGAGATATTTGATTAGGAGGCATATCTTATTAGGCAAGATTGGAAAAGCTAGGCTAGTCAGCTAAAACATAATCATGTATGTCCAAGTCTATTTTCCATTCTTTAATAAACAAGTTTTCATTTGAATGCCTTTAATTATCTGAATGGATGTGGTTGACTTGCATCTTGCACATCAGATTTACATGCCCTGCCTCTACTTATAATCATTTAAATGTAAGCTTGTTGAAAAAGTGTGGGAGCAAGTTTGGGATGTGCATTTGGATTGCTAATGATTGCCAGGTTGATCATTAGAACTAGTCAATACAGGCTTTGGTAACTATGCTTCCTCATTTGAAAATCTAAAAAATTAATTCTTATAGATTAAATTTTGTATTTATGGCTCTACATAAAATCAGTGGATTTCCATTGGTGCAAATATTCTCATGTCTGTATAAAATTGCAACCATGTAGAAAGTATGTTTACTCATTCTTTCATTTACAACAATAATATGATTCAAGGATATTTAAGCTTTAAACGTAAGATCTAAATAGGATCATTGCTCTTGTAAATTTGGATTAGTTTGAACTTTGGGTAACTTTTCCCTCAAAGACCCCTTCTAAAAATATTTCCCAAAGGATCCTCCTCAAAATATTTCTGAAAGTTGACTTGCATGTGAGAAAGCACTAATTATGTTGTTGTTTTCTCTGCAGAAAAAAAAACTATCTTTGATAATGGTTTTATATGTGAAATTAATTGCAAACTTGAAACTGCTATCATGAAGTGATTTAGTGAATTAGCTGATTGCAATACTATATTTACAAAGCTATATATGCTTTTTACAGCAGTAGTTTTAAGTTTTAAGCTTCTCTGTCATCAGAAGCAATGCTACTTGGAGAAATACTTTGAAAGAATTATTTTCAAAAGAAATTAAAGGGTAATTTAGAGAAAGAGTATAAAATTGGGTAAGAGTAAGATAATGGACGGTTTGTTGCAACACTAGGTATGTGAGGTTGTGCCATACCCTGGCATGATATATGTTGATGGACTATAATGCCATGTTGGCATACCGGTTCTGTGTGAGTACACCGGACTGTCATGTTATTTGCCTTTTGCTGATGCTCCATTAGCTTGGTATTTACTGGCTTGATATGTGATATTGATCAAATGACTATTTTTTATTACTGATACATGCATAGATACATGTCCAGTATTGACACTCATGACAATTCTTAAGAAACTGGTTTTGATTATTTTTCAGATTAGATAACGGAATGACCTTGACATCTCTTCTTACAACAAAGATTGACATGCTTTAAAATGTACCATGCTAGAAAAGTGCAGGCATGCACCATGCTAAATTGGTGCTGAATATGGTTGCACCAATTTTTGGCCTATGCCAAAGAATGGGCATGATCCCATGCCACAACTGGAAATCCTTGCCTTAAGGTATTCAATAAGGACTTATAACCTGGTTGAAATGCATAGTCTGTAAAAATGTTATTGACGACAACAGATAAAAATCACAAACCCTGTAGCCCAGCCAGCACATGTTATGTTGTAGAATAGGCACTAGACATGGCATGTGCCAAGTGTCATGGCCCACATGGGCACTTTACCTACATATGACTGGCATGAGGACATCATGGTTTCATGTTGTTGGTCATCTACTGGCAGTACCTTGTGTTACGACAACTTGATTCATAGAGCTATCACTATAAAAATGCAGAAAACTTGGTAACTTAAGAGTTGTTCAAAGTAAGCAAAAGTTGTGATTGTAGCCTTGGAGACATGGATGTTTTTTTTTTTGCTTCTTTGTCGGCATCACTTAATATATAATTACAAGTCAATTATCACAATCTGACTTGATGGGATAATTGATCTGATAACTTCGTTGAGCTTGAATTACTGACTTCAAATTTAAGTTGAAGTTAACAGTAGTACACCTACACCCAACAGACCTTATAAACCCTTAGAAATCAATCTTAATTTTAGCCCACTTCCGATGTAGAACTAATCAGCGTGTTACATCAGTAACCAAGGGCAATCCTTAATCACTTGCTTGGTAAATCAACCTTTAGGATGACAGCAACTTTTGCCTGAGAATATTCAAAACAACACTTTGGTTACAGCGCAAAGTCCTGCCAATCTTACCTCTGTATTTTCATCCATCACAGATCTCAGTCAGCCCAATGTATCCAGTGTTATCCAGACATCCAACCTACAAAACATGGCTCTCATATCACAAAACTCTGCCAACAACTCTTTGGGGCAAGCTGCTGTGCCAGATATTCTTACAGACACAGAAGGGCAAATGCAGGGATGGCGACAACAGCAACATCTATCACAAAATCGATATCTATACCAGCATCAGGTCGAGAAACAATTATTGAAACAAAGATTACATTATTCTTCACTCTTTCAATGACATATTCAACTGCACCAGTATTCTCTTTTGCAGACAACCCAACTGCAATATTCTCAACAGCCTTCAATGCAAATGGCATCCTGTTTCCAGTCAGGCCAGTCGACCATTCAACTGACACAGCATGGAGCAATCCAGTCAGCTGTGCAACCTGGCCTTCAACAAAATCAGCAAAATTCAGTTCAGCAATCTGTGTTGCCCTTGCTTCAGCAATATCCACAATCAGATGCCAGACAGCAACAGCAGCCACAGCGTACCATGCAGCAGCAGCAGCATCCTACTTCAGCTTCTCAGCAATCTAATCTGGCCATGCATCAGCATCAGCATCAGCATTCAAATGTCCAACAGACCCACCTGCTTGGGAAACAAGCAAGTGTCACAGAGATGCAACAACAACCACAAAGAATGGCAGTTCCACAGAATTATCATTTTAGCATGCAATGGGTCCAGCATTTGTTGAATCAACAGAATTTTCTCTTGCATCAGCAGCAGCAGTTAGGCACCCAAAGTAACTATAACTATTCAGGGCTTCAGCAACAGCAGCGAATACATGGATCAGTATATAATGTCTCAAATGTGCAGCCACAACAGTGCCCTATGCATATGCCTCAGCCACCAAAGACAGCACTGCAACAACAGCAGCAAAACCAGCAGCCACCATCTGCAATGCTGCAAACGCAAGGTCAGCAGCACGAACATCAATCATCACAGCAGCAACTGCTTTCTCAGTTCAAATCTCAGCCTGTTCCATTGCAGCAGCCATTGGTAAAACAACATTCAAGTTCTTTACAACCAGCCACGCAACAAAGAGTTCAAGTTTCAGGTACCCTGCTTTCACAGAATGCGATTAAGAAGAAGTAATTTGTTTAATCACAAATAGGGCTTCAGTTGGTCTTCATGCCACTAACCAAGGTATACAATTTCGAATAATACCGTCTGGTACAGGCGGTACGTACTGGTCTGTCAGCTTACCGGTACACGGACCGCCCGTTACCGAGCGGAACGAAAAAAATAAAATAAAATAAAAATAAATAAATAAATATATATATATATATATATATATATATTAATATATATATATATTAATATATAAAATATTTTATAAAAGGTGACGTGACGTTTCCTTTTTCGACGACGTCGTCGAGGTGACGCGATATCACTTTTTTCGACGACGTCGCCTTATATATATATATAAATATAAACAAGTCGATGTTGCCCCGTATGGGAGAAGGAAAAGCGACGTAGCCTTTTATAAAAATATTATATATATATATATATATAAACTCGATGATGTCGCCTTTTATAATATATATATATATATATACTGAGGGGTATACCGCTCGGTATACAGTTTCGTACCATATCGAGTGAACGTCGAAACTCCGGTATGGTACAAAATTGCATACCTTGCCACTAATGACTCGTCGTAGATTGCAAACCTGAATGGTTTTTACCAGTCCAAACTGGATGGTCTAGTCTGGTTTAGTGTAATTATATCCAAGGATTGAAATATCGTATCGTACTAGAGTTTTGAGATTCGCTCGGTACGGTATGGTACAATGTATACTGAGCGATATATTATAGTATACCGCTCATGTATGTATGTATGTATGTATGTATGTATGTATATATATAAAGTAAAAAAAAAATCTTTTTCAGCGACATCACCTCTCTTCTCCCCAGGTAGGGCGACGTCGTCTCTCTCTCTCTCTCTCTCTCTCTCTCTATATATATATATATATATATATATATATAGTAAAAAAAATATCGCTCGGTAGCGGGCAGTCCGTGTATAGGTCTACTGGTGGACCGGTACGTACCGCCCGGTACATGCGGTATTATTTGAAATTGAAGACCTTGATTATATATAATATATTATTTTTTCTTTTAACTTTTAAAAACATGCTAGTGCTTGGCTCATGCGACATAACTCTTGCGCCTTCACCCGTTATCATTCCCACACCCGTCACTCGTTGCCCACCGCTCGCCGCTCACAGCCCACCGTTTGCTGCTTGCCGCCTGCCATCCACTGCTGCCCATGTGCCCACCATTCACTCCGGTATGCCTCCTCCTACTCCACAATCTCCTCTACTCCTTGGCCTTCTCTTCTTGCTCATTTTTATTCTTCTTCTTTCTTCTTCCTTCTTGTCTCTCCCTTCTCCAATAGTACCATGGTATGTTTTGGGATATCATGTGTCGATCCATTAGAACAGACCGAACCTGTAACAATCCAGTTGGCCATGGACCGACATAGGTCCGATAACCGAAATCACAATAACATTTAATGTTGTTCTTCCTTAATTGGTGGATATCTTATTATAACATTTCCCTTTTTTATTGCACATAGAGAGTTTTTTTTTCTCGAAATGGCATTCTCTGGGTCTTTATTATCTTACCTTGATTTTTGGTTGTTTAAGGTTTTTGTGTCACTGGTATATTCTAGTAGATGATTATTGCCCATTGGCCAATGCCTGTATTATTGTTGGAGGTTAGTTGCTTAAAGAATATGAATATAATATAACAACAAAGAGGATCTAGGTAGTTGTAGTTCCTAGAGAATATTTATGTAAATGTTCAGATAAAAGTAGATGATATAGTTTACTATTTGGTGGTATAACTGTATGCATTATAAGAAACATCACAAGTAACAAAAGACTAAATACATCTATTATGATTTAGATGGTACAGAAGTATATGCTTAGTTATAAGATTCGTGGAACCATTGAGAAATTTAAGCTGGTGACTGTTCAAAATCTTAGAGGGTGGATTCTGTCTAGTAGCTTTGACTGGAGAGCAGTGATTTCAATACACCTAGGCGCTCGTGTGAGGCGAGACGAGGCTTAAGCGCCTTGCTTCATTTCCAAGCGGCGCGCTTCAAAGAGGCGTCGCCTGGGCGCTCGCCTGAGCCCAGGTGCCGGATGCTTCAGGCAAGCGCCTGGGTTAAACCAGGCAATCGAACCAGCGTTTTAGGTCTAGTTCGGTCTCCGATACTTTAGTTTGTTCAATCGAACCAACTAAAGCACTGATATCAACGCGACTTCTCCAACCCTAACCCTGCTCGCCGTTCACGCTGCCGCTCTCGTTGCTCACCGTTGTTGCTATTGTCGCCGCTCCCGCTCCCACTGTTCGCTGTTGCCGCTGCCACTATTGCCGCTCGCCGCTCTCATTGCCACTGCTTGTTGCTACCGTTGCCGCTGCCACTATCGCTGCTCCTACTCCCGCTCCCGCTGTTCACTGCTGCCGTTGCCACTGTCTTCGCTCGCCGCTCCCAGTCCCGCTGCTCGCTGCTACCGCTGCCATTATTGCCGCTTGCCGCTCCTGTTGTCGCTATTGTTGCTTGCTACTACTACTGTTGCTGCCACTGTCGTCGCTCACCGCTCGCTGCTGCTGCTCGTTGCTACAGCTGCCGCTGCCACTGCCACTGTCGTCGCTCGCCGCTGTCGCTACTGCTCTCGCTTTTCTCAATCAGCACCCTCGGTCTTCCCTTACACTCTTCTCTTCTCTTTCGATAGTATATTGTTAACAGTATACAGTATACTGTTAACTGTATACTAATAATAGTATTTGTATTTATTAGATTAATAATATATTATTTTGATTTTAATATTGTTAATTTTTATTTATTTGAAATTATTGTTTTGAATTTTGAGACTTTTTGTTAATGTGACATTTTGATTTTATACCTTAGATTTTTTTAATTTAATAGCATATTTTTATTTAAAATTTTAAATAATTATATTTATTAATTATATTATATAATTTTATATTTTAGTGTCTCATTTCGCTCGGGCGAGCACCTAACGTCTCAGGCGTTTTTGTACCTTGGCGCCTGGTGCCTTTTGCCTTTTGGCGTTTACGCTTTTTAAATCACTGCTTGAGAGATGGATTATATATCATATATAGTAGAAGATGGTGCGACTAATCATAAGGTTTTGTTATGGGTCATAAGTTCACCTCAACCATATAATATGGCCCTGTCATGCTATTATTAGCAAGGATTGAAATATCGTACAGTACTGGAGTTTCAAGATTCATTTGGTATAGTACGGTACTATATACCGAGCGGTATATTTTGGTATCCGTTCGGTATATATATATTATGATTATATATATTTATATATAAATATTCTTTATATATAAGGCGACGTCGCCTTTTATAAAATATAAATATATATATATATATAATTTATTATTGTTTTTTGTTCCATCCGGTAATGGGCGGTCCGTGTACCGGTAAGCTGACGGACCGGTACGTATTGCCCATACCGTGCGGTATTATTCGAAATTGCATACCTTGGTTTGTACTTGTGTCCTTGGAGACTTAGATAACTTTGGTTGTCGATTCGGAATTCATTATTGATTTCCTATCAATCAGGTGTTTTCCTTTATACAGGGACACCGAGTTTCACAACTCAAGCAGGACATATTGATGATGTTGATTGGAAGGAGGAGATTTATCAAAAGGTCAGTAAACATCAAAAGTTAAGTTCTTTGCTCATATTTATTCATTGATTTATTATTATGGAAGAGTTTGATCAGTATAGTTGTCTTGTAAGAAATTTGAGATCTCATACTGAGGTCTATTACCTATTTAGCCAGAAGATATTTGATTTATGAGATTATAAGAGTAAAACTTGTATTGTGGTACCCATGGTTCGATGTACCATTCGATACGGTATGAAATAGGTGATGTGTACCAGTTCGCTGATTGGTATGGTTGACCGAGATACGGACCAGCCCTTTTTAGGCAGTATGTTGTTAGCAGGTATATCGGATGGTATGCCTCTTATATCACCTGATATAATTGAAACTAGATCTTTATCGATTGGTATGAGGTCGGTCGGATTTTGATCATACCGATCTCCTCTGGGGTCAAACCAGGTCCCAATGAAAAAAATGACCATCAAACCCTATTTTGGTCCTTTAAATGCTCCACCCTCTCCCCTCTTTCGTTTATCTCACTCACTCTCATTCAATTTTTCATCCTTATAACCTCGAATGTCTATTCATATAAGATTTAAAGACACTTTCTTCTTATCTAAATATAATTTATATACTAAGAAATTAGAAGAAAAACCCTAAATAGTTTTTTTTTTAAATTTCAAGCTATTTTCGGTCTCTTTTTGGAACATTGGTACGTAGTGGTGTAATAGAACACGTTACACCAGTACATACCGATCTGACCAGTGACCGATACAGTTGGTTAGCACGAGAAAATGTTCCTTGGTGATACCCAAGGTTTGATGTCTCAGTATTATACTAGTCATTGGGGAAGAGGAACATTCCAATACATTTCAGATTTTGGTATTTGCCTTAGAAAACACTGGAAATCAAGAACGAAACCCTACTTTCGGTTTTCGTCCATATTCTAGTTATATGCAAACAAATTAGACAACCCTAAACTAAATTTGAATAATAAATGGGATGTAAAACAACGACATATACCTGTTTGGATCTGTATTGATACATCTAGGACCGATACGGATCCAATATGATGAAAGTAAATTAAGTGAATTTTGAGAGAGAGATTAGATAGAAACTGTGAGTGAGAAAGAGGAGAAGGTGAGTGAGATTGAGGGCGGATTTGGAGGTTTTGGGGCCTTTTTATAGGCTTCCAAGAGCCCTCTAACATTTACCCAATAGCTAGTTAAGTAGCCTCTCCTCCATGTTAGGTTACCACTCGGTACATGGGTTCTCATATTAGAAATTTTGATATCCTGCATTGCTTGTCATATCAAGTGAATCAAGTAGCTTATTTGCAGCCTCTTTTCTATTTCCACACGGCACATGTTACATATAGCAACTCGATAGCTTTGATGATATCGGTTATTGAATTTCAGAATATAGAGGAGAGGATACACTCTTTTTTTTTCTGTCTGAAGACCTGGATATCAGGAGCTGACCATTTTCAATGGAAGTGAGTGTCACCTTTTTTCTGGTCTTCCACTTTTGAATGAACTTAAAGGCAATGGAGTTAGTGACAAACCAAGTGATATCAGGTCGTGTTATTGCTCTTTGCATGAATTTTTGCATCAATGCTCACATTCAGTAATGATTCTAAATGTGTCAATTGATGCTCTGTGCCCTTGCCACTGTCCTTTTCACCACTATGATGTCACAATTGCTTTTCATTATTGAGTTGACGTAGTCGGCTGCATATGACTTTCCAAAATAAAAGTTTCTATTAAGTCTAGAAACTGCTCAACTGACTTCTTGAACTTTTCCCTATTATATGTAACCACCCGCACAATATGCCACAGTCCAATCTCCTCTACAACCCTCTATGTATTGTGCATCATGAAACTTGTTGAAAGTATAAAAGTATCCTTCGTTACAAAAATAGGAAGTCAATGATGCTCATCCGAGCGGTTCTGGACTAGCTAGCACACATCAATGTAACATGATATAGGTTTCACTACATTTTAAATGATGTAATCTAAACTTTGAGCCTATGAACTTGCTCATCCTTATAGTTGCCACGTATTTCTCCTGTGCTGGGAGGCTATATGCTAGAACCCACCTTCTGAATACTAGTCAACATGCTCCGATGGTAAAGGCCTTGAGCTGCATTTGTTTGGATTTGGTGAAAGTTGAATTATTTTGCAATTGCTTTACCGATTCCCTTTTTTTTTTCTTTCAGGTGGGTGTGGTTAATGTGTGTTTAGTACATATTTACCAAAGTATGAGATGAAACTACATCAAAGTTGTATTAGTTGAGATTTGTAATGAAATATTTTGTCTCTTTTGTGTGGGCAGATAAAATCCATGAAAGAGCTGTACTTTGCAGAATTGAGTGAACTTTACCGAAAGATTGCGATGAAATTTGAGCAGGTTCTTCAGTTATTGGTTTCTGCATTGACTTTCTTTTAAGATTCACAGAATTTCTGAACATAAAATGAAACTTGCTCAAAGACTTTTTATGTTTTTTCAGCATGAAGTTCTTATGCCATTTGCAAAGACATCAGAATTGTTTGAGAAAAGGAAACGTTTTAAGATCATGCTAGAGCATATATTACAAGTTTTGCAATTTTCCAAGAGCAATATTGATCCTGATTTGAAGGACAAAATTCCTCTGTATGAGAAACAAATAATAAATATTCTAGCTTTAATTAAGATAAATGTTTCTCCTTCACGGTCACCTGGACAGCAACAATTCCAGCATCCTGGTGGACATTCTCAATTCATGCCTCATCAATCTCAAGTTCCTGGACAACATGACAATCGTACAAAACAGCAAATAAATCTTCAAGGTTCAACAACTTCGATGCAGTCAGCTGCTGTTCCAGGCTTGCAACATGGTTCTGTACTTTTATCAGATGCTGGTGTTACAACAGCTCAACAGAAAATCACAAGTGCATTACAGACTGATTCTATGGTTGAGACTGTCCAAGGGAGTTCTTTTAGGTCATTGCAGCAGGGAGCAATTGCATCCACACAACAAGGTGGATTGATATCTGGGCAAAGTTTTGTTAATGTTCCTCAACAGACGACTGCTAATGCTATTGCAGATGGCTTGATAGAGCAATACCATGCCAATACCAAGCAACCAAGTTCTAGTGCAACACAACAGCAGCAGCATTTTAAGCAGCAGGAACAACAACAAAAGCAGCACCACCTGAATCATAATCACCAATTAGAGCAGCAATTACGACAACATCAATTGCAGAAACTATTTCAGAAGCAGCGGCTCCTGCAGCAACAGCAAAATCAACCACAATCACCACAGATGCCAGTGCACCAGGTACCACAGCTTAATCAAAAAAATGAAGTCAATGAGTTGAAGTTGGGACAAGGCCCTGACATTAAGCCGGGACTTTATCCACATCATTACTCGACTAGCCAACACCCTAGTTACTATCAGCAAATAAAATCAGGTGCTTCTTTTCCATTTTCATTACCTCAAGACTTTCAAGCTTCATCCCCCCAAATTTCTTGCCATTCTCCTCAAAGTGATCAGCAGAGTCTCCTACCATCTCAAATAAAATCTGGAACCCCCTTGCAGTTGGCTGAGTCACCATTCATTCCATCTCCTTCCACTTCTATAACCCTCTCTCCTGTTCCAGCAAATGAGAAACAACTTTCTGGTGTTATGTCACTACCAAATGCGGGAAACATTGAACATCAACAAGCAGCTGTAGCACCTTCTGAGGCTCAATCATTCACTGTCACGACACCTGGAATAACAGTGTCACCTTTGCTGGAAGAATTTACCATTCCAGATGGCAATCAGATTGATATTCCAAATCTGGTTGTTGGCAAAGCAAGTACAACAGAAAAGCCTCTCGAACGTTTAATAGAAGTGGTCAGTAATCTTTCTTTTGTCCTTTTTATGAATCTTGTACATACTTATTCAGTAACTTGGTAGATGAAGTCATTGGTATGTATCCTTTTTTACCCTGTATAAGGTGAGAAGTCTGAACTTCTGACCTATTTATTGGTGTGCTATCTGTTTAAACAACTACTCTAAAACCAACTGAATGTAGTGGCAACAGAGTCATGTCTCACAATCATACATATCTTTCTATCATGTATGTCTCACAATCATACATGAGTTGTAGGATGTAGTTTGAACAGAACTGCATGTTATACTAATTTACCATTTGATGTTGGGACAGTACAGTCAAGGAGTCTCATAAACATGTAAAACATACCCAACATGGCCTGCAGTGTGGATGCAAGACTCCTTACAATGTTGTATGGAATTCGTTATCCTAACTTTATCCAAACTGTTAATGGTTCTTCAGTTGTCATTTAGGCCCAATCCAGATAGCCGACAGGTCATTTTAAACCAGCAAGTTCTTTATTGGCCAGTCAGGATGGTCAAATTTGACCCATTCCATTTGGAATGTAGCACTTCACGTAGCCAAAATATCACGCTGTAGCCCTTGATAGCTTTATAAATTTGAGACTCATTGAATTTTAGTGTTTATCAGCCAAGAATTTCAATGTCATGAACTTGGGCCTTGTTGGTGATTACCGACACATATCCCTGCATTGCTCAGGTGAGGCTTGTGGTGATTGGCACATGCTCGTGTCTGGCAAAAGGTGTGTTGGCACACCCTTGGCATGATGTCAAGCTTTATATTGGTGTCATTCTGGCATACACCTGGATGGCTACAACATGTGGTCTTTGTCAAACCCTTAAACCTATTTCCCTTTTTGTAACATCTAGGTCTACTGTTAGCATATTTATTTGGTGGTGAATCTAACAGGAAACTATTTTAAGAAATAAATATCTTAAGCAATGAAATAATGTATTTGCAAATTTTCGACGTTGGCTGGAATTTTTGGGAGAAAGATTTGTTGTTTGCACACATAAATAACCTCACAATATGTAGTGGTAAGATTGCAAACGTTAGCCCTCTCCAGACTCCACAATAAAGGGAGCCTCATGCACCGGAATTGCCATTTAGATACGTTGATTGCACAAGTTTGACTAAAGAGTTATAGAAAAGGCATCAAAGAATTTGATGCAAGTAAAGAAGTCTACACCAGTGTCTTGATTTGGCTTTTGACATGGAAGTCATGAGCAAAGAGCCATTGTCAACCCTATTTATAGTTTTATACTGCTATTTAGGTCTCAGCTCTACTATATATCCTGTATCATCAATGTCCACAATGATATCACAAATTCACAATGATATATCAAATAGAATTATGGTCAACTGAGAAGATCAAATTGATTGTTGTTGCATGCTATATGCAGAGATCTGTTACGAGAACAATATGTGATAATTAGACCAAGCATGTCCTTTGTGTATACTTTATCTGAGGTAGTTTATGCATTAAAGTCTAAATTAAGGATCAAGGTGGAACACTCTGGCTGCATATTTGGTTAGGTGCTTGCAGGGTAGGATACAATTATTATTGTTGGGTGCTTTGCTCTCATGTCTGGCAAATTGCCAGAACACCTTGGTGGAAAATAAAACAAGCTGGTACTACATTTTTATCTATGCTTCACAACATTTATCATGCTATGACATGGAATGATAACAAAGACATGCCTTGTCACAGCCTAGGATGAAAATGATGGCCAAAATGATGAGTTTGTTGTGTACATTTCCTAGGATCACCAAGTCCTAGGAACCTTTGGATAGTTGGAGTATTTGTGGTGGATTCAAGATGGATTTTGCCACATACTGTGATGTTTTCAGATTGTTTTTTGGATGTTGTATGGATGGATTCAGACGTTTTATGTAGTTTTCATCTGGTTAAATTATTGTACAGTTGGTACTTATGTTTCTTTTGTAATAAGTATATTGGGTTATCGATATAATTTTGAGCAGGTGAGCTTTGGGGTTGTTTCTCTTTTTGTCAGATTATTTTTAAATTACAACAAGAAGTCACGATGTCACAATTATTTGGGACCAACTATATGGATCTTTACTCATTACTTAGCTCTTTAGGACAAATACTATTAGTCAAATTAAGAGTGATCACTTTTTTAATATTTTTGCTCTTACTAACCCATTGGTTGTGATTTCTCTGATGGATGATTATGTAAAATATTAGTGAAATTCTTTGTAAATGACTATCAGCCTCTTCTCGCATGACCATTTCAAAATTTTGAGCATGGTCAGTTTTCTTTCAGGTTCTTATTTCTGCTGTGTCACTACAAAATTTTGATTATGCTCTGGTTTATTTCTCCTTTCTCTCCACCTTCTCTTTCTTAGAATTGTTTTCTCCTTACCTTGCTGCTGCACACACCCTAGCTGCCTCTACTTATAGCTGACAGACTGACAGGCTAGCACTAGCTTTCTTCTGCAACCTGAACCACCACAACCATAATCATATCTAGCCATCACAATCTGTGGACCCCATGCTCCTTATAATATTTGCAAAGACTGGAGTGCTTTTGTGGATTTGTTTTGACTTCTAATAAGTCATTCATATTCTGTGGTTGCAAAAGCATTACAATAGGTTGCTGTCAACTGATGATTTGTGGTTAAATTTGGAGACCAACTTTCTTTCTGAGTTTATTCTTCGGATTTCTTTGTATATTAATGTTGGATTATCTGCATTAGAATATCACTGTAGTTACCCTATACATCACTTCGTGTAGTGCCTTTGTCTTCCTAACATTTGCATTGCATCTCATATATATTCACCCTCATGATCGAATAGCTTTTCAATATTATCAGTTTGTTGGACTTTAAATTGGCTGAAAGGACAATGGTGATATGCTATGAATAAACAAGTTGTCCGCATTGATTTTATCTTAAGAAAGCTTCGAAGCATCATAAAAAAACTTAATAAGTGAAAGGACAACTTAATGTTCCATGAATGTCAACATAAAAAAATGTTTTTGTGGAGCTTGATGAATTTCTGTATGGACTAACTTCTTTAAGGGCTGATCTTTGTATAATTAAATTGTGTTATTGGTAAATTTTAAATAAAAAAGAAAATATTCTTCCACTTGACGAAATTGCTGTATGACTGCATCATGATATCATTCTCTTGCATTTTAAATGAAGGCCTAATTTACTCTCTTTTGGCTATGAATTTATTGATTCAACTAGTTCTCTTGCATTTATTTAAACATGTCACTTAATTCTTATTTGCTTACCAGCATCAATGCATTTGTGCTCGAGTTTTATGTATCACCGACCCCTAACATGAATGAAGTTCTTTCAGATACGATCATCAACACCCACAACTCTTAGTTCTGCTGTTAGCGATATCAGGTCTGTTGTTAGCGTGACAGACAGGATACCAGGTTCAGCAACAGAAAATGGTTCTAGGGCTGCAGTTGGTGAAAATTTAATCACCAACAAAAGGAACCGTGACACAAGTGCCATGCCCTTGAACAATCTGTCATCTGCTGGAAGTGTAAATGATAGAGATAAACAAACTTATACTGTTGATACATCTGAATTACAGTTGACTGTGACATCACGAGTTAAGCGGCAGAAAGTTGAGGTTCGATATTATGCATTTGATTTCATAGCAAAGTATTTTCTTGATATGCTTATTCTGTTTTTTCATTGAATGACTTGTCTCGATCATACTTTCGTGTGGATTTCTTAGTTGCTTTGTGATTCCAAATTTGTAGATGCTTTGTTGTTCCAAGTATATCATGAACTTCATTTTTCAGCTCTCTTTTAAAGTCATATGTATATGCATTTAAAGCTTAATTCTTCTTTCATGTATGGTTACTCTGAAGCAACAATTTCCACTTTTGAAACCCAAAGAGTAATCCTAATCCCTTTCATCTTTCAGGTATTGAAAACAAGGCAATTGCCTTTGCAAATGTGCACATAATTGTGAAACCTGTTGTTAGCATATGTGCACAAAGATATTTGAATATAACAAGACTGTTGCAGTATATTTATGCATGTAATTATCCGTAGATGCACCAGTGCTTTTCGCCAATTGTGGCTATTTTCTTAGGGTGTTGATTTCTTAGATCCTTTGTAGTTTCAAATAGAGCTTGAACTACTTTTTCAGTTCTCTTTTGTATGTTACTCATTCAAAGATTAATTAGTTTAGAAATTTGAACTTTTGAAGCCTAAAGAGTAATCCTGAACTCTTTTATCCTTCAGCAATTAAAGAAAAGGAACATTGCCCTTGTAGATGTGTGCATAATTGTGAAACCTGTTGTTAGCATTTAGTGTATGGAGATATTTACATAGAACTACACGATTGTTGCTATATAGCTATGCATATCATCACCTACAAGGCACCAATGTCTTTCCCATTCATAGCCATTTTTAACCATTGGATTTGGATTTGGATTTATCTGACCTGCCTATATGTTTCACAATTATATATATGTATATCAAAATGTACTGATAACTTATTCTTTCTGGTAGTGCCATTTAAAGATTATATCAAAATGTTATCCGAAACAAACTATTCTAGTTGCATGTTACTGGTGTTTGTTGTCATTTGATAGTGATGAACTAAATCCTTCTGTGGTCCCATCCTCCTGTGTGCATTGAAGATATTTCATCAGTTGGACACTCTTCCCTGTGTACATATGTGCACATGCACACATATGGGTAAGCAAGTATGATCCGTTCATCTAGTATCTGTGGGATCTGTTGATTCCATACAGAGTTTGAAAGAGAAAAAGAACTCATACTTATGAAAAGTTGTATCCTTGTTCAATGCTGATATAAATGCTGTGTTTCTAGTTGGTACACTAAACCAAGATAAATCTGTTTCTGATTCTTTAAAAAAGAAACTCATTGCTTCTAAACTGTTTCCTCTGTTTCTTCCCTTGTTGTAATAACTTCTCTTCTATTCCAAGTGTTCCGTTCATAATATGATATTTCTTTCCTATTGGTGCACTGCTTACCCTGGCATTTCTTGGTTCCATTAAATCTCAGCACTGTCTAACTGCAGACAAATCATGCTTTACGTGAAGAGATCAGGGAGATAAACCAACGGCTAATTGGTACAGAGATAAAAATAAGTGATGTGGACACCGATCCGATATCTGCTGCTTCGAACGGCAAAGGAACAATTGTGAAATTTTTCTTCACTCCTTTGATTCGATCTCCAATCTCAAAAGCTTCATATACTATGGTGAGCTTCAATCAGAGAGTATCATGTGCAGATAATGTACATAAGAGCTGCATTTAGTGTTCATGTTTCTCTCATTCTTTTTTGTTCTTTTTGGTCATCCAGAGTCGAATTCAGCCTTTGAATTTGCTTGTTCCTGCTAGTTATCCAAAATGTTCACCTGTTCTTTTGGACGAGCTTCCAGATGAGCAAAGGTAAGACGATGCTGAGTATCATCTATAAGCTTACACTGGGGACACAACAGGAAAGTAACCTGCTTCTTCCCCCCCCCCCCCCCCACTTTTTTTGGACCATGTAGCAGGGATTCGGAAGATCTATCTATCAAGGCTAGGTCAAGGTTCAACAATTCTCTCCGAGGCCTATCGCAGCTGGTCTCACTAGGAGAACTGGCAAGGACATGGGATGCCTGTGCCCATAAAGTACTGGTAGAATACGCACAACAGACTGGCGGAGGTACCTTCAGCTCAACATATGGCACTTGGGAAAAATGTGTAGGTGTTTGATGCTCCATTTGTCTGAGGATGCTTGCCGGATTTAGTTAGAGAGGTTTAGCAGATAACCTATCACTCTGTACATACAATTACTTGCTCCCAAAGATGAAAATTTCAGCCCTCATATACCCTACAAATGAACCGGGCCATGTTTGTAACATTTACCAGGTCATCAAAATTTTTTCTTGTATTACTGTAGTGGTGTCTGTATCGTTCAGTACTACTAAATGGAAAATTTATCATTGGATATGAGTTGTATATGTGGTCTCCGACTCTCTCGCATGTGACATTCAAATTTGTAAAATAATTATGAAGTAATATCAATCTCATATTCTCTGACCTATTTTTTGTGCTGGAAGTATGCTGATTCCTGCACTACATATGTGATTCCTGAAATATTTGACTTGACTGATCATGTGAAGGGAAGGGAAGGAAGAGAGGAGAGAGAACAGACTTTTCCATCAAATAAGCGTTGTGTTGCCTTTTTCGCAAATTGATTGATGTAAATGAAGCTCTAATTTGCTGCTCATAATGCTTCATGTGGATCACATTATAGCTCTTCCATTAAGATCAGGCTTGTTCAAGTTGGTGGCATAGATTGTGTGAAGTTTCTGAGCTTGAACTCGCTGATCAAAGTTTGATACCCAAATCTCCATGACTTGGTCGGAAACTTTCGTGTGTGCAGGTCTGGGCTATCATGTCCTAATGTTATCAACCGGCACATTTCAAACATCTCGATACAGTTCAATGTTCCATTCATCAATTATTACTTATTATTTCTATTTAATTATATTGGAGTTTTGGTAATGAGTTCGTCATGCATGACGTGCCCTCAATCATGCCATGAACATGTCATACTTACTAGAGCGACGCCCAGATGAGAATATTCGAAGTGGTGGTATGATAGATTATGACACCACAAAACACTAGTCCATAGTGATGACTACTTAATTGCGTCTTCCACAGCCACAATTTGACTAGCTTTGGCCTTGGAATAAGACTGAATCAGAATATTCTTTTCGTAAATTGATCGGAATCAGGTCGAATTTGTTGCATTTCCTTCCTTCCTGATGGGACACATCTTTTTATCCTCTTATTCATGATACAGTCATCGAGTTATTCGCTTGCCGTTCCCCTCATCATCTATCAATCAATATTTGCAATCAACGTTATATCAACTTAAAACAAGTTCATGTCGCGTTATGCTTATTGTTGTTGCCTGTAAATAAAAGCAATAATTACCATTATTTCTATAAGAAAAACCTTTTGAGGGACTTAAAATTATTTCTTATATATATATATTATAGTAGTAATAATTAATATTACCAGCTGTTGTTTTTTGTTTTGGGTTTGTGTTGGGGGGGTGTCGGGGACGAACAAATAGGATCGTACGGCTCTGAGCGGGGTTTAGCTGGAACTAGCGGAGGACAGCTGTCTCGTACGGTAGCATCAAATAAATCAACTGGCGGAAACCCGACGTTCCTTTCGGGTGGACCCCGTCGCTGCTCCACGTGTTTCTTGGACGTCGACGCGGGTGACAGCGCGGGGAGGACAGCGGGGAGTGGGGGAAGGGTGCAGCTCATATCAGAATACGCAGCTCCCGTCGCCGTTCCTCCGCGTTTGTTGTTTTATTCCGGCGCTGTGAACGAGCTGCAGCGTCGTTTTCCATTTCTACCCTCGCGTTGTTCGCTCCACCCTGCAAGCTTAGGGCAGTGAAAAGGGGTAATGGAGGTCAAAACAACCGTCCACATCAGGCATTTCGCGAAGAAAGTGGGGGCAGATCCGTCATTTAATTGACTGGGACACGGAGCCCGCACGCTAACTTTAAAATTTACATTTCACTGCCCTTCAAACAAACAAATAAATAAATAAATAAATAAAAAGAAAAACACACTCGTAACTAAATAAAACCTCTCTCTCTCTCTCTCTCTCTGCGTTCCTCTCTATCCCTCTCTTTAGCGGTCGCTTGTGCGGTCGCCTTTTCTGTTCCATTTCTCTTCTCACTTGGGCCGGCGATAGCCGGACTCCACCGCCGGTGGTGGCCGTGCCGGTCGGTGGGGGGAGTGAGTGGCCAGTTGGGAGCGGGAGATATCGGGATGGGAAGGGTGGGGTTGGGAGTGGCGGTGGGGTGCGCGGTGGTGACGTGCGCGATCGCGGCGGCGCTGGTGGGGCGGAGGGCGCGGAGCTGGTGGCGGTGGGCGCGGGTGGTTGGGGTGGTGGGGCAGTTCGAGGAGGACTGTGCCACACCGGTCTGGAAGCTGCGCCAGGTGGTGGACGCCATGGTCGTCGAGATGCACGCTGGGCTCGCCTCCGATGGCGGGAGTAAGCTCAAGATGCTGCTCACTTTCGTCGATACACTCCCGGACGGGTAATCGCCTCCCGCTCCTCTACTTGATGTCCATCCGTCGTTTTTACTTTGTCCGTTTCTTGGGTTTCTTCTTTCTCTCGTGTGGATAAAGATCTTGGAGTGTTTAGGGTGTTCTTCTTTCTGCCCGGGTTCCTATATTGATGCGACTCTTATCTTTTCTCCGTGATTTAGATCTGAGCTTTAATTCTTGCATTGGTAAAATGTTCTCGCGTGGTTCTTAGTTATTGGTGTTATTCTTGAACACAGTTAGTCTTTTGTCCGTGGAAAGAAGGTTGTTGTATTATTATTTTCGTTGCTTTTATAGCCTTTTCGTTTTCTTTTTTAGGTCGTCGTTAGATTTATTTCTAAATGTATTTGCCTTTTAATATCTTTATTATTGATGAGTTTGGATTGGATTTTAAATTACATATTGCTTGGTGTGTGTTCTTTTAATATAGTAGATCTTCAAATATATGCATTGGATATTAAATGCCAGTACGGAATCGAAAGAACAGTGTTTGTCGGCTTTGAGTCTGTCCACTTAGTATGTCATTCTTGATTTAACTTGAGCAAATGCAAAAAAAGTGACCAGTCGAATTATTATTGTAAACCTGGAAAAAATGAAATTCAAAACAAAAATATTATCATTGATCTACGTAAGAGATGCTATTACTTAATTATACTCTTGAAGTTTGGAGTTTTAAGTAGTTATAACACATTAGAGTAGATAAACAGAATAATTAGTTAGTTCATCATTGAGTAAACAATAGAAGTTGGATCTTCAAAGTCGAACAAATACTAATACTTCAATGTAGATACCAAAATATAGAACTAGTTTAATTGTCTTTTAGAAAAGGAATTATTTTTCATCCTTCACAAGAAGACTTCTTTTAATGTTCATAATAAATGATTGTTTGTTACTAATGAGGACCTCTGGCTAAGCAGGAACGAAGATGGCATATACTATGCTCTTGATCTGCGAGGTACTAGTTGTAGAGTCTTGAAGGTTCAACTTGGTGGTAGTGGGTCTAAGATCATAAACCACAAAGTTGAACAGCAACAGATTCCCGAGGAATTGGTGTCCAGTACAAGTGAGGTAATTGTAACTCTTGTTTTTGGATCTTCCCCTTATTTTGGTTCTGTGATAGGTGATGTAATTATCTCTGTACACAGGAACTTTTTGATTTTATTGCCTTGACAATAAAAGAATTTATTGAAAGAGAAGAAAATGGTCGAGTACCAGGTTCAAAGAAGGAACTTGGTTTTACATTTTCTTTCCCTATCAGACAATTGTCTGTTTCTTCGGGTGTTCTTATCAAATGGACAAAAGGATTTACAATTGAAGATGTTGTAAGTTGAGTTCTCATTAACTGCATATGTTCATATTCCTGATATCTGTACTGGTTTAATTTAAGGGCCACAAAATGAACTGTTGTCCAGGCTTGTTATTCAAACATCTTCTATCATGCTTCTAGCTGATCATATAGTACCTTTCTATATCTATAGTTGAACAATCTGTTAATAAACAGAATTCACAATGATCTATCTGCTTAATATTTTATTGGGTATCAATGCATCTATGTTGTGCAGTTCCTTGAGGACAATAGATTTGTTCCCTACACTAATGAACCTTTGAGTAGCTATGGTTATAGTGAACTCAAACACTGAAAATACATTTGATGGAATGTTTATTTTGCAAGATAGCAATAATTTAAGTGAGGCAATCCCTATGGCTACTAAAAAATTTTTTTTGATACTAGAATGTATTTTGCTTCAACTATATTGCACTAGCATTGGTGTCAACACAATGCATATTTTACCACTATGATTTATGATTTAATCCATCAAATTATAGGGTTTCATGTATAATCTTGGTCATCAGAATACTAGAAGCCTAGAATTGCTGTGCTTCCTTTTGCTGATTAAACAAAACCCAGCAGGAAGTCTTTAAAGTTTGAAGCACTGTTTTAAAACAATTTTCTATTGGTCCATTTGGATGTTTTTTGGTGGATATACTTGTCAGATTGTATTTGGTTCTTTAAAATAAACTCTAATGCACATGCGTGTGTGTGAAATTATCAACTGATGACATTAATGAAAATCTGTATTAATTAACTTTGAGTTGCTTCTGAATTAGAGAGATTTTATTAGAAGAACAGTTTATTGTTTTAAGCCAGTTGTACATGACATAGGTAATTTTTAACCATTTTTAAGTAATTATGAATGTGGATGAGTTTTGAAATTTCTCTTCATCTGACCTAATATTTATTATGAAGTTTGATTTGGTACTCCAAATGAATCTGGTTTAGTTTTCTTAAATGATATGTTGCTGGATTATAATTCATGTTCTTGACATGGAGTAGCTTCTAAGTAGCTTATTTTTTAGTTTACTTTGTCTTGGTGGGCTGAATTAAAGTTGTGCAGCATGAGAATTTACTTTGCCACACCTACTCCATTTATTAATTTAAGAAAGGTTGCATGATGAATTTTTTTTTTTTAATATTGGCCTTCTTTTTATCAAGGCATTATAAGCTTATTTAGAAATACCTGAATCCACTTTTGCAATTTAGGTTGGAAAAGACGTTTCACAGTGTTTAGAGGAAGCCATGTCGAAGAATGGATTGCATATGCAGGTGGCAGCTTTGGTATGATTTTAGATCCTCCGGTTTTCCAGCAAATACTGAGCAAATGTAGGAAAAACTAGAGATGGGTTTACAGACTATTTAAAAGAACACATATAAGAACAGAAGCAAAGCATGGTGAGAGGAGAAATGACCTCATTCCACTTTTTATTCAACTACTTCAGTATAGGTATTGAATGCCCCCCAACCCCACTCTCCACCCAAAAAGAAGTGAAATAAAACAAAAGATAAAACACAATCACACTGACCTATCTTTTGGATAAATTTTCTTGAAGTAACGTGCTCAGAAAGAAAATTGTTGGCCATAATTATCTATTGATGGTCAGCTTGAACCCATGTATTAAATCTCTGGTGAGATTATGTGCTCATGGATAATTTAGATTCTTAATGCTTGATGTTATAGGTTTGACAATGTTTAAAAGGAAATGATCTTTTTGGCTCTTAGTGTTCTTTTGTTGTGTATATGTGGAGAAGTTGGGCTAATGATAATTATATCGGTAACTTTTATCAGACATTTTAAAGATTTATTTAATCATTTGAATTCTGAGGAAACTACTGAATCTAGGTTATCTTCTAGTACTTTGAGGCTTTGCTATGGGGATTTGAAATCCCAAGACTCCATAAGATCCAACTAGGGATCCAAAGTCAAAGTTGGAATTTCTCCAAGTTCCTGTAAGTATAAATATTTTTGTTTAGCTGAGGAAATTTTGGGCATACGATATATGGGTGATGATTTATAATTTTATAATATGGAATTCTGTGGATACTCCTTGATCTGAATCCTAGGATTTAGAGGGTGTGGTTTACAGGATCTGATTTGGAAGGTAGATTTTTGAGGGTGATTGACTCAAATCCTTTTGATCTTATAGAGAATTAGATTCTGACACTAAGACTTTTGGCTAATTTTAGAGATCTTCAAATTTGATAGTTAGAAGAGGTGAAATAATTAATGTTAGTGGTATGAGGAGAGGTAAAGGAAGACCTAAAAATACTTTAATAGAAAATATAAATAAAAATTTAAGTACTCTAAACTTAACTAAATATGAGTTTTTACAAATCTCAATGGTGGCAAAAGAACCATGTAGCTAACCATAAATAATTGGGACTTACAGCTTTGTTATTGTTGTTGTAATAGATTTTTGGCTGATTTAGAGGGTAGGATTTGGATAGCTATTTTGGTGATAGAATTTCAAGGATGAAAATTCTTGAGTGGAGATTTCAAAGATAAATCCCATGAGATCTCTGTAATAATGGAGCTTAAGGGACTGATTTGGCCAAACATCCAAAACGTTACTCTAAATTTGAGCAATTTGTTTCAAAAAGATTCAGAACTTCCTATTTTCATAATGTGAAAAATCACGGCCTTCAAAGTTACAGATTCTTTAATTGACTGTGATGCTAAAATCGTTATAGCTACTAGTATCAAGGATTCAAGTTCCTTCTGCACGAGTAACAGTCAGTCATCAAAGTAGTTTATGCTATGGCCTTTTAGTAACAAGTCCATCATTTTACCAGAACTAGGAAGCAAGACAGTAAGGAAATATAAAAGACACTCTCCATAAAACCAATCTCAACAAAAGAAAAATGAAGGAAAAACAAGCACACACTCGTCTATGCTTCTTTGGCATCCTCTCTTCCCACCTTTCATTTTCTAGTATAGCAGGATGCAGAGGGATGTGGGCATAATACCTATAGTTGCCTTATTACAATTATCAAGAACTGAGGGCTTGAGGATTTCGCCCAAAAGTAAAATTTAAATCCTCAGGAGAAATGTCCTGATATTTTAAATCTTAATTAGGATCACTGTACCCCACTTTGATAATATGATGTGGTTCCAGGCTGTCTTGGTGTCCTGAATTGCTGTTGTATGCAATTTAGATCATGATATTAATGAGCTGATCACATAAATGCTTTAATCTTATAGATCTAAATTAATTTAAGATAAAAAAAATCTATACTGGACATTCTACTTTCAAATCCTTAAGAAAATTAAAAGCAAAAATTCTGAACAATTTAAACTATTAAGAAGTTCAGAACTTTCAACTCTTCTGCCACCTATTTCTTCAGAACCAATTGAAAACATAATTTGCTAGTTTGTAAAACCATAAATTCTCACCTAATACAGTAAGCAGCTTAAGTAAATTATTCATTACACACTGCAACCTAGCAAAATAAGCACAGCCAGGTGGCAAACCCTGTACTTGTATCCATACACAGAACATGGCATACTCTTGGAAATTGTGACCAAGAATTTGGAGTTGTTGGTGGAGTGATTGAACAACTGGTATTTATAAGAATCTATTATGTAACTTACAAGCAATTATTGGTTGCAGAGAACATGATGTTGGGTGAGAAGAATTGTCACATTCCTTGATTGCGGTGAAAAAAGACAATAATTGGCCATCTAGTGCCATAGTTTTGACTCATTAGGTTCATTGCTAATTTTCCATATGTTTAGTTTTTACTTGGTCATGGTTGCATAAATGCTTTCTCATCCTATTTGTTCCATAAACATTTCTGATTTACCATATGTAATCCATTTTTTATCTTGTTGTAGTACTACCTATAATTCTAGTGTTCTTTTGAAACCTTTTCTATTGTGGCTGGAATAGATCTCAGTTACCGTGGTATAGAGATATGAACCTTAAATTTCTTCTTGGCTTACAAGTTCATGGATATGCAATATTTGCCTTATTGCCTATGACTTTGAAAAGGGATCTGTTGCTGTGGTGATACTGCCTTTACTGTGAAAATTAAGATAAACTATTTAAGGTTCAGAAGATGAAATATACATTGATATCTGATTATTCCATAGGAATTTCTAGTTCGTCAATCGTAAGGTTAGATTTTTATGACAAGCTCAGGTACTTACGGCATATCTGTCAGCTTTTTGGCCATAAGTACTCATTCTGGACACTCTTTGTGATCCTTTTAGGAAAAGAAGCTTCTTACCAATTATGTTCTGTGAAATCTCAGTAGGAAAGCAGCTTATAATTTACATTTTTGTTACAAAGATGTCAATTTATTATTATGGTCACTAATAGGGGAGTCTAACACATCCTTCTCTTCTCTTCCATGGCTTGTAATAGATATAGTTATGACATTTTCCACACAACTTCAATTTATGGCAATTTGATGGCTTTTATTGGCTCTCAGAAAAAAATCTCTAATGGCTTGTAGTATTGACCTAAAGATGAGAGAAATCAACTCCAGAGATAATATATGCAACTATACACAAAACAAGGTAGATAAATTTGACAATTATCAGATAAGTAAAATGTGGAGAATCATGATTTTTCTTAAAACAAGAGTGTGCTAAGTGCATTTGAAACCACGGAAATTTGGATAACTGCTTAGCTTGGATAGACAGTGGAAACTATTTGATGGTTGTTTCCAGAATCTTATGGAAACATAAGAACATATTCTTTGCAGCCATCCTTTTTCTCCTGTTATTGACTGCTCTGCTTAATTTTCATGCACATCAAAGATAGTGGTGCGTGTGTGCTGCCTAAGTTAAATAGTGGGATTTATGTTCTGCCATCTATGCAGGTGAATGACCCAGTAGGCACGTTAGCTGTCGGACATTATGATGATGCAGACACTGTTGCTGCAGTGATAATTGGAGATGGCACCAATGCATGCTATATTGAGCGATCTGATGCAATTATTAAGTATCAAGGACTTCTTACTGACTCTGGATTCATGGTATCTTTAGTTATTATTATTATTTCCCATCACATGATCTTCTATTAGTTTGCTCACATGCTCATTTATGTTGATGTTATACTAGATTGTCAATATGGAGTGGGGGAATTTCTGGTCTTCACATCTACCTAGGACCTCTTATGATATTGCTTTAGATGATGAAAGTCCAAATCAAAATGATCAAGTAAGTTTATTGAAATGTCATTCATTTCTGTTTACTTATAGTTGCAGTTTCTTCAATCGAGAAGCTATTTGACATGCTTTCCCTTGCTTTTAGGGGTATGAAAAAATGATTTCAGGGATGTATTTGGGTGAAATTGTTAGAAGGGTTCTTCATAGGATTGCAGAGGTGTCAGATATTTTTGGAGATTCTGCTCATCATATCTCTGTACCATTTATTTTGAGGTAAGGTGTTGGTCTTAGAGCATCCATTCTTGCAGATATCCTTGTTTATAGTAGAAACCTCACTTGGTTGTTGGTAATCCATGTCTTTTGTATCTTTTGTATTTTGGAGGCAAACTTTCTCAGATTACATACGAATGTTTGGCATTATTCCTCTTTTTGCATTATTGCATGAAACAAAAGACAATATGATCTTGAGAAAATCACATTTGATATCTTGCTTATTCCTGATACTACCAAGGCAAGATGCCTTCAATTACATTCAAGCCAAAAAATTTATGAAAAATTAAAAGAAATTGTACTTTTAATAAAGTAAGTTTCTTTTCTTTTGCTTAATCCATTTCAACATAATTGTGATTTTCTTTGGGTATGGTGCAGTCATTATATCGAGAAAAAAAATAGAGGTAATATGTGCAACTTCCTCTGTTATTTGATTAGCTGCAAGTATTTGTATGTATGTAATCATGGAAACTTTTTTTTTTGCTCATTTTGGTTCTTTGTTAAAAGAGCATTTGGCTGTTTGTTTGGTTTCTTTTAATGATTAATTTTAACACTGATCATAGCTTTAACGCTTTCGATAACCTTTGCTTTGCATTAATCAAGTCTTGTATGGTCACTCTATGAATTGTTACAGTTAGTCATCCTTTTGTGGTGACTTCATGTTGACCAGTTATGTGCTTCCTCTGTTTCTGGTTCTTGTTTCATCACTTCATATATAGCCTTCTTAATGTCATTTCCAACTTAATCTACAAAACTGGTAAATTTTATGGTGCTTCTGTAGAATTTTTGTACTATTGGTCCTTGTCACACACTTCTTCCGGAACATCTGTAACACAACAATCGACAAAGTCATTTTGATGATGAGTCCATGTGCTTGATAACCTGCAGTTAGGTTCACAGAATGAATTTGGGAGGGCAGTTATCATCAGTAAACATCAGACATTATTCTTCCCTGAATAAATGATGCCTTTATTAATTGTGATAACTAGTGTTACTGCTACTCAGGAGTTGGGACCTCGTGTGCCTTGCTGATATGTCTTATTTGGAACAACAATCATAATTTTCAAGTCTGTATCTCAATCATCGACCCGGATTCGGTTTCCTGATGCATCCATTGAATCATATAAATGTGAAACTTGGTAAATAAAATGTATGTAATCCATGTTTGCTTTCTGCTCTCAGATTTCTTCAAGTGTAATTCATCACACGATATGTTAAATATGTTACGGACATCTAATTTGTTTCTTTAAGCCATGTCATAGAATAACAAAAAGTTGACGATATTGAGGTCATAACTTCCCATCTCTATAATTCAGGACACCTTTGATGGCTGCCATGCATGAAGATGATTCTCCTGACTTGAGAGAAGTTGGAAGGATACTCGAAGAGAGTTTGCAGGTACATGCATCATTGGTTCCTCTAGTTAGCATTCTCAATCATAGCTCTCTCTCTGTTGAAATCATTAACATTGTCTGCTGGATCTTGTCAGACGTCCGGTCTATCTTTGAAAGCAAAAATGATTGTCGTGAGAGTTTGCGACATAGTTACCAGAAGAGCTGCCAGGTTAGCTGCAGCGGGGATAATTGGTATATTAAAGAAAATAGGACGAGATGGGAGTGGCGGTGTGGCGAGTGGAAGAACCAAAGGCAAACCAAGGAGAACAGTTGTGGCAATCGAGAGAGGGCTTTATACTAATTATTCGATGTTTAGAGTATATATGAATGAAGCCATCACAGACATACTGGGGGAGGAGATTGCCCAGAACGTTGTTCTTAGGGTTTCAGAAGATGGAGCAGGAATTGGAGCTGCTCTCCTCGCTGCAGCATATTCATCAAAACGATAAAATTTCCAATTCAAATGTATTTTTTCTGTGCAGATGTAAGAAATTGTTTCAAAATATAATATAAAAAGGTGGTATTTTGCAGAATATCCCAACAGCAGCCATCCTTGAGACTAGCCTTTGATGGGGTGGAAATATCTTTATTGCTAAGCTAAAGAAATTTCTTTATTTCTTTTATTTTATCTTATCGGACGGCTTGAAAAAAATGTGTATGGTTTTAATGATGTGACAGGTAATAGAGATTTTAAGTTACTAAATATGATTTTTATTTTGAGATTTTTGGATTTCATAAGGTTTTGATCTGAAGGCATGAAAAAAAATATTCTATATGGTTTTAAAGATTATTCTTATGAGTAGAAGAAAGAGTTAGTTAGTTAGTTAGTTAGTTAGTTAGTTTTTAATATAGAAGAATATAAAATATCATTGAAATTTTTTTTTTCAAGTAATAATAGATGAAAATATTATTTCATGGATTTCTTGATGTAAAACAGGAAAAGAAACTTAATTGATCTTAGAAAATAATTATGAAATATGTTATATTCTCTTACACCATCTGAAGATAAATTAGAAAAAAATATATGATGCAAAGACATTTGAAAACAAAGTTATTTTATCAAATAAAAGAATAGACATAATCAGGAATGATAGATTATTTTTACAAAAGAATTCATGAAATCAGAAAAAACTATCGATAACTCATGATTCCCGACATATAGATCATCATTATTCAAGATTCAAAAAGTTAGAATTATATACAATGCAGAAACGAAGAAGTTAAGTATTCGTGCATACGATGGATTATGTTGATGACATTGGTTTTGTATTTAAAAATTGATTCAAGAGATTTTATAAAGTTAGCTCAAGACAAATCAAAATTTTATAATTTATCTGACATGACAAATCAAGCAGATGGGTAATTACTATATTGCGTGACTCAATATTTAGATACACTACTGATAATGACAAAAAGATTATATGAAGATTCAAGACTTTTTAATGATAATAATAGTAGTTAGAAAAACATATCATTAGTAGCATCTCTGCCAAATGGTATAGCCCTTATATGTATACGATAAATCATCCAAAGTACGGTTTCTCCATACTCATTACATGTACAAATATCAAGATTAGAAAAAGTAATATCTCATAAGATTATGTAGAGAAGGTAATTCATAATCGACCCGCCATGGACTTTCAAAAATATTCGTACGAATATTTTGTAAGGGAGACAATTTATAACCAACTCGAGCTAACTCCTAGATTTTTAAGAATATTCCTATGAATATTTCATAGGGAAAGCAGCTTGATAATTAACTCGAGCTGTCTCTCAGACTTCCATCGACATGGGCATAAGGGTGTCAGGTTGTCTAAGCTTTTTTTTTTTCTTCTCCCAATGGGCCTTATGTGACATTGTGCAATGGATGATGGCTAGTTGATTATATATTTTTTATTATTTATCCCCCACAAAGATGTGCTTCGGGGCTTTTGGGTTCAAAGCGCATCATTGGATTTTTTTTTTTTTTTTTTTGACGTGGGAGCATTCGAGACTTCCTCTAGCAAGTCGGGTTTTTCCAAACTAGGTGCCTTGGGAATATTAGGCCTTGGGTCTCTATTGTGATGGATTTTACTTGGCACGGGTCAGATTTTTCTTGACTCATGCACCTCAGGTGTCATCTGACCCAATCTTCCATCATAGCATGTTATGCGAGTCAGCTTTTTTCAACATTATGCATCTCAGGTGTACTTCACCTTGCACTTCCATCATAGCAGGTTTTCTATAGTATGAGCTGGACTTTTCTTGACTCATGCATCTCGAGTGTCATCTGGTTCGATCATCCATCGTAGTGGATTTATTTTTACGTGGGTCAACTTTTTTTTTGACTTCATGTGTTTTGGACATACTTTGCCTCGTGTTTTCATGATAGTAAGTTTCATTTGGTATGAGTCAAACTTTTTTCAACTCATGCATCTTGGGTGCCATGTAGCCCAATCTTCTACTATAGCAAATTTTTTTTTTATGTGAGTTAGGTTTTCTCGACTTCACACCTCTTGGGCGTCCTTTGTTTAGCATTTCTACCATAGCGAGTTTCATTTGGTATAAGTCAAACTTTTCATGACTCATTTATCTCAAGTAACAATTGGCCTAATTTCTACTGTAATAGATTTCTTTTTATACAAGTCAAATTTTTTTGACTTAATGCATCTCGGGAATATTTTACCTTGCACTTCCATCATAGTGGGTTTTATTTGATGTGAGTCAGACTTTTCTTAACTCGTGCATCTTGGGTGCCATCTAGCCTAATCTTCCACCATAGCAGGTTTTTTTTTTTATGCATGTTAGGTTTTCTTGACTTTATGCTTTTTGGGCATACTTTGCTTGGCACTTCTGCTATAGCAGATTTTATTTAGCATAAGTCAAACTTTTCTTGACTTATCCATCTCAAGTGTTATCTGGCCTAATCTTTCACTATAGTGAGTTCCTTTTTATGTAGATTAGGTTTTCTTAACTTCGTGCATCTCAAGAATACTTCACCTTGCTTTTCCATCATAGTAGGTTTTTGGATAATTTGATTTTTCTTGACTCATGCATCTCTAGTGACATATGGCCTGACCTTCCATCACAGCGAGTTTCTTTTTATACAAGTCAGATTTTTCTAATTTTACGCATCTCTTTGGAGTTGCCCTGAGGGGATACTTGACTTGATCATAGAGGGTGATTCTATCGCAAGAGAAGAGGGATGTTGCTTTCCTCGATATGTATTTATAGTGATGAGAGAGGGAGCATACCTTCTCTACCTCTTCTTTGATTGGTGCTTTAGTAATAAAGGAAAGAGAAAAAGAGAGAGAGAGAGAGAGAGTCACTTGAGAAAGATGTATCTTCCCCGTATCCTCCTTGATTTGCACCTCAATAGCGGATGAGAAAGAGATTTTCCTCATATCTTCGTTGATTGACATCTTAACAACGAGAGAATGTCTCTTTTTATAGCTTGTTTTCAACTTTGTAAAGGGAAAAATAGCTACTCCTTGACTACTCGAAGGGGCTTAAAAGTCAGTGGTACTCCTTTGAATAATGAGGGCCGGAAGGAGTATTTCTTTTTTGTGAGTCCAAGTCAAGATTGGGAATTCAACCTTATCTGCTCGACATACTCTATTGACAATATTTCTCCCCTATTGTTGGATAAGGAGGGTGACCAGGTGCTTTGATTAAGGGATATTTTTTTCTTATTCGAAACCACCTAGAAGATAGATAAGGACTAGCTGGTCAATGTGAGTCTTAATCTGACATCTTGGGATAGGGCACAAACCCTTTATTACCCCCACTTTGATTTTCTACAGTTTCATGATATTGATCCCCCCCTTTTTTGTGTAAATATGGGCTTGCATTCTCTAAAAAAAATGAGATTGTGGCTCATCTTCAGGTGCTACGACTACCTAGGTAATCCCAACCTCAATCCGTAAGGTACCACCCAAGGATTTGGGTTTGACTTGATTAGGTCATCATGCTTGCACCGATCAGCCAAAGAAGTATAAGGTTGTTGTAAATAGGGTCTCTTATCTCCTGAGGGGATGGGGGTCCAAGGAGCTAGCCATAGGTGGAAGTTCCATTTCAGTAGCGCCGAAGCCTATAGATGGTCCTAAGATCCCTAGGTCCCCCTTAGGACAAGGAGAAGAAAGGCCGAGGTCAATGGTTGACCTATGTAGGGGGAGGTCACCTCGGGCATTCCGTTGCAACCAAGATGGGAGGGCCTATAGGATAAGCAGAAGGTATTGAGTAATAATGAAGCCTCAGAGTTGTGTTGTTAGGGATCCCTGTGTTTAGGGTCGACGAAGTAGATTTATCTCTCTCTCTTAGAAGTGTTACTCAACCAGGGTTATCGCAATGAAGTGCTAGTAAGTTGGTCTGTGGGTATTTATTTATTTTTCATTCTTACTAGTCATGTATATAATTATAACACTATCATTATGTGACGACTTTGCTTCATTAGGTATGAGATATCAACATTGTTATCGATTAGCAAGCTTTGGAAAACAATGACCTTCATGCAGAAGTTGAGAAGGTGAAGAAGGCAAGAGTTGATCCTTCTGTAGCTGTTGTTGTTGAGGTGAAGATTCGGGGTGATGAGCTAATACAAAAGTTGAAGGAAGCCAAGCGAGGGCTTGCTACCTTGGCTAAATAGCTAGCGGGTGAGGGCAGCAACCAAGTTATGGAGTAGGAGCTATTTGGGCTAGCTTGAGAACTGGATTAGCATAAGTGTACAACTTGGAACTTAAAAGAAAGGCTCCTACGATGGAGGAGCAAGTTCGGGAGTTGGGGGAGACACTAGAGGCTGAGTGGGGTAAAATGTCAAGGCATTTAGAGGAGGAAGTCACCAAGTACAAGACGCTTGTGGGATTTAGAAAAATGTTAGAGAGGTCGAGGGTTGTCTTATACAAGTTTGGTTATCTGATCACTTTGACCTGTTTCAAGACAAGATATTCTAAGCTAAAGCTAGAGGAAGACCCATTTTATTTACCAACTACTTCAAAGACTATATATATATATATATATATATATATATATATATATATATATATATATATATATATATATATATATATATATATGTTGCACAAGGATTAAAATACAATAGGAAACACTTCACATATGGTAGCATCATGTGATTGTTCTAGTCCATTGTTTACATTTTTAAGGATGTTTAATTATATATTATCTTTTATTCTGGATCCTATTAGCATCATAGTTTTATATTTAAAATTTTATATTGAGATTTTTATAGTTTTTAAAGTAAAATAAATAATTTTATTTATTCTAGCATCGTACAAAACCATAATATATGACACCACGTAGTGGATCCACACAAAAATGATGAGTAAAATGATAATTTCAATATTTCTTCTATTTTTAATATATTGAAATTATCTT
>CM017198.1:4925376-4955376 GCA_004837865.1 Musa balbisiana | reverse complement strand
CAAGTTATGATTCATATTTCTAGTCTGGTGCTACACAAGTTATGATTCATATTTCTAGTCTGGTGCTACACAAGTTATGATTCATATTTCTAGTCTGGTGCTACACAAGTTATGATTCATATTTCTAGTCTGGTGCTACACAAGTTATGATTCATATTTCTAGTCTGGTGCTACACAAGTTATGATTCATATTTCTAGTCTGGTGCTACACAAGTTATGATTCATATTTCTAGTCTGGTGCTACACAAGTTATGATTCATATTTCTAGTCTGGTGCTACACAAGATTGGTACAATAGTCAGAAGAGATAAAATAATTGATATTAGTGATACGAGGAGAGATGGAGGAAGATCTAATAAGTCCTAATAAAAATTATAAATAAAGATTTAACTATTCTAAACTTTATAAAATATATGAGTTTGTATAAATCTCAACGATGATAAATATTTATATAATCGATAATTTGAACTTTCAACTTGTTATTGTTGAAATGGTTATTGATGACCAATAAAAGTCTTCTTGTAATCCAGAAATGCTGTATTTTTTTCTATAGAGGAGGCCAAAGAAGCTCTAATGCCACAAGAGTGTTTCCTCATTTATTCACTAGATATTCTTGATCTCAAAGGATTCATAGGTTAGGCAGAGAGATATCCTACAACACTCCTGACTCATCTAGCTCAAGATATTTCTATTCCGGTGCTACACAAGTTATGATTCATATTTCTAGTCTGGTGCTACACAAGTTATGGAATCAGGACATGAGAAAAGAGCAACTTTGATGAGATTCCTATCAGAAAAATATATAAATAAATATAATCTTAGAAGAGAGGTCTGATAGTGTTGTCAATCAATGGTAACATTAGGTGTCAATCATGATGATACATGAGATTCAAAATGTTTGAGAGAAGAGAAGAAAATTATATCCAATCCTGCCAAACTGAAAGGTGACTTTGTATTCAATTGAAGAAGCAAACTTTACAGACCTTTGACTTGGAGGACATGTCTTTAGCCATAATTGATTCATGGCAGGGTATGCTTTTAGACCTTTCTTCACACTGCACCTTTTATATGAAAGTTCTTTCTCTGTCTTGGTGAACAGCTCAAGAAGTTCACAAGTCTGGAATAAGGAAGCCACCTGCATCTCTAAAGATTTAGGCAATTGGCAAGATGCTTTTATCTTGAAATGCTGTTGCTTTCTCAGTTTTAGTGTCTTCTTAGAGAAAAGGGCAATGAGGAACTTTGTCATCACAAACAGTGATACATTGTGCTGCTCACAAGTGAATGCATAAGACCATGACCCCTTTTTCTATATGATTATTGTTTGAGATGCATTAATGGGAAGCTGTTTTTGAGATAAATCATGCAAGCCTACCTGTTGTTCACTAGGAAAAGACCTTCATAGAATGACATAATTCATTTGACACAGAACCATGGGATTGGTGATCAAGCCACTACTAGAAGACACAGAGGTGCTCCAGCAACTGATAATGACCAATTCCAAACTCTTCAGGACTTGCATAGCTTCTGAAAGAAAAAGAACATTCAATATGCTGCAGAAAACCCAGATTTCTTTGTATGATCTACAACAATGAGTAATAGAAATAATGGAAGGAGGATGCTTGGACCAGAAGTTAGGTCTCTTGGTGTGTGACCTCTTTTATTATTGACATCATGCATATTTCTATAAGCTTACAGTTCTATTTTAATCTAAAGCATGCAATGATTGAGAAGCCCACTGCCATATTTCTTTCTGAAATAAAAATTCTAAGTAATTACATATTGATAAAACCGGGCTTTAATTTGAATTAGGACCTAATGTTTTCTTTTAAGAAAACATTAGTTGACATAGCCATGGATTTGAATTGGGAGATTGAGTTTGAACTATAGTTACACCCATTCAAAAAATTCAAACCCTTTAGGACTTATATTCCCTCTCCTATTTTTCTTTTCTTGATTTATGTGCTATACATTCACAAAATATTACTTTCTTCCTCTCCTAATCAACCTCTCCACTTTCTTCAATTATCCCCTCAATAGTGCTTTTCCTCTTCATTAGTTTTTTTTTTTTTAACTCTACATATTTTAGAGAGAGAGAGAGAGAGAGAGAGAGAGAGAGAGAGAGAGAGAGAGAGAGAGAGAGAGGGCATGTTAGAAAAAAAGTAAATATTTGTATTGGATGATCAATAATTCCAAAAGAGTAAGTTATTAGAAAAAAAATCTAATTTATTTTAAATTTTATATAATATCAATATTTTCAGTGTAAAATTAATATTTTCTTTTTATAGTCATTGCCCCCATAAAGCACCACCTTCAACAGATATTAACATGATGTTCAAGTCTTAATTCAATATAATCGAAGATATCAACTAACCTAACTACTAAAGATTTTGATAACATATCGTAATATATCTTGAGCTAGAATTCTATTATAGCCACTTATCTTTTATAAAAAAAATATAATATAATCGTGTAAGTAAATTCTAGATTAATTATTACAATTATAGTATGATTCATTTTGATTTCTTTAAATGAAAAGAGTCATATTATAGTGTCTAATTTAAGATCGAAGAAATAAATAATTATTTAAATTGTAGTAATAATTTAATGGAACATTTGACAGGTAATAATCATCGTTATTGTTTCCTCTAACTTTGCTCGACTGTTGTCTGCCTTTAGAGCATAATGCGTCCCTCTTTGTTGTCCTAATAAACACAGGAAAACAAGCGGACGGAGGGCATGGCCTTGTCGACAAGACAACTCTCTTGTAGGAGCTCTTCTCCCACCGACTCCATAGATGATGCGTCCATGGTTCCCTCCGGAGATGGCTGTCTTAAGGTTTCGTGAACAGCTCCACAAGTCAACATGCGGGGTTCAGAATTGCTGATTAATTAACCCGATCATGATTCCAAACCACCGGTTTGGTTTCCGTTCAGGATTACTGTTTGATGACAAAAGTCCAAACAATTGGTTCCGGTTTAGAAATAATTGGTTTCGATTTTATCAAATTTAAAATCTGAACCGAATCAATTGATTCTGACTTTACTTCCCAAGTTTAATTTCTGAGAATCCTAAACTCAATCCGGTTCAATTTGAATCGATCTTTCAAGGGTGCGCGTGCAAAGCCTCACCTTAGTATGGACCTTTTCAATTAACATGAAAGAGAGAAACTAATGCAACTCATAAACTGCACAACATTCTTTTACAATGCTTTAATTGTTCGGTTTTGAGAGACAGATTACTCAACATGAAGTCCAAACAAGCTAAGCGACGCTAGGACTACAACTACAACAACAGCTACATGTGCATCTTGGTTATGTACAATGGAAGTACACTCGACAAACTTTGCCGCAAGCGCAAACCAAAGAAGGCTCGCATCTCTCAGCGTGGCTGGTGAATGATGCGCCGGGGGCTGTACTTTGGACTAACGCATTGCAGAGGCTTCTCGTTATACTTTGCTGGAACAGACAATGGCTTGACACCATTCTTCGGAGATTTCAAGCTCAGATCCTTGATTGCTGCCTTTGCATCCCCATAGTGCTCTGTCTCATATAACCAATCAGAGGAAACGAATTAGATTCACTACCACAAAGGCTTCAATCGACAAAGCAAGTGTAAATTGCATATGGTGGCAGTTTTGGTGTATACATAACCTTCCATCAAACTGCAATACAGTTGAATAGCATGCTCTATCTTCTCACGCTCTGTGGCACCAGAAATCATCTCTTTCGCAGGTTCATGGTAAGCTGCCCCATCAGACTCTGCCTCCAGCAAAGAGAATTCAGTGATTCCAAGATCGAAAGAGTCTGGCAACGCGTCTGCCATGTCCTCCTCATCGTTGCCAAATGTTTCTTGCTCCTGATACTGATGGAACCAGTGCTCACGAAACCATGGGGTTGTCTTCACCAACTCCCACCATTCAGGGGAAAAATCTTCAACCTGCTGATAAGACATCGGAATGAAAAGTGCCGCATTTGGGTTCAATGATGACCTTCCCACTGCTCCAGATGATACTGCCATAGTACTCATCCTTGTCCAACCAGCTTGCTTTTATTTTCTGAAAGCAAAACACAAAGAAATGTAACTCAGAGTGCTTCAGATGAGATGACTCACTCAGGTCAGAAACACTAAAAGACATTCTACCAGTTAAATCCAAGCACATTCTACAAATTGGAAAGAACTTCCAGTCATTCTGCAGACTTTAGTTGTGGACTGTGTTTTTTGGAATTAATAAGTTTATATGCTCCAGAATTCTAGCTTTAAGAAAGCCCCTGTACTCTTCTTATAATCTACTTTATCAAATTGTTCTCATCTATAACAAGTTCCAAGCTGTAACATCACTTCAAGCTAGCCCTTCTCCTCCTTTGACATGCTATCACAGGTCATTGTACTTTTTACCAACAAATAAAAGAGTACAAATAAGCAACATTTGGCAGTTCATGATCTGCAAACTAGTTTAATCCGCACTATGATAGACTTCAGAAAATGAAAGGCCAAATCTCCTGAAATCGTTAACATTTCCCGACCCCAAAGATGAATTTCTTTATAAGAAATTGTTCAAGGAAAAATGCACAATAACGGTACCTAGTGCAGGACTTTACAATGAACAAAAACTAGTGCTTTATTGTTCTTAGAATTTGATGTTCAGTTATTTGACGCTGAGTTAAATAATCCATGAGAACGCAATTATAGAAGACATAATAGCATTGGAAGTCACATGCATGTGATGAAGTTAAATGAAGTAAACAAAGAAGTTATGTAAAAGTATCAGAAACCTTTTCTCATTAAAATACAGACAATTAATGGTACTAATACAATGTATCAAATGCTCAGCATAGATATTGAATGGATGTTAGATATAAAAGATGTTACAATAGACTTTTGTTAGATCTTGGAGAATGGATGATGGGAATTTTGACAGACTAAGACCATAACATAAATGGAGCCTCAACATCTGACACTTGATTCTACATATCATGTCTAGCAAGAGAAAATAAAAACAGTAGCCAGTAAGAGGAAAAATCAAATGTTGTTATACAGTGAATGAACTAGATAAGTATGAACACTAATCCATTTAAGTGGATCTAGTCAAATTATTCGAAACTGTAAATAACTTTTTTTTTATGATCACATACCTTAGTCAAATGCTTCTACTACATCCAAAGGAAGAATCTAAATCTAAGCAGAATTACTTAACTGATGTCATCACTTTATGCAGAAAAAGGAAGTCACTGCTAAATTAAGATGAAAAAAAAAAGAAAACCTTTTTATATCAAAGGCTACTGCCTCTAAAAACATCTAAGCACAGCTACCAGTTATCAGAGTGCAGACCCCAAGTTCTTTCAAAGAGTAAGAACCTATATGTACAAGATCCACAAGACTCACAATCTTCCAAACATGTTCTCCTCAAGAGCGCACAATCTATAGCATCAGATCTGACAACAAGTTCTTAAACAGAACAGGTACTCCGACAATATCAAAGAAAAACGAGGAATTCAAACACGTGTCTTCCTTTAACCGAAGCAAATTTATGAAAGAAAAAGCTACCATATATAGTAGATCTAGCACTAAAGTACCAACCACAAAGATCTGAAGGACAAACCTCAAGCTCTGAACTATAGATCACACCAACACGCTTAAATTAGCAGATCTGTACTCGAAAGACGTCATGGTACCAGATCAGTACCCAGATCAAATGATTTTGATCCCCAAATCTCTAAATTAGTTAAAGAATGTTCAGATCGTCCAAATCTACGCAGAGTCAAACCCATCAGAAATTTAACCTTATCGGATAAGATTTACAGAAAACCGACATCGGTCCCAACCAATCAACAAAGCATAAACAATTACCTATTGCCTATTGGGATATTTTGCCGAGCGAGGGTGAGAGATTGGGGGAGAGGGTTTGGGTCTTATATAAAGAGCGGAGGAGGGATGTTGCGTGGCCCGAGGCTGTGGCTCGGGACATAAAGCCAAGTCCGAACCTATCTTGCGGTCCGAACCAGATGGCTCCACCAACAGGCGGCTGTCGTTTGAAGAAAGACGGATTCCATACTGTATACAACATTATAGCCCATGTGGTAATTTGGCTACATTCGTTATAATTAAAAGGACATTAATTAGGACGAATCGATAGAAAATAATTTTAGTTTTGAAAAATTCTTACATAGCATTTCACTTTTTAAAAAAATTTATAATTTTTTTTTTACGAAAAAATATCATTTTATCTTTATCATTGCTGGGCCCGACATTGATCACCTTTGCATTCTACACTGTCTCACCTATACTATATTTTTGCCCATGAGAATAAGGTCTTGTCGATTATACTTGTGAAAGTATTGTCTCTTATCATCTTTAATCGTGATATAAACGATCAAATATGAAGACATAAGTAGAAGAGGTTATAGTTGCAAGATGGATTCGACGAGATAAAGAGGAAGGGAGTAAAATAGTGATAAGCTATTTGTGAAATGAGAACAATCAGGACGAAGCATGTGAGGTTGGATCTAATGGCAACTAAGTTCGATGAGGATGACTTTATTGAGCGAAGGCGATTGATGATAAGGATAATAATATTATTTAAAAATAATATTTTATAATTTTTTTTAAAAGTTGATGTATTAACTGATATTTTTTAAAAATAAGTTTTGTTTAGTGAATTCGCTCAATTATTTATGTATTATGTATTGTTTTATTAATCAGGGAGTACAGGAGTCACCAAGGAAATAGAATTCCGAGAGCTACATCCATATATCAATTATATGGACAGATAAATGGAAATATTGAAATCTAGAGCGGCTTCGTCTACTACTTGTACAAATCCTCCAAGGATTTGTACAGGTGGCAAGATCCTGGGAGTCACTTCATTGTTGGTGGATGTTTGGTCCGAACCTAAAGTCTATTAAGGCAATTGCATAGAACTTTTGCACTTCTGGCAATGCAGATTGGGCTCAAATAGTGTTCAATCTAATACAACTTGTTGTTGCTGGTACTGCTCTTCTTGTCCATGCTTACTGCATGGCAGGCGAGTCAGAGCAGTGAAGCTCGTAGATGATTCGAGAATATAACAAGCGCGCTGGGTTCTTGTAAGAAGAAGCAAGATAGAGAGCAGTCTCCGTTTTGATAAGAGTAATTAGCATAATGGCGTTGTGACGGGTGAAGGAGGAGTTATTAGCAAGACTTGGCTGAAAGCTTTGCTTGTTGGGTGAAATATAGCGGGGTTATTTTACTAGCAGCAACCAAAAGCCCGGTCCAGTGTCGAGCGATGAAGATTAGTCCCACATCGAAATTTCTAATTTTGCGCAACCGCATATCTATCTGTCGATCGGTTATTAGGTGTAATGTTATTTTAGTTATCAATCGCATTTTTGAGGTTTTGACTCCTAAACATAAATCTAAAATTTTATTTTTTTAACTTTATTTAATTTTTGGATTTGTAGACGGATGAGCGATACTTAAAATATACTCAATATCATTCGTCAATTCGTTGGACTATGGTCTTATATTGTATTAATGATGTACTGCAGATTCAAGCCATCAGCAATCAAAAGCCCGGGCTAGTATCGAGTGATGAAGGTTTAGTCCCACGTTAGAAATTACTATACATTTGACATCTCTATATATTTACGTCGATCAATAATTCAATTATCTCTTTAGAGACATCCGATAATATAGGACCATTTCTCGATTTGTGTTTATCATACTTATATAGGGTTGTGTGTAAAGATGCGTATATAGGGTTGTGTGTAAAGATTACAAGCACAAATTGAGAAATGATCTAAATTTTTGAGTTTTTTTTTTGTTCTGACCCTATGATCATGGATAAACTCCTAAACATAAATATAAGGTTTTGCTCTTCTTAACTTTGTATAGTTTTTGGATTTAGAGTCCAAATGTTCGATGTTTCTTGGTAGATGGATGGTCGGCACTTAAAATCCACTCAATATCCATCGCCAATTCGTTGGACCACGATCTTATATCGTATTAATGTTACACTGCAGATTCGAGCCATCAGTAATCAAAAGCCCAGCCTAGTGTCGAGTGATGAAGGTGTAGTCCCACGTTGAAAATTACTGTTCATTTGACATCTCTATATATTTACGTCAATCGGTGATCCAATTGTATTTAGAGACATCCGATAATATACGACCATTTCTAGATTTGTGCTTATCATCCTTATATAGGGTTATGTGTAAAAATGCGTATATAGGGTTGTTTGTAAAGATGACATGCTCAAATTGAGAAATGTTCTAAATTTTTTAGTCTTTTTTGGTTCTGACCCTATGATCATGGATAAACTCCTAAACATAAATCTAAGGTTTTACTCTTCTTAATTTTGTTTAGTTTTTGGATTTGGAGTCCAAATGTTAGATGTTTCTCGGTAGATGGATGGGCGACATTTAAAATCCACTCAATATCCTTCACCAATTCGTTGGACCACGGTCTTATATCGTATTAATGCTATACGACAGATTCGAGCCATCAGTAATCAAAAGCCTAGCCAAGTGTTGAGTGATGAAGGTGTAGTCCCACGTTAGAAATTACTATACATTTGACATCTCTATATATTTACGTAGATCAGTGATTTAATTATCTCTTTAGGGACATCCGATAATATATGATCATTTTTTGATTTGTGCTTATCATCCTTATATAGGGTTGTGTGTAAAGATGCGTATATAGGGTTATGCGTAAAGATGACATGCACAAATTGGGACATGGTCCAAAATTTTGAGTTTATTTTGGTTTTGACTTTATGATCATTGATAAACTCTTAAACATAAATCTAAGGTTTTGCTCTTCTTAACTTTATTTAGTTTTTAAATTTAGAGTCCAAATGTTAGATGTTTCTCGGTAGAATGATGGGCGGAACTTAAAATTCACTCAATATCCTACGCCAATTCGTTGGACCCTAGTCTTATATCGTATTAATACTATATTGCAAATTCGAGCCATCAGCAATCAAAAGCCCAGCCTAGTGTCGTGTGATGAAGGTTTAGTCCCACGTTGAAAATTACTATACATTTGACATATCTATATATTTACGTCGATCGGTGATTTAATTGTCTCTTTAGAGACATTTGATCATATCGGACCATTTCTCGATTTGTGCTTATCATCCTTATATAAAGTTGTGTGTAAAGATGGGTATCTAGGGTTGTGTATAAAGATGACACATAAATTGGGAAATGGTCCAAATTTTTGAGTCTTTTTTGGTTCTAACCCTATGATCATGGATAGACTCCTAAACGTAAATCTAAGGTTTTGCTCTTCTTGACTTTGTTTAGTTTTTGGATTGGAGTCCAAATGTTAAATGTTTCTCTCGGCAGATAGATGGGTGACACTTAAAATCCACTAATATCCTTCGCCAATTCGTTGTACCACGGTCTTATATCGTATAATGCTGAACTACTAATTCGAGCCATCAGCAATCAAAAGCCTTGCCAATGTTGAGAGATGAAGGTTTAGTTCCACGTTGGAAATTATTGTACATTTGACATCTTTATATATTTACGACGATCGGTAATTCAATTGTCTCTTTAGATACATCTGATAATATAGGACCATTTCTCGATTTGTGCTTATCATCCTTATATAGTGTTGTGTGTAAAGATGAGACACACAAAATGAGAAATGGTCCAAATTTTTAGTCTTTTTTTGTTCTGACCCTATGATCATGGATAGACTCATAAACATAAATCTAAGGTTTTGTCTTGTTTAACTTTGTTTAGTTTTTCGATTTGGAGTCCAAATGTTAGATGTTTCTCGGTAGATGGATGGGCGACACTTAAAATTCACTCAATATCCTTCGCCAATTCGTTGGACTACAGTTTTATATCATATAAATGTTATATAGCAGATTCGAGCCATCAGCAATCAAAACCTGGCCTAGTGTCAAGTGATGAAGGTTTAGTACCACGTTGGAAATTACTGTACATTTGACATCTCTATATATTTACGTCGATCGGTGATTTAATTGTCTCTTTAGATACATCTGATAATATAGGACCATTTCTCGATTTGTGCTTATCATCCTTATATAGGGTTGTGTGTAAAGATGAGACACACAAAATGAGAAATGGTCCAAATTTTTGAGTCTTTTTTTGTTCTGACCCTATGATCATGGATAGACTCCTAAATATAAATCTAAGGTTTTGTCTTGTTTAACTTTGTTTAGTTTTTCGATTTGGAGTCCAAATGTTAGATGTTTCTCGGTAGATGGATGGGCGACACTTAAAATTCACTCAATATCCTTTGCCAATTCATTGGACCATGGTATTATATCATATAAATGTTATATAGCAGATTCGAGCCATCAGCAATCAAAACCTGGCCTAGTGTCAAGTGATGAAGGTTTAGTACCACGTTGGAAATTACTGTATATTTTACATCTCTATATATTTACGTCGATCGGTGATTCAATTGTATCTTTAGAGACATCCGATAATATAAGACCATTTCTCGATTTATGCTTATCATTCTTATATAGGGTTGAATGTAAAGATGCGTATATAAGATTGTGTGTAAAGATGACATGCACAAATTTAGCAATGGTCCAAATTTTTGAGTCTTTTTTTGTTCTGACCCTATGATCATGGATAGACTCTTAAACATAAATCTAAGGTTTTGCTCTTCTTAACTTTCTTTAGCTTTTAGATTTGGAGTCCAAATGTTAGATGTTTCTCGGTAGATGGATGGGCGACACTTAAAATCCACTCAATATCCTTCGCCAATTCGTTGGACTACAGTTTTATATCATATAAATGCTATACTGCATATTCAAGCCATCAGTAATCAAAAGCCCGGCCCAATGTCGAGTGATAAAGGTTTAGTCCTACGTTGGAAATTACTGTACATTTGACAACTCTATATATTTACGTTAATCGATTATTTAATTGTCTCTTTAGAGACATCCGATACTATAGGACCATTTCTCGATTTGTGCTTATTATCCTTATATAGGATTGTGTGTAAAGATGCATATATCGGGTTGTGTGTAAAGATGACACGCACAAATTGGGAAATGGTCCAAATTTTTTAGTCTTTTTTTGTTATAACCCTATGATCATGGATAGACTCCTAAATATAAATCTAAGGTTTTGCTTTTCATAACTTTGTTTAGTTTTTAGATTTGGAGTCCAAAGTTAGATGTTTCTCAGTAGATGGATGGGCAACACTTAAAATCCACTCAATATCCTTCGCCAATTTGTTGGACTATAGTTTTATATCATATAAATGCTGTACTGCATATTCAAGCCATCAGCAATCAAAAGCCCGGCCCAATGTCGAGTGATGAAGGTTTAGTCCCACGTTGGAAATTACTGTACATTTGACATCTCTATATATTTACGTCAATCAATAATTTAATTGTTTCTTTAGAGACATCCAATAATATAGGACCATTTCTCGATTTGTGCTTATCATCCTTATATAGGGTTGTGTGTAAAGATGCATATATCGGGACACACAAATTAAGAATTAGTCCAAATTTTTGAGTCTTTTTTTGTTCTGACCCTATGATCATGGATAGACTCATAAACATAAATATAAGGTTTTGCTCTTCTTAACTTTGTTTAGTTTTTAGATTTGGAGTCCAAATGTTAGATGTTTCTCGATAGATGGATGGCGGCACTTAAAATCCACTCAATATCCTTCGCTAATTCGTTGGACCACGGTCTTATATCGTATAAATGTTGTACTACAGATTCGAGCCATCAACAATCAAAAGCCTGGCCCAGTGTCGAGTGATGATGGTTTAGTCCCATGATGGAAATTACTATAGATTTGATATCTCTATATATTTACGTCGATTGGTGATTCAATTGTCTATTTAGAGACATCCAATAATATAGGACTATTTCTCGATTTATGCTTATCGTCCTTATATAGGGTTATGTGTAAAGATATGTATATAGGGTTGTGTGTAAAGATGACATGCAGAAATTGAGAAATGGTCCAAATTTTTGAGTCTTTTTTGGTTCCGACCCTATGATCATGGATAAGACTCCTAAACATAAATCTAAGGTTTTGCTTTTCTTGTCTTTCTTTAGTTTTTGGATTTAGAGTCCAAATGTTAGATGTTTCTCAATAGATGGATGGACGACATTTAATATTCACTTAATATCCTTGGCCAATTTGTTGGACCACGGTCTTATATCGTATTAATGCTATACTGCAGAATCGAGCCATCAACAATCAAAAGCCCGGCCTAGTGTCGAGTGATGAAGGTTTAGTCCATCTTAGAAATTACTGTACATTTGACATCTCTATATATTTACGTCGATCGATGATTCAATTATCTCTTTAGAGACATCCAATAATATAGGACTATTTCTCGATTTATGCTTATCATCCTTATATAGGGTTGTGTGTAAAGATGACACACACAAATTGAGAATTGGTCCAAATTTTTAAGTCTTTTTTTGTTCTGACCCTATGATTATGGATAGACTCTTAAACATAAATATAAGATTTTACTTTTCTTAACTTTGTTTAGTTTTTAGATTTGGAGTCCAAATGTTAGATGTTTCTCGGTCGATGGATGAACGACACTTAAAATCCACTCAATATCCTTCGCCAATTCGTTGGACCACAGTCTTATATCGTATTAATGCTGTACTACAGATTCGAGCCATCAGCAATCAAAAGCCCGGCCGGCCCTGTGTCGAGTGATGAAGGTTTAGTCTCACGTTGGAATTTACTATACATTTGACATCTCTATATATTTACGTCGATCGGTGATTCAATTGTCTCTTTAGAGACATCCGATAATATAGGATCATTTCTCGATTTATGCTTATCATTCTTATATAGGGTTGTGTAAAGAAGCATATATAGGGTTGTGTGTAAAGATGACATGCACAAATTGAGAATTGGTCCAAATTTTTTAGTTTGTTTTGGTTCTGACTCTATGATCATGGATAGACTTCTAAACGTAAATCTAAGGTTTTGCTCTTCTTAACATTGTTTAGTTTTTAGATTTAGAGTCCAAATGTTAGATGTTTCTTGATAGAATGATGGGCGAAACTTAAAATTCACTCAATATCCTTCATCAATTCGTTGGACCCCGGTCTTATATCATGTTAATGCTATATTGCAAATTCGAGCCATCAGCAATCAAAAGCCTAGCCTAGTGTCGTGTGATAAAGGTTTAGTCCCACGTTGGAAATTACTATATATTTGAAATATCTATATATTTACATTGATCGATAATTTAATTGTCTCTTTAGAGACATCTGATCATATCGGATCATTTCTTGATTTGTGCTCATCATCCTTATATAGTGTTGTGTGTAAAGATTGGTATATAGGGTTGTCTGTAAAGATGACACGTACAAATTGGGAAATAGTCCAAAATTTTGAGTCTTTTTTGGTTTTGACCTTATAATCATGGATAGATTCCTAAACATAAATATAAGGTTTTGCTCTTCTTGACTTTGTTTAGTTTTTGGATTTGGAGTCCAAATGTTAGATGTTTCTCGGCAGATGGATGGGCGGCACTTAAAATCCACTAATATCCTTCGCCAATTCGTTGTAACATGGTCTTATATCGTATTAATGCTAAATTGCTGGGTCGAGCCATCAGCAATCAAAAGCCCCGCCAGTGTCGAGAGATGAAGGTTTAGTCCCACGTTGGAAATTATTGTACATTTGACATCTTTATATATTTACGTCGATCGGTGATTCAATTGTCTCTTTATATACATCTGATAATATAGGACCATTTCTTGATTTGTGCATTTCATCCTTATATAGTGTTGTGTGTAAAGATGAGACGCACAAAATAAGAAATTGTCTAAATTTTTGAGTCTTTTTCGGTTATGACCCTATGATCATGGATAGACTCCTAAACATAAATCTAAGGTTTTGTCTTATTAACTTTGTTTAATTTTTGGATTTGGAGTCCAAATGTTAGATGTTTCTCGGTAGATAGATAGGCGGCACTTAAAATCCACTCAATATCCTTTGCCAATTCGTTGGACCATGGTATTATATCATATAAATGTTATATGGCATATTCGAGCCATCAACAATCAAAAGCCTGGCCTAGTGTCGAGTGATAAAGGTTTAGTACCACGTTAGAAATTATTGTATATTTTACATCTCTATATATTTACGTCGATCGGTGATTCAATTGTATCTTTGGAGACATCCGATAATATAGGAACATTTCTTGATTTATGCTTATCATTCTTATATAGGGTTGAATGTAAAGATGTGTATATAAGATTGTGTGTAAAGATGACCCGCACAAATTTAGCAATGGTCCAAATTTTTGAATCTTTTTTGGTTTGACTCTATGATCATGGATAGACTCTTAAACATAAATCGAAAGTTTTGCTCTTCTTAACTTTCTTTAGTTTTTAGATTTGGAGTCCAAATGTTAAATGTTTCTCGGTAGATGGATGGGCGACACTTAAAATCTACTCAATATCTTTCGCCAATTCGTTGGACCACGGTTTATATCGTATAAATGCTGTACTGCATATTCAAGCCATCAGTAATCAAAAGCTCGGCTCAATGTCGAGTGATGAAAGTTTAGTCCCACATTGGAAATTACTGTACATTTGACATCTCTATATATTTGCATCGATCGGTGATTTAATTATATCTTTAGAGACATCCGATAATATAAGACCATTTCTCGATTTGTGCTTATCATCCTTATATAGGATTGTGTGTAAAGATGCATATATCGGGTTGTGTGTAAAGATGACATGCACAAATTGGGAAATGGTTTAAAATTTTAAGTTTTTTTTATTCTAACCCTATGATCCTGGATAGACTTCTAAATATAAATCTAAGGTTTTGCTCTTCATTACTTTATTTAATTTTTAGATTTGGAGTCCAAATGTTAGATGTTTCTCGGTAGATTGGATGTGCGATACTTAAAATCCACTCAATATCCTTCGCCAATTAGCAGTCAAAGGCCTGGCCTAGTGTCGAGTGATGAAGGTTTAGTCCCACATTGGAAATTACTATATATTTGACATCTCTATATATTTACTTCGATCAGTAATTCAATTGTCTCTTTAGAGACATTTGATAATATAAGACTATTTTAGATTTGTGCTTATCATCCTTATATAGGGTTGTGTGTAAAGATGACACACACAAAATGAAATGGTCCAAATTTTTGAGTCTTTTTTGGTTTTGATACTATGATCATTGATAGACTTTAAACATAAATATAAGGTTTTACTCTACTTATCTTTATTTAGGTTTTGCATTTTGGAGTCTAAATGTTTGATATTTCTTGGTAGATGGATGGGCAGCACTTAAAATCTACCTAATACCCTTCGCCAATTTGTTGGACCACGGTCTTATATCATATTAATGCTGTGCTGTAGATTCGAGCTATCAACAATCAAAAGCCCGGCCTAGTGTCGAGTGTGAAGGTTTAGTCCCACGTTAGAAATTTCTGTACATTTGACATCTCTATATATTTACGTCGATCAGTGATTCAATTGTCTTTTTAGAGACATATGATAATATAGAACAATTTCTCGATTTGTGCTTATCATCTTTATATAGGGTTGTGTGTAAAGATGACACAAATAAATTGGGAAATGGTTTAAAATTTTAAGTTTTTTTTTATTCTAACCCTATGATCCTGGATAGACTTCTAAATATAAATCTAAGGTTTTGCTCTTCTTAACTTTCTTTAGTTTTTAGATTTGGAGTCCAAATGTTAGATGTTTCTCGGTAGATTGGATGTGCGATACTTAAAATCCACTCAATATCCTTCGCCAATTAGCAGTCAAAGGCCTGGCCTAGTGTCGAGTGATGAAGGTTTAGTCCCACATTGGAAATTACTGTACATTTGACATCTCTATATATTTACTTCGATCAGTAATTCAATTGTCTCTTTAGAGACATTTGATAATATAAGACCATTTCTCGATTTGTGCTTATCATCCTTATATAGGGTTGTGTGTAAAGATGACACGCACAAATTGAGAAATGGTCCAAATTTTTGAGTCTTTTTTGGTTTTGACTCTATGATCATGGATAGACTCCTAAACATAAATCTAAGGTTTTGCTCTTCTTAACTTTCTTTAGGTGATTTAATTTTTCTTTAGAGATATCTGATAATATATGACCATTATTGATTTGTGCTTATCATCCTTATTAGGGTTGTGTGTAAAGATGTGCATATAGGGTTGTGTGTAAAGATGACACGCACAAATGGAGAATTGGTCTAAATTTTTGATTTTTTTTGTTCTGACCCTATAATCATGGAAAGACTTCTAAACATAATATAAGGTTTTGCTCTTCTTAACTTTGTTTAGTTTTAGATTTGGAGTCCAAATGTTAGATGTTTCTCGAGAGATGGATGGGCGACATCTTAAAATCCACTTAATAGCAGTCGCCAATTTTATTGGACCCGGCCTTATATCGTATTAATACTGTATTGTAATTCGAGCTAATAGCAATCAAAAGTTTGGCCCAGTGTCAAGTGATGAAGGGTTATTCCCACGTTGGAAATTACTTACATTTGACATCTGTATATATTTACGTTGATCGATGATTTAATTGTCTCTTTAGAGACATCCGATAAGATAGGACCATTTCTTCGATTTGTGCTTATCATCCTTTATAGGGTTGTGTGTAAAGATATGTATTAGGGTTGTGTGTAAAGATGACATGCAGAAATTGAGAATGGTCCAAATTTTGAGTCTTTTTTTGTTCGACCCTATGATCATGGATAGACTCCTAAACATAAATCTAAGGTTTTGCTCTTCTTAACTTTCTTTAGTTTTTAGATTTGGAGTCCAAATGTTAGATGTTTCTCGGTAGATTGGATGTGCGATACTTAAAATCCACTCAATATCCTTCGCCAATTAGCAGTCAAAGGCCTGGCCTAGTGTCGAGTGATGAAGGTTTAGTCCCACATTGGAAATTACTGTACATTTGACATCTCTATATATTTGCATCGATCGGTGATTTAATTATATCTTTAGAGACATCCGATAATATAAGACCATTTCTCGATTTGTGCTTATCATCCTTATATAGGGTTGTGTGTAAAGATGACACGCACAAATTGAGAAATGGTCCAAATTTTTGAGTCTTTTTTGGTTATGACCCTCTGATCATGGATAGACTCCTAAACATAAATCTAAGGTTTTGCTCTTCTTAACTTTCTTTAGTTTTTAGATTTGTGCTTATCATCCTTATATAGGGTTGTGTGTAAAGATGACACGCACAAATTGAGAAATGGTCCAAATTTTTGAGTCTTTTTTGGTTTTGACTCTATGATCATGGATAGACTCCTAAACATAAATCTAAGGTTTTGCTCTTCTTAACTTTCTTTAGTTTTTAGATTTGTGCTTATCATCCTTATATAGGGTTGTGTGTAAAGATGACACGCACAAATTGAGAAATGGTCCAAATTTTTGAGTCTTTTTTTGTTCTGACCCTATGATCATGGATAGACTCCTAAACATAAATCTAAGGTTTTGCTCTTCTTAACTTTCTTTAGTTTTTAGATTTGGAGTCCAAATGTTAGATGTTTCTCGGTAGATTGGATGTGCGATACTTAAAATCCACTCAATATCCTTCGCCAATTAGCAGTCAAAGGCCTGGCCTAGTGTCGAGTGATGAAGGTTTAGTCCCACATTGGAAATTACTGTACATTTGACATCTCTATATATTTACTTCGATCAGTAATTCAATTGTCTCTTTAGAGACATTTGATTCAATTGTATCTTTGGAGACATCCGATAATATAGGAACATTTCTTGATTTATGCTTATCATTCTATATAGGGTTGAATGTAAAGATGTGTATATAAGATTGTGTGTAAAGATGACCCGCACAAATTTAGCAATGGTCCAAATTTTTGAATCTTTTTTGGTTTTGACTCTATGATCATGGATAGACTCTTAAACATAAATCGAAAGTTTTGCTCTTCTTAACTTTCTTTAGTTTTTAGATTTGGAGTCCAAATGTTAAATGTTTCTCGGTAGATGGATGGGCGACACTTAAAATCTACTCAATATCTTTCGCCAATTCGTTGGACCACGGTTTTATATCGTATAAATGCTGTACTGCATATTCAAGCCATCAGTAATCAAAAGCTCGGCTCAATGTCGAGTGATGAAAGTTTAGTCCCACATTGGAAATTACTGTACATTGACATCTCTATATATTTGCATCGATCGGTGATTTAATTATATCTTTAGAGACATCCGATAATATAAGACCATTTCTCGATTTGTGCTTATCATCCTTATATAGGATTGTGTGTAAAGATGCATATATCGGGTTGTGTGTAAAGATGACATGCACAAATTGGGAAATGGTTTAAAATTTTAAGTTTTTTTTTATTCTAACCCTATGATCCTGGATAGACTTCTAAATATAAATCTAAGGTTTTGCTCTTCATTACTTTATTTAATTTTTAGATTTGGAGTCCAAATGTTAGATGTTTCTCGGTAGATTGGATGTGCGATACTTAAAATCCACTCAATATCCTTCGCCAATTAGCAGTCAAAGGCCTGGCCTAGTGTCGAGTGATGAAGGTTTAGTCCCACATTGGAAATTACTATATATTTGACATCTCTATATATTTACTTCGATCAGTAATTCAATTGTCTCTTTAGAGACATTTGATAATATAAGACTATTTTTAGATTTGTGCTTATCATCCTTATATAGGGTTGTGTGTAAAGATGACACACACAAAATGAGAAATGGTCCAAATTTTTGAGTCTTTTTTGGTTTTGATACTATGATCATTGATAGACTTTTAAACATAAATATAAGGTTTTACTCTACTTATCTTTATTTAGGTTTTGCATTTTGAGTCTAAATGTTTGATATTTCTTGGTAGATGGATGGGCAGCACTTAAAATCTACCTAATACCCTTCGCCAATTTGTTGGACCACGGTCTTATATCATATTAATGCTGTGCTGTAGATTCGAGCTATCAACAATCAAAAGCCCGGCCTAGTGTCGAGTGGTGAAGGTTTAGTCCCACGTTAGAAATTTCTGTACATTTGACATCTCTATATATTTACGTCGATCAGTGATTCAATTGTCTTTTTAGAGACATATGATAATATAGAACAATTTCTCGATTTGTGCTTATCATCTTTATATAGGGTTGTGTGTAAAGATGACACAAATAAATTGAGAAATAATCCAAATTTTTTAGTCTTTTTTGGTTATGACCCTCTGATCATGGATAGACTCCTAAACATAAATCTAAGGTTTTTCTCTTCTTAACTTTCTTTATTTTTTAGATTTGGAGTCCAAATGTTAGATATTTCTCGGTAGATGGATAGGCGGCACTTAAAATCCACTCAATATCCTTCGTCAATTCATTGGATCATGATCTTATATCGTATAAATGATGTACTACAGATTCGAGCAATCGATAATCAAAAGTTCAGCCTAGTGTCAAGTGATGAATGTTTAGTCCCATGTTCAAAATTACTATACATTTGACATCTCTAAATATTTACGTCTTTCGATGATTCAATTGTCTCTTTAGAGACATCCGATAATATAGGACCATTTCTCGATTTGTTCTTATCATCCTTATATAGGTTTGTATATAAATATGTGGGTTGTGTGTTAAGATGACACGCACAAATTGAGAAATGGTCCAAATTTTTGAGTCTTTTTTTGTTCTGACCTATGATAATGGATAGACTCCTAAACATAAATCTAAGATTTTGCTCTTCTTAATGCCCAGTGTCGAGTGATGAAGGCTTAGTCCCACATTGGAAATTATTGTATATTTGACATCTCTATATATTTACGTCGATTGGTGATTTAATTTTTTCTTTAGAGATATCTGATAATATATGACCATTATTTGATTTGTGCTTATCATCCTTATATAGGGTTGTGTGTACAGATGTGCATATAGGGTTGTGTGTAAAGATGACACGCACAAATGAGAATTGGTCTAAATTTTTGATTTTTTTTTGTTCTGACCCTATAATCATGGAAAGACTTCTAAACATAAATATAAGGTTTTGCTCTTCTTAACTTTGTTTAGTTTTTAGATTGGATAGATGTCAAATGTAGATGTTTCTCGAGTAGATGATGGGCGACACTTAAAATCCACCTTAATATCATTCGCCAATTTATGGACCACGGCCTTATATCGTATTAATACTGTATGTAGATTCGAGCTAATAGCCAATCAAAAGTTTGGCCCCAGTGTCAAGTGATGAAGGTTTATTCCCACGTTGGAAATTACTGTACATTTGACATCTGTATATATTACGTTGATCGATGATTTAATTGTCTCTTTAGAGACATCCGATAATATAGGACCATTTCTCGATTTGTGCTTATCATCCTTATCTAGGGTTGTGTGTAAAGCTATGTATATCGGGTTGTGTGTAAAGATGACATGCAGAAATTGAGAAATGGTCCAAATTTTTGAGTCTTTTTTTTGTTCCGACCCTATGATCATGATAGACTCCTAAACAAAATATCGGTTTTGCTCATTCTTACTTTGTTAGTTTTTGGATTTTGAGTCAAATTTTGATGTTTCTCGTAAATGGATGGACGACACTTAATATCTACTCAAATCCTTCGCCAATTCGTTGGAACCACGGTCTTATATCGTATTAATGTGTACTGCAGATTCGAGCATCAGCAATCAAAAGCTGGCCTAGTGTCGAGTGATGAAGGTTTAGTCCTGTTGGAAATTACGTACATTGACATCTTATTATTTATCGATCGGTGATTCAATTTCTCTTAGAGATATCCGATAATAGGACATTTCTCGATTATGTTATCATCCTTATATAGGGTTGTGTGTAAAGATGACTAAAAATGAGAAATGTCCAAAATTTGATCTTTTTGTTCTGACCCTATGATTAGATAACTACTAAACATAAATATAAGGTTTTGCTCTTCTTACTTTGTTTAGTTTTTGGATTTGGAGTTCAAATGTTAGATGTTTCTCAGTAAATGGATGGACGACACTTAATATCTACTCAATATCCTTCGCCAATTCGTTGGACCACGGTCTTATATCGTATTAATGTTGTACTGCAGAATCGAGCCATCAGCAATCAAAAAGCCTGGCCTAGTGTCGAGTGATGAAGGTTTAGTCCATGTTGGAAATTATCGTAATTTGACATCTATATATATTTACATCGATCGGTGATTCAATTATCTCTTTAGAGATATCCGATAATATAGGACTATTTCTCGATTTATGATTATCATCCTTATATAGGGTTGTGTGTAAAGATGACTCGCACAAATGAGAAATTGTCCAAAATTTTGAGTCTTTTTGGTTATGACCCTATGATCACGGATAGACTACTACTAAACATAAATCTAAGGTTTTGCTCTTCTTATCTTTATTTAGTTTTTAGATTTGGAGTCCAAATATTATATGTTTCTCGGTAGATGGATGGGCGGCACTTAAAATCCACTTAATATCCTTCGCCAATTCATTGGACCATGATCTATATCGTATTAATACTGTACTGTAGATTCGAGCCATCAGTAATCAAAAGTCCGGCCCAATGTCAAGTGATGAAGGTTTAGTCCTACGTTGGAAATTATGGTACATTTGACATCTTATATATTTATGTCGATCGGTAATTCAATTATCTCTTTAGAGACATCCAATAATATAGGATCATTTCTCGGTTTATGCTTATCATTCTTATATAGGGTGTTTGTAAAGAAGCATATATAGGGTTGTGTGTAATGATGACATGCCCAATTGAGAATTGGTCCAAATCTTTTTTTTCGACCCATAGATTATGGATAGAATCCTAAACATAAATCTAAGGTTTTGCTTTTCTTAACTTTGTTTAGTTTTTATATTTGGAGTTCAAATGTTAGATGTTTCTCGGTAGATGGATGAGCGGCACTTAAATCCACTCAATATCCTTTGCCAATTCATTGAACCATGGTCTTATATCGTATAAATGTTGTACTACAGATTCGAGCCATCAGCAATCAAAAGCCCGGCCTAGTGTTGAGTAATAAAGGTTAATCCCACGTTGAAAATTACTGTACATTTGACATCTCTATATATTTATGTCGATCGATGATTTAATTGTCTATTTAGAGACATCTGATAATATAGGACCATTTCTCGATTTGTACTTATCATCCTTATATAGGGTTGTGTATAAAGATTCGTATATAAGGTTGTGTGTAAAGATTACACGCACAAATTGAGAATTGGTCCAAATTTTTGAATCTTTTTTGGTTTTGACCCTATGATCATGAATAAACTCCTAAACATAAATATAAGGTTTTGCTTTTTTTAACTTTATTTAGTTTTTAGATTTGGAATCTAAATGTTAGATGTTTTTCGGTAGATGGATCGACGACACTTAAAATCCACTCAATATCCATCGCCAATTCGTTGGACCACGATCTTATATCGTATTAATGTTGTACTATAGATTCGAGCCATCAACATTCAAAAGCTCGGCCCTGTTGTCACGGACTTAGCTGGTTTTGCTTAAGTCGTGCGGCACCCTTGCGTGTCCGTCCGCAAAGGTCAGCCTCCCCGAAACCTCCCCATGGTCCCTTAGGACCTACAAAAGAGAAAACGGGTTAGAGAAACGCCTTACTCGGGATTCACAAGCAAACAATCCAGGAAACACTTCTTAGACAATGCAAATTACAGACAGACTTAACAAGCTCCGAACAGTTGCACAACAAAGGGGAAAATGGTCCATTACAGACCGAAAATCTCTTACAAGTGTCCACATGACACAACCTTTATTTACAAGCGTAAAGTGGCCATTAAACCCATACAAATGGGACTCTTAGCCTTCGGCCGTCCCTCAACCTACTGTGCAGAGCATGAACAAACCCACAAGACACGGACATACATGAGCATTGCATCAAACATCCTGTTTCAAAGTTTGTCCGTGACATTCTCCCCCACTTATTCCTTCGACGTCCTCGTCGAAGCCTTTGTCGACACTGCAACTGCTTGCCTTTGCTGAGTCTTCAATCTTCTACTCCAGCTGCAACGCGTTCTTGGCTCCCAGCTGCTCTTCGCTGCTGTTTTTGAGTTGTCGAATCCTTGATCCGCCATCCTGCTTCAACTCGCCAATGACTCTAAATATGGTGTGGGGTTGGCTGAGTTGTGTTGATCCTTGTTGGTTCCTGCGGATCCTCCAGATGAAGGAAAAGACCATCCTTTCTGTGCCAGTCTCTCAAAATTCCACATGCTGCTTGAACTGGGTGGATGCTTGTTGGAGCTTTAACGAGCATCCTCTCGCAAACTTCTGAAGTTTTGGGTCCTTCCTCCACAAAATCTGTCCATTGACTCTTCTTTCGCTTAGTTGCCTCATCCAAGTAGGTTCGCATCACTTCTGCTTTCGATTGGCATTTCGTTGGGAAATGAAGCGGACAATCTACTCTCAGTAGCACTGATCACCGTTGGTGAGGATTTGACAACTATTGTCTTCCATTATCTTCGAAGGGTCTTTGAACTTGTGCAGAGCTCCTCTGCTGGATAGATAAGAGAATTGGGGTACTCGGTTTCACCTATTCTCTTAGTAGTTAAGAAGGCAAAGGTTACTTGACTTCGCCCGCCTCCTCGAGGTTGTACTCCATGCATCGAGCTGGTTACTGGCCTTCGCCTGCTCTTTGCTCACACTTCTGAAGCACTTGAAGTGTTTGCACTCCTTGCATTGAGTTAGTTACTGTGATTCACCTCCTCAATGCCATCGAACTTCTGGAATGCCAGAAGTTTTCACCCCAACTTGGAGTAATTCTCTGATAGATTTGGTCGCCTCTGGGATTGTACCGCCTTCTCCATCAGCCCTGCCGCCTACTCCACTGAGTAGCAAATGTACAACACCGCGTACTGCCTGCTTCGTTCCTTGGTCGTGCACTCTTGCATGACCCGAAGTCCTTCACTTTCGGCTATCTTGATGAGAAGCTCGTTGACACCGGTCTTACGAAGTTCTTTGGCCTCTGCCCTTCAGCCTTGTCTCGGTACTTGGAGATTGCCTCTGCATGCTCCACCTCCTCGGCCCCTTTCACGACCAAGCGCTCTCCCTCCACGAGAGCAAGGGATCAATGACTTTCACAGAAGTCCCGCCTTTGCGGTACCATGGCGCTGCCATGCCCATGGCCCTACTATCCGTCGCTTCGCCTCTGCATCCCTTTTCTTCCCGATCAGTAGATATGTCTCTGTGGCACTCCTCCGAGTCCACCTCCATACTAACTGATGCTTGAGTTTGGGTAGCTAAGTCCCTCTGGACTCGTCGTCGCTTCCTCGCCCCTTTCGACCGCCTGCTTCAACACCTCTGTATTCTTCAAGCAGCTCCCTTTGGTCGATGGAAAGACAGACTGCAACTCCCATGCATGGCCTCTGCCATCATGTTGTAGAGTTTACACCAATTCTGTTCTCCTTAGCTTCCTTGGTCGCAACGTTCGCTTACTCGACCTTGTCCTCTGACTTGTCGGGCTCCCTTAAGCGAATATAGTTCTGGAGCAGTCAAACTCTCTAGCTGCTTCGATCATACCTCTGCATGATCACGTCCCTCCCAGGGGACTCACTGGTCCTTGCATTCGAACTTCACCCTTGGTGGAACACAGCCCCCATATGCTGATGACCAAGGCTTTCATCCGATGCACGCACGGAAGACCCGCCTCTGCGGTACCATGGCCTTCACTCCTTGAATCCATAGCCCTTCTTACCGTCGTGTTGTTCACCGAAGTGGAGTTTCCAGTAGCTCCCGATCATACCTCCGTATGATCTTGTCCCTCACGGGGCAAGATTCGTGTGTATCGCATTGCCACGAACTGTTCCACCACGATCCGCTGCACCATGTCGCCTCCTGGTGACATCTCCGTTGCATTCTGATCATTGTGGGATGAACTCGAATTGTGAACCCTCCATGTGTGGCCTCTACCAATACATCGCAGGGTCTCTTCCACCTTCGGTTTTGTTCGCTCCTTTGGCAATCGACCTTCATCCACCCACTCTTGGGTCACACCTAGATGAAGCACCGCTCTAGGACAGTCCGTCGCCTAGTAGCTCCCGAAGTCCACCGACTTCGCTGCAATTAGTGCACCATTGTCTGGATCCTGGGCCTCTGCCCCTACCAGCACAATCTCCGCTGCGCACCGCTTCCTTCAAGCAACTTCATAGCAACACTGTGGCATATTCTTCAAGAGTACTCGCCTTCACGTCCTCTTGCCCCGTGCCAAGGCCTTCTGAACCCAACTTTGCCTCCGCAAGTTAAGTCGCCTTGGTTCCTCCGTCAAATGCTTCTCCGAGATAAGGTGCATGTGCCCAGAAGCTCCCTTCGTCTTTGGCACCATGCAGGATGAGTCCGCTCCATCAGAAAGGACCCATGGAACAACATGATCCTGCTCTTGCCTCTGCAAGAGTTCATGTCCTTGACCTCTGTCCACGGAAAGCTCTGCGCCTCCGCTCCATGTTCCATCTTCTATGCCGGCTCACTTCATACGACTTGGGTACTTCGCCAAGTTACACCCAAGTTGCTCCGCTCCTCGTTTCTGCATTGAGTTGATGGTGGTCCTCGCGCCCACCATTCCACGGGTCAGCCCTCCCTTGAGTCCGATCTCCATATCGACTCCTAGTGTGCCTTCATTTCTGTTGCTTTTGGTCGCTCCCCCACTTGATCTCGCAATGCATCCACCAATGCGTTCTCTCAAGCGAGATCATGCGACGACTCCTCGCCGCTCGCTCGATCCATTGAGCTTTGTGGAGGTGTTATTTGTTGAGGTACTCCTCCTCAACATGTGCGGTCCGTTGCACAAGATTCTCCCTCTGGAGAGTCGGGACTTATCCCTCCTGGATATCTATCCCGTTGGAGCAAACATCTCTCTTCGATTCGGAGACCACCATCCCCTTGGACTACTCCGATTTGCTGAACAAACTACGCATTGTTCTGCCTCCTGCAAACGCACTTGCTAGACTGCGACTCCATGTCAATACAGCCCTCATTGCGCCCCTCAAGGCCTAGCAACATGCTGAACTTGCTGCACACTTCAGCCTCCTACGGATGTATCCTTCGCATGCCGAAGAGAAAGTTTCAATACTCCATGGCGCCGAGTTCCGATCGCTTTGGGATGACCACGAATAGTCCGTCGTCCGCATACAAGCCCTTGCATGAGTACCGAATTCTTTGAGTTAGCAATTCCCCTCACCTCTGTGAGCTTTGCGCAACTCTTTCGGTTGCCGAACAACTCATTCCACCTTACATGGTCTCAACCTTTTGCCAAGCACTTTGCTTGCTTTGAGCACCATCAAGTGTTGTTGTTAACGTTGAGCCGTAACTCAAACTCAGCCATCCCAACCTTTGTGTGCTCCGCATTCTTCTCAGCTTGTTTGTCCTCGTGGTGCCTCTTGTGCGAAGGGTTGGCCATTCCTCTGAATGCCACTCTCAGATGCCCGCTCCTCAGAGCGACTTCTTACCCTACATCTCCATGTCCGTTTTCCCCAAAACAGTCGCGCATGCTAGCTGTCCTCAACGCAGCCCCGCTAGGTCCCCCACGTTTGCATGTCAAGTATTTCTATGAGTGCTTGTCCCGCTCTGATACCATCTGTCACGGACTTAGCTGGTTTTGCTTAAGTCGTGCGGCACCCTTGCGTGTCCGTCCGCAAAGGTCAGCCTCCCCGAAACCTCCCCATGGTCCCTTAGGACCTACAAAAGAGAAAACGGGTTAGAGAAAGCGCCTTACTCGGGATTCACAAGCAAACAATCCAGGAAACACTTCTTAGACAATGCAAATTACAGACAGACTTAACAAGCTCCGAACAGTTGCACAACAAAGGGGAAAATGGTCCATTACAGACCGAAAATCTCTTACAAGTGTCCACATGACACAACCTTTATTTACAAGCGTAAAGTGGCCATTAAACCCATACAAATGGGACTCTTAGCCTTCGGCCGTCCCTCAACCTGCTGTGCAGAGCATGAACAAACCCACAAGACACGGACATACATGAGCATTGCATCAAACATCCTGTTTCAAAGTTTGTCCGTGACACTGTGTCAAGGTTTAGTCCCACGTTGGAATTTACTGTACATTTGACATATCTATATATTTACGTCGATCAATGATTTAATTATCTCTTTAGAGATATTCGATAATATAGGACATTTTCTCGATTTGTGCTTATCATTTTATATAAGATTGTGTGTAAAGATGCTTATATAGGGTTGTGTGTAAAGATGACATTCACATATGTTAATGGTTTCCTAATCGTTCTTCTAGAGAAATTATGTTTGATTAAGAGAAATTAACATTTGTTTGCGAAAAACTCTGTTATGTGACAGCACCTTTTTTTTTTCTGGAATTTGAAAGGAGAACGTTGCTTACTCTATATGTGATTGATTCCCTAAATCGTTCTTCATATAATTATAAATGGATGTGTTTGATTAAGAGAAATTAACATTTGTTTGCGAAAAACTCTGTTCTCTAACAAAACTTTTTTTTCGAAATTGAAAGGAGAACGTTGCTTACTCTATATGTGATTGATTCCCTAAATCGTTCTTCATATAATTATAAATGGATGTGTTTGATTAAGAGAAATTAATGCTAGTTTTAGGATAACTCTGTTCTGTAATAGCACCCTCTTTTTTCTGAAATTTGAAAGGAGAACGTTGCTTACTCTATATGTGATTGATTCCCTAAATCGTTCTTCATATAATTATAAATGGATGTGTTTGATTAAGAGAAATTAATGCTAGTTTTAGGATAACTCTGTTCTGTAATAGCACCCTCTTAGAATTGTAAATGGTTATGTTTGATTAAGAGAAATAAGGCTAGTTTTAGGATAACTCTGTTCTGTAATAGCACCCTCTTTTTTCTGAAATTTGAAAGGAGAATTTTGCTTATTTGATTGCTTAATCGTTCTTCTTAGAATTGTAAATGGTTGTGTTTGATTAAGAGAAATTAACATTTGTTTGCGAAAAACTCTGTTCTCTAACAAAACTTTTTTTTTTCGAAATTGAAAGGAGAACGTTGCTTACTCTATATGTGATTGATTCCCTAAATCGTTCTTCATATAATTATAAATGGATGTGTTTGATTAAGAGAAATTAACATTTGTTTTTGGAAAACTCTGTTCCGTAAGAAAACCTTTTTTTCTGAAATTTGAAAGGAGAATGCTTATGGTTCAATATGCTATTGATCACCTTATCATTCTACTTAGAATTGTAAAAGAATGTGTTTGATTTAGAGAAACTGACATTTGTTTTTGAAAAACTCTGTTATGTGACAGCACCTTTTTTTTTTCTGGAATTTGAAAGGAAAATGATGCTTCTTTTTGTCTAATCCAGCTTCATTCGATGAATAAGGTTTGGTAAGATTTACATTACATCTACAATAGTTGTCAGCTTAATTGCATGACTCAGATAAGCTTCTTGCCTTGTGGTGGTAATTATTCTCTCCTTAAATTATCATTTAGCCTCCCTCTCATAATTTAAATCCTGTGCATTTTCATGTATCAGTGTTTCTGAACTGCCCTCCTTAGTTTGTTCATTTGGCTCGCTTATACCATTCAAATCCAGTCCATAGAAGCATAGGATCCCACAAAATAGGGAACATTGTAGTCTTGGACATCCGGCTGGTTGGCAAAGATGGCTACAGCTATGGCTTCTCCAGAATTTAATGGTCTTTCCCTATAGAATCACAAGGGTGGGCTTTATGGGACATGTCTCTATAGCTTCTTTCTCATATTTAGGATAAGATGTTCTCTTGTCTTCACTACTATAATCATATTCAGAATCTTACTTTAAAGTCATCTCCTATTAAACATACATTATAGTGATGACTTCGGCAGTATCATATCTATGTATACTGATCAATTGTGCAAAAGTAAAAGACACAAATTTGATCATTGTGCATGTATCCAATATTTGTTTGATACATGTAACTCATCCACCGGCTGCCAACTTCTATCAGGATTGTATTATCAACGAATTCTTCTCGATCATCATGGTTGCTTGTAATTTTTTTCTCTTTTCTGTCTACCATTACGTGTTTCAGTATTTGGATTTTTGCAATGGATCCATTATGTATAATTTGAATCAAGGATTTTAATTTCGAATGTTACCGGGCGAAATCAACCTGGCTACGGTCTAACTGCAACAAAAAAAGAAGAAGCGTTGAGAGAGAAGACGCTTGAAGAAGAGGGAGAATCGGGAGAACCTCAACGCTTTCCAATTCGGCACCGCCCTTCCTTGACGATCATGATCTAACATGTAACAAAGAGACAATGTAGGTTAGCAATCACTAATGTGTTTGACTTTATATGATACTTATCTCATCTGTATGCTTCTTGTGCTGATTCTCCAGTTGTGCTATGGTGAACCAACCTATAGTGAAGATGCAATAGAGTAGCAATTTCTTCTCCTGGCTATAAACTACAGTGAGGGTGTGGTAATAATGTCTTGGAACTATATCCTTTGCTTTGATGACAATGAGGGTAGTTGATAGTTTCTTTTTCCTTGGAGGAAAGAAGAAATCCTCTAAGAGAAAAAGAAGCGAGAAGAAAGTCAAGAGAAGATCAGAGAGAGAGAGAGAGAGAGAGAGAGTGTGGGTTAAGAATACTCTTTGGTGTTTGTATGTCAGATCATATCATTCTTAGTAGAACTTAGTAGATCATATTAGTGTCTCTGACAAGAAGCAGAGTCTACATGAGGTGTGTGATGTAAGATTTGATTTGGTTGAGTTTAGATTTAGCCAATATTCTAATTGAATAATGGCCAATTTGAATTATTATTTGAAGACTCGAAAGTGATATTACTGATAATTGATAAAGATTTTATAAGTTGATGTTTCATGTCTATCTGATCCAACTTGGGATGAGTCTACCTGGCAACATGCTTCAGGTGAGCTCTTAGTTTGTTATTTGTATATTTTCTTATTAATTAATTAATTAATTAATTAATTCAAATTTATATATTTTTCATTTTTATGTATTTTACTTTGTATTTACTTGAATTTTTTTAAAAATATTTTTATTTATATGTTATTAAACCAAATAATTCTTACAACACA
>CM017198.1:4745376-4920376 GCA_004837865.1 Musa balbisiana | reverse complement strand
AAGATAGAAATGAGAACGGTTGAAGAAGTGGGAACAATGGCGCCATGACAAGGGCCAAACCCACTCTCTTCTCCACATTCGTCGCCACCCCCAAACGTCCTTGTCCCGATGGCCTCAGCCTCACCAGATGAAGACAGGGCGGGTGGCCATGCCGTTCGCTGCGAGACAAAGGGGAGGGGATTTGGAGGCATCCCCACGGAGGGCCTCCATGCACGTCCCCCACACACTTCCTCCTCCCCGGAGAAGAGACAAAAGCACAAGGAGAGTGGTGTTTTGTTTTGTTGAGGCGCCCTTGGCGTCTTGCGCGGCGAAGGAATAAAGAGGCTGCGTACTTATTCGCTCGCTCCCCGACAAACCTCCGAACTCGAGTCGCAATTAGCGTGCTGGAAGGAGCGGAGAGCGTAGGCGAGCCTACCCGATGAGGACACCGACGCGAGGCGGACAAAAGGCTTCGCTTTTGTCGGTCGCCAGATCACGCCTTGCTTTGGCTTTCGTGGAGGATGGATGGTCGACAGTCTTGGGAGGCTGGGAGCGCTGGAGTCGTTGCATATCTCGGCAAATCTTGAACTGAGAGAGGGAGAGAGAGAGGGAGAGGGAGAGGGAGACGCCTTCCTAACATCTCAGGTGGCGAGCTTTTGGATCCGTTGCAGGAGGGGTTGATGGGGACGTCATGCTCCTGATGAACTAAAACCTTTCTATCTCCTGCCAGAAGTTACCTTGAAGATTACTGCACGCTCCATACTTGAGGTCTTCTGTGTTTGTTCTTTTTGGGCTCTCTCCCTCGTCGACTGCTTCTTCTCAAGGTTGTCTGCCTGTTCCGGGGCTCTCCTCTGTCTTGCTTCTACCTAGCTAGCCTTCCTCTCCTTTAGCTTGTAGCAGTTGCTTCCTGGCTGAGAGCCCCGTCTGCTGCTCCTTTGTTTGCTATCAGTGCTGTGCTGTCGACGGCGGCCTCGCTGGAGAGGGAGAAGCGGGCGGCGATGGCGCCTTTGACGGCCAACGTTGCTCGAGACGAGGGGTCGTCGTCGGTGACTTCGTCCCCTCTCAAGACCTTCTCCCTGATGTCGCTCTCCCCTCCTCCCATCCCGCCATACGCCCCGTGGTTGCGGGAGCTGAAGTCCGACGAGCGCGGCCTCTGCCTCATCCACCTCCTCCTCAACTGCGCCAACCACGTCGCCGCCGGTAGTCTCGACCGCGCCAACGCCTTCCTCGAGCAGATCGCTCTGCTCGCTGCCCCCGACGGCGACGCCATGCAGCGCATCGCCTCTCACTTCACCGAGGCCCTCGCCCGCCGCGCCCTCCGCCTGTGGCCGGGCCTGTACCACGCCCTCGACTCCACCCGCACCGTCCTTCTCCCCCTCGCGGAGGCTGCGGCCGCCCGCCGCCACTTCCTCGACCTCTGCCCCTTCATCCGCCTGGCTTTCGTCGTCACCAACCAGGCGATCATGGAGGCGATGGAGGGCGAGCGGGTGGTCCACATCGTCGACCTCAATGCGTCCGACGCCACCCAGTGGATCTCTCTGCTCCAAGGCCTCCGGGCGCGGCCGGAGGACCCGCCGCACCTGAAGATCACCGGCGTGCACGAGCACAGGGAGCTGCTCAACCACACGGCGGTGCGCCTCTCTGAGGAGGCCGAGCGGCTCGACATCCCATTTCAATTCAACGCCGTGGTGAGCAGGTTGGACAACCTCGACGTCGAGAGCCTCCGGGTCAAGACCGGGGAGGCATTGGCCATCAGCTCGGTCCTCCAACTGCATTCCTTGCTCGCAAGCAACGACAGCGCCAGCGACCCGCGGAAGGCCCAAAGAGTCGCGCCGATCAGCCAGCTAAACTTAGGCGAATTCCTGGACAAGGATCACGCCGCCAACGGACACAGCTCGAGCGTGGAGTCGGCATTGTCGACGCCCTTCGCGTCGGCATCATCACCGGCGAGGATGGACAGCTTCCTGGCGTCGCTGTGGGGTCTGTCGCCCAAGCTCATGGTGGTGACGGAGCAGGAGGCCAACCACAATGCGCCGGCGCTGAACGAGCGGTTCGTGGAGGCGCTCTTCTACTACGCCGCCATGTTCGACTGCCTGGACTCCACAGTGCCGAGGCAGTCCATCGAGCGGCTGAGGGTGGAGAAGATGCTGCTGGGGGAGGAGATCAAGAACATCATAGCGTGCGAGGGATGGGAGAGGAAGGAGCGGCACGAGAAGCTACAGAAGTGGGCGCAGCGGATGGACTCGGCGGGGTTCGGCATGGTGCCACTGAGCTACTACGGGCTGCCAGCCAGGAGGCTGCTGCACAGCTTTGGCTGCGACGGCTACAAGGTGAAGGACGAGAACGGGTGCTTCATGGTGTGCTGGCAAGATCGATCGCTCTACTCCATCTCAGCATGGAAGTGCAAGCGCCACGATTGATTCGAACACTTCCCTCTTCCTCTTCCTCTTGTTCGTAGTTTGGTTTCATTTCACGTGAACTGTTCTGTTCTTGTTCATGTACATAAATCATTTTTTGCCCTTCTCAAAGCACAAATCTTCGGAAAATTGAATGATCAGATGCTTTCTCTCTTTGCTTTCATACGATTTTGGTCCTATTAATCTTAGTCGCATGATGGAAAAGGTCGATCCAAAAAACAAAATTTAGAGATCAACAATCAATTAACATTACCGATAATAATTCTTGTTTGTTTCTTTTTCTTTGGAACTGTGCCGACACCGACACTTTCTCATATACATATATCCGTGATTCAGTGCGTTGGATAAGGTTGATTTAGTAGAGGTCAGGAGAGATCTGAAACCGTAGTCGATAGATTTTGTTGGGGACTCTCTTGTAATTAACTTTATTTAGTATCTTTATTTTTATATTTTTTAAAAATTATATTAAGATTTTTATATTTATAAAAATAAAATATTTAATTTTATTTCTTTTTTCACGATGTGCTCATATGTAAATCCTATGATATTTTCGTAAGTAGAATTAACGATACGAGTAAAAATAAAATAAAATATTTTACTTTCATAAATATAATGATCCTAATATAATTTTTAAAAATATGAAAAATCAAGATATTAAAAATAAATAATTACATAAGATTATATATAATTAACCCTCTGTTGAGAACTCAACTCACCTTGGAAACTTCATGAGAACCCAACTTTTTTTTACACTGCATTTTAATCCACATGAATATTATTAACTGCAGTAGTTATCTAACTCCCCTGCAATTTGTACCAATGATTAAAATGTCTACTTTTCATGACTGAAACATTATCATGTTGATTCATGGTAGGCAGACAAAAGACATACTGCCACTGACACTGTTCTCTTACTTTCATGTATTATTAAGGTGTGTGTGGATAAGTTTAGTCTTCCTTTTATATACTACAATCCCTTCTCAAGCTTCTGCTGTTTTGAACATAACCAAATGTACACTGCTGAGGGGACAGGCACTTCATCATCTACTGTGTGGAATTAATGGATTTACTTTGACTTTCACTTCAAAAAAAATCTCAATAGTTTTAGTTGTTTTTTCTACAGTAGAATATTTGTGTTGGAATTTATGCTATAGAAAAATAATTAGCTTCTTTCTCAACAAAAGTTTTTAATTTTGTTGAACTCAAGAAATTCTCCATAAACTTGATCATAAGTTATAATAAAAAGAGGAAGAGGTTCCTAAAACATCATTAGGAGAGTCTAAATTGCTTGATCTTATTTATTTGTCTAGCAAGTTTTTAACTTTGTTGAACTCGAGAAATATCTCTATAAACTTGATAATAAGTTAATTATAAAAAGAGAAGGAGGTTACTAAATCATCATTAGGAGAGTAAATTGTTTCATCTTATTTATCTTGTCTAACAAGTTTTTAACTTTGTTGAACTGGAGAAGTATCTCATAAACTTGATCATAAGTTACAGTAAAGAGAGGAAGAGGTTCCTAAATCATCCAGAGTCTAAATTGCTTGATCTTATTTACCTTGTCTAGCAAGTCTTTAATTTTGTTGAACTCAAGAAATATTTCCATAAATTTGATCATAAATTATAATAAAGAGATGAGGAGGTTGCTAAATCATCATTAGGGTGGAAATCAACATACTACAAGTCTAAATCATCATTGATATATAAGTTGTGTTTCAGGATTAGATTTTAATTTATTCTATACAAAATCTTTTGTCAACTTATTTTTCATGTTGCAGATAGATTTAAACAAGCATTCAAAAGAATTCCTAGAGATTAAAATTTGATGCAACTCAGAATGGAAGACTAACTTGGATAAAGAGAAGTCTTTCCCGAATACATGCAAGTAATATAAATATTCTGAAATAATTTACTGCAATGTTCTTCCTCCCAACCCTATTGTGAATGCATCAAGTCATATTGTAGGATCAAATAGCAGTCAGACTCATCAATTTTACTAGCATTTTAGCTGCAAGTGAGTTTGACACAAGTATAATTGTGCATGCCATCCACCAATTGCCACCAAAAAGCATATGAATATAACTTCAAAAAGTTAATTATATGAATTATTAAAAAAATTGCAAAAAGAAATTACATACTTTCTATCCTTTTAGCTCAATTTGGGCTCACTGGATCAAAAGAATAATAATTCTTATAAGTTTGGATTTAATTCCATGGAATGTCAATAAATGAAATTTTGAGTGGAGGATCTCTTCAATGGTCTCATTGGGTCTAACCCTATTGCAAGTGCTTCAAATAGTTTCTCTTTTGTTTTTTTATTAAAAAATTAATCTGATTTATTTGGTAAACAAGTCAGATTCTATAGGATCAACAAACCTATGGGAACTTAAGGAATGATCAAAGGAAATATAAAGAAAGAAAAATCAAAATTAAATAAAAAAATTAAATAATTAAAATATGAAAAGATAAAAGAGCTCCGACGGCAAATGAACAAATTTAAACTCGAAAAAGATCTTTCTGATTCTCATAAAAAAGGGAGGCAAGAGGGAGTATGATATAATGCTAATCAACCTTTAGAATACTGGTCCTACACCCATATGAGGATATTGTTCCAAAGGTGATGAAAATGTTTGGATGGATATAAGAGGATCACACAAACAAGGGAAAAGATTGACTCGCTATGAAGAACAAATGAAAGAGATTATATAGTGCAAGAGCAAAAAAAGAATGGAGATGATTCACTACAAGGAATACATCTGTTAAACAAGAATGTGACGGAGATCACTACAGAAATAGGTTGAACTTTCTCCTCCTATAGCATTAATATGCTGTAATAACTTCAACAAGGTCTGGCCATGGAACAAATGGAGAGCAATTAAGCATGAATTCATCTTTGACCTCTTTCTACTTGCATCACTCACAGGGGCAAAAGTACCAGTGAGAGAATCTATGTGCATAAGTGAATCAGCAACATACATATATCAAGCACACAAAATAAAATCTTTCACAACCACCCTCATAAATAGCTGGAGTAGTAGCTTATGCATTCAATCTTCTACACGAGTAGTTCTTCATGCAATACAACTTTCCTATGAACAACAAACCATAGCAGTCATGATCCTAGTGATCTATGTTAAGGCACTCTTATCTACAGTTCAGTACTACTTAAATCTGCAGATACTTGCTGCAGTTTATTCTTAGAATACACTACTGCTCTAGAGAAGCTCTCTGAGCTGAAGGTTATGTAAGCACCCTTCTTTGTCATTTAGATCAGGAGGTCAGCTCCAAGCACACCTTCGAGACAACCACCATGTTTCAGAAGGGATGAACATGATCGAGAAAGTAAAGTATCAGTAATTCTTCTTACCTCTTAACAGATTAGCTACAAGCTTGCATTGGCCTTGGACTGGAGAAGCTTTGGGTGGCATGTCTGAGGGGCTTATCACACACGGGGAGTGGAATCACAGTCTCAAAAGCTTCCACAAGCAGTGCCACTTTCTGCCGCCTTGCCGGAGCCAGTTTTGTCACTGCCTGTTGGAGAGCATAGTCTATCATCCACTCCTCGGAGTTCTTTCTTTCATCCATCATCTGGTGCCGGAGATCCACCTTCTCTGCTTCTGGGTCAGGCTCCTCCGGCAGAAAGTTGGGTGGCCGTGGATTGAACCCTCTTGTCTCCTCCATCTCCTCGTCTGTTCTCTTCCTTGTGGTATTTGTTCTCGCATTCGGATCACCATCATCATCATCATCGATAGACCTGTTGAATTCAGTATTACTGATGGTGCTTGGAGTAAGCTCAGCATCATCGGTGCTGCGGTCATTGCTCTCAGCTTCTTCTGGTTCTGATTGGATTTGATGGTCTTCTTCGATATCATCATCTTGATCGGCACAAGGAATATGGACTTGTAGCAGCGAACTTGTCTCGGCCTCTGTGATATCAATCGAAACTGCTTTATCTGAATTAATGGCACTGTCCTCTGATCCACCGTTGCCATTCTCCTGCAGTGATTCAGGTTCCGGTGCTCTCGAGCATTCTTCATGGCACGCCTCTGCCTCGGACTGATCAGCGTAAACCTCGTTCTCGAATAGCATTCCTAGTATCGGACCCAGTTCATCATCGGAGAAAGAACTCTTGTCATCAGCAAATGGATCCACATCTTCCTCCAATTCGATCTCGGAGGACTCGGAAACCTCTGCATGATCCTGGCTGTCTTTGCCCGTTCCAGCGCTTGCCCAACATTCCTCTGTAGTCGAGATTGGGAATTCCTCTTTGGCAGCTCCATCTTCCTGATCACAACTCACATACTCGAGAAAGTTCATCAAGACCTCCAAATCATCAACCGAAAGGTCACTGCTTTGGTCGACATCGCCTTCCAAGATTACATCCTCGAGATTCCTCTTACCATCTTCCTCGTGCTTGAAACATTCCATGTCACCCTGTTTCACATAGATCTCGACGAAGTAATCACTGCCTATTTCTTCGATCAGGGAAGAAAGCTTGACGGCTGCTTGTCCTGTATCCATCTGCTTCGAGTCCTTCCTCGAGCCCTGTCTTCTGAACGGAGAAACCCCTTTCTGCTTCATGCACTTCTGGGCTTTGAGCATCTTCCGCCGCGACGCCAAGAAACACTTGAGAGGAGGCAGATCGGCATGCCAGTGGCCATTCAGAGAGCAGTACTTGTAAGGGCAGACCTTCGCGACAGAGGTTCCCTCGGCTTCGGTGCCTCCAGGGCGAAGCTCCAAAGCCTTCGGAAACTTCAAATCCTTGAGAGTCGACGAGCAGGTCGCCCTGTTCACCTTCGGCCGGGAACACGGATGAACTGCGAAGTTCCTCTTCGACGAAAGCCTCAGTAGCTTCGAACTAAGCTTCCTTCTCAAGGCTCTTGCAGGTTGCGGCCCCGCTTGAGAAGACGGACAAACACTTGCCTGGCTCAACCGATTCGAACTCTTCTTGCTTCTTTTCCTATCAGTAGCGGCGGTGGGATCACGAGTCACCTGCCGCTGCTCCTTCCTGGCGTCCGAACTGGTTGTGGGCTTCATATAATTCGGCATGACCCGCGGTGTATCCTTGTTCATCCTCATCTTGGTCTCTCCTCCTTCCTTGGCACTCGATCCTTGTTGCTGAAGGGAGGAGAGATGCCCGATCTTTCTCTGAACCATGGCCGGAGCATGAAACGAAGAGCGGAAGAGGCGGGTGGCAGTCTTCCTTCCTATGATCTGATTGGAATGGGTAAGGCTGCAAGGAAGGAAGTTCTTGTGGTGGGGAAGGAAGATGGACGGCAAAGCTTGGAAGAGCTCCAAGAAGAAGAGATTCTACCTTCTACGGTTTCGATGCTTAGTTTAAGAGTGGGTATAGCCCCTTTGTTTTATTTTTCCCTTGTGGAGGTGTGATTGACGTAGCAATCTGTGAATGGAGTTGATGTGGGAAGATGAGTCTATCTCCGCTTTGGTGGTGGGGATGGGATTCTTGTATTTGCCACTCTTTGGACGTGCCACTGAATTATCTTTTTGTCCCATGATACGGAGGATATTGGCACTTTGTGTATGTGTGATTCACTCGTCACATTTCTGCATTCTTTTCTACTTCCGAAAACTCAGCAAGATAATTTTTAGATATATATATTACAATAGAAGCTTGAAAATTGAAACAAGAATCAAAGCCATGTGATCAACATGTAAAATATATATCTATGCATTTTTCTAAAGAAAAAAACATTCATTAAAAGAACTTGTGGCAAACTTTCTTGGGAGTGTTATTGTTATGATACTTTAAAGGTAAGTTTCGTAATCTTTTTATTAAATAGATTTATGAATTTATCAAATAGGTCATGAAAATAAGAAAAAAAATTGTAAAGATTTTGATAATCAGTATTGAAGTAAGATTATTAGCATATCTCAGGATTTTGATGGTACGCTCATGTTTGTAAAGGCAAGATGTAGTCCTCCCACTATTCCTCTAATCTTTGTTTTTTGTTTTACTCTAATGTAATAGGTTAGCATTGTAATATTATTAGAAAATAATATATTCACTTTTAGAAGAAAAAGGAAACAAGACCATCATGGTGAGCTTATAATAATGACAACAACGACAAGCAACTAAGCAATATTGGTTGAGAAGAATTTAGAAGGCAGCATGCAATACATTTGTGCCTTAATGGGATGAGTTTTGATGTTATGATAAATTATTTCTTTGCAACTTAGATGGCCAGCAATTGAGTTATCAAACTAACTCTTTACTAGCAAATAATGTACTGGTAGAAGGTTCATTTACATAACTATTTTCTCTTTTGCCTTGCTATGGATGTTATGTTATAGTGGATTAAGGTAATAAAATTTTCCCTACTATATATCAATATATAGATATATAAGATATTTATAAAATAATCATATTCTAATTATTTTTTAATATTCGAAATAGTTTACTCTTTCCATATATATTATGAACACGGCAAAGTCGCTGCACATTAGACCTTTGTCATGGAATTCACATCCTTGCGATTTTAAATATATAATAAATAGATCATGGGATCCGGTCGCAAGAGGAACGAACGGTCGTGATGAAGGCGCGCTACTGCAAATGAAAAGACCCGTCCTCGCCATCGAACGCAACAAGAGATAGTGGAGGCTGCCGCTCCCCTTTCTGGGTCGAGACAGGGAACATGTCTCCCCACCACATAAAGGCGATGGTCCTCGAGAGCCCCGAATCACGGTGCCGTGTCGGCAAAGAAACTGCTGTTTCCTGGCTCCATCGAGACACGCGGGTCGCCACCGGACAAATGACAAAAGAAGAGATATAATGCGTGGGTGTTGGGACCCGGTTAGGTCTGGTCGGCAAAAAGAGGGTGGCCTGCGGCGCTCCACCTCGCCGCCCCCACCGGTCTTTTTGGCCTGGCACAGAGAGGGAAGAAAAGAGATGAAAGAATCGTTCTTACCTCCCCTCGTGTCTTCCATGTCTGCCGCCCCCCATTTCTTTCTCCCTGTTTGCTTCAGGAAGAAGGACACGTTATCTTTTGAACTTTCTATAAGAAATAGTATCAGCCGACACTCCGATCCTTTGAGCCGCCCGCCCCTACAGAGAAGTCTACGCAATCAGTGTTCCTGGGAGGGACCCCGGAATTCTTTTCAACTGAGACACCTAAATTAAAATATCTGTTGCTTAGATCTAAAATTAGTGCGACAATTCAAGTCTTTAAGTTGAGTTCAGGAAAGGGCAGATATTGTTAGGAGAAATAAACATTCAAATCTATAGATTAGAATGATTTCAAATACGAATATGCCGAAATTCATGAATAAGTAATCCTTTGCCATTACAAAGGATGTCTTGTGTTGGGGGTCATAGACATCCTTTCCCACTAATGGAGGTCAATTCTCTTAGGCTTTGCAGCAGAGAAAAGAAGGCAAACTATGTTGCCTATCAATTTTCCTGGGCTTTTAGATGTGTTTGCAGGAGGGAAAAGAAGGCAAATTGTGTGGCCTTTATAGATTTGCATGGTTTAGCTGCAAAAGCTTAAAAGAAATGATGGTGATTTATCATCTAATAGAATACGTTATAAATGTTTGTAGTGATGATAAATTGTAGAACTTAAATCTCTTGGATAGCTTGGAAGGTAAAACCATAAGCTTCAGGAAATAAAGTCTATCATCTAATAAGTTGGGAGTTCTCACTGCAAATTCCTTGTAGCTGTTTGGGATCACTGTAATGACTATCTATTTCACAACCATAGGTTGCAACCTTTTGCTTCATGAAATAAAGCCATTGTAATGTCTAACGATCAAAGATGTCATCATTCTACTTCCGAGATAACGATGGCGGACCTCTTCAGTGAGAAGAGTATGATTAGTCAAAACATGATAATTCTTTCAGTATCAGCAATGTGATTGCAGAGACATTATATCATCAAAAATCGACAAGGACAATTAGTGAAAAAAATGCAAGCTATTAAACCAGGAAATCCTACAATCCAATGCAAATGGAATGCTGGGTGATATATGGCGTACCAAAGAAGGCACAATAAAGGGTTCATTTAGATGAGCCAACATCTGGGTTCATTTAGATTGTCAATGACTATTTAACCTCTTTAACAATTCCAATGCTAGACCATGGAATAAGTTCAACTATTGCAGTACTTGTGCGTGTGATACAAACATATTGTAATAGAGTAGAGATCAAGAAGATATAAATCTCATGTGGGCTCATCTGCAGATACTGTCATTGGGCCACTAACAAGAAAACCCAAAATTCATGTGGAGTCTTCTACAATAGTACAATCATATTGAAGGCTTCAGCTACGAATGATAGGAATATATTAGAAATCATACTTTTCAAGAATTTGAATTTGATTCAATCACCACCTTCTACAGAAATCTTTGTTATGAAAGCATAGACTATAATAAAAGATGCAATTGTTTCTCCTGTTAGTCTCTTTCCCTTCTCCGCCCTTCTCTTGTCTTTATTATTTTAATTCTCTGGTAATATTATCCTTTTAATTTTAGTAACATTAAGATCTCCACATATCATCCAAGGTATGCTTAAAAGTTTAAATTGCTGCAAATTAAGTCCCTATGTCCTCAATTTCACCTAACCTGCATGAGTTGAAGGATTGAGATTCAATGTCCTAACACTCTTTCATATCAAAGAATTCCATCCTGTTGTAATTCCAGACTCCCTAATAACTCAAGTCAATGTGTTTCATTCATCAATGTAGTTCTTGCTTATGCATCTTAATCTATGATTGCTCACCTTTGTTTAGATCCCTACACATGAATGACGTTGCACTTGTTATCCTCGGGAAACCTCCCTAGAGATGGTTGTGTAGCTAAGTTGGCCATTTGGTCTTGTCGAGCTTATCCAAGGAGAGAAGTGGTCTACTTCTATCTTTTTCTTTAGTATAATGGGCTTTTCTTTTGTTATTTCTCTTGTTAATCACAAAAACATGCACTCCTTTTGACAACTATATGCCCCATGTTGGAGGGTGCATTACCATTTGTTTTATGAATAATGGGTATTAGGTCTCTAAGTTTTTATCATCATAAATTGTCCCCTCCATATGATTGTCTATTGTTTCCATAGCATTCCACATATACTTCAGAACTAGCCATGAATCCACCGCCACCACTCATCTAGCATCATGGTTGCAATGGCCACCATGGCCATCATCACCATGAAAGTGGTCTTGACAGTTTAGATCTTGGTGGTATTGTTGTTTCTCTCAACCTGTCCCTCATAACCATTTACATGTTCAACTCTTTGTTCGAGTGGAATCGAAGACCCACCAAATTTCAAACAAAAGGCACTAAACTAAAAGCTAGTATGCATTATTATTCTGATGGAATGATCTTAATGTGACTAATTTGTTCAATAAACTCGAGAACTATCTTCTTTTATGAACCCGATGTCCTAAGATTAGGATACTATCACAATCCTCAAGTCGTTAAACTTTAGGGGACTCTCATGAGCAACCTCTAACATTATGTCTTGATTAGAGAATACCACCATAATACATGAAGTTAGATGGGCTTGGTTTTCCACTCCTAATCGAGGTACTAGTCCTTTGTAAGTACTTGATCAACTTGGTTTCTCAATTGCGTTCCTCTCTTGAAGATAGCCATAAAACAGAACTCCTTCAAAGCATCCTTGAGGGTTTGGTCATGTCACATGAAAAATCTAGAAGCCAGAGATTGGAATTGGAACTACCACCTCTATCATCGAAAAGGAACAATGGACAGAACTAATCTAGGTTGTAGAAGCTATTTGGCTGTGCCATGAGAATAGCGTTAATAAGAAAGGGGGTGGGAGGGAGAAGGGATGCAAGGGTGAATCCACTAGTGTTTTAAAACAAATGAAGCAACAATGGAATCCTTAACAACCATGATAGCCACATAAATAGTAGATCCACCTGGTATCACATTATAAATAATGGTGATGCCCAAGAAAAACATTTGAAGCAACAACTTCAAGGAAAGGATCGACAAGCAGGGGAGAGTTTGTGGGGCTTAAGGAAAGGTCACAAAAAAGGAAATGAGATTTGGTTGAGAGGAAGGCCACAGTTTATGAAGCACATCTTGTTTGAAGGTAAGATAGGAGGGAAGTGGATGAGAGGAAAGAAGATGGTGCTTAGAGAAATAGAATGCAACTGGATGGGAAAATGAAGACTTATTCTAGCTATCTTTAATTAATATTGATGTGTTAAAGAATTACAATAAAGATGACAAAAGCCCTATAAGAGTGTTAACTGTAAATGAAGGGATAGACTGATTCCAACTCTGAAGAAGGGATTGGTAGATTTTGCCTCGAAGGTCAGCACTTTCAGAGGTAGTGGTGATTGGTATTCACTTTTAACATCAATTATGACTACTTGTGGTGATTGAAGGTGATCAATTGATCTTGTAGTTTGGTGAGTGAAGGCGGTGCGATGAAGGAAGATCAAAGATGGGTGATCGGTGGAGAACAGAGGTGGGCTATGCTTAGTGGGGTTTGCATTTGGAGAAAGAATGTGTAGCTATAAGAGATAGGAAGTGCAAAAGTCCTCACATTACAAAAAACTATTGAATCATGAGATTCTACAGCCCTCAACAAGGTGGAGGGATGGTAGTATGAATTCTACTATTAGCAGCAGGACTATAAACAAGCTAGGATTATGTAGGATAGAAGAGGAGATGTGAAGAAGAATTGAATTTCATACTCTGATAATTGAGAATGAAGCTAAAGACGAGAGAGGAGGCGGATTGACAAGGCAGGTGATGAGGCAGATTTTTAACTTGGCTTTTCATTTGCGCAATAAATGCTAAAATTAGTAAGTTATATCTAGCTTATTTCCATTAATAATGATGGAGTAAGTTATTTGAAGCACCATACGCTTAAGTTGACGCCTAGGATGCCATTTGCTGTTTTCATTTGTAAAGATGAGCATTTTAGTTCTTGTCTCCTCTTCCCAAACCACTTGTCCCCCGGACAGCATGATCATATTTTCCACAATTTGTATCTGTGGATTCTCCATTAATGTCATACGTTTAGTAATTCACAAGGAACCAAATATAAATATTTGTACTTATCTATCAGAAAACATTATATAAAAACATTAATATGCAAAATCTTGTCAAAGGATTGTTGCTAGGGAAGTACGCGTATGTGCCAACCTCAGTTAATGCAGCTGGACTTTTCAGTATCTATGAGTGGGAGAACATGTACTACAAATATATCTTCTATACTAATCCACAAATTTGAATGCTCCTACTACTTCGATCACTCAAATAGGATTAGATTACTGGATTACCTTTTGAGTCATGAAAAACAACTAATTACCGGCTAAACATAATCAAACTGAATACCAGAAATATTATGACAGAAGGAGATCGTGAGGAGTTACCCGATGCCCTCCCTGGCGATGCGCCGGATCGGGAGCGGCTCGTCGCCCTCCTTGTGCCGATCGCCGGATTCTGGGAAATTTCCAACAAAGAACGCACAAATCAAACGACTGTAGACGATCCTATTTCCTGATATATGCATTTCATCGATGAGAAAAACAGGAAACCTGGAAGAGGATGGCAGAAGAGACGAGTATAAGGGGCAGCGGCAGCGGAGGGAAGCAGGGCGCCGCTCTCCCATCATCATCTCTCTCGCTCTCTCTCTCTCTCTCTCTCTCTCTCTCAGAGGGACGAGGGAGGGATATGAAACGAGTTGTGCCCTCAACAAACTCACCTTACCCGACTCGTCCTACGTCACCCACACGACAACCTTTATTGTGAACGGCTAGCGCAGTTGGCCCGCAACCGAGCCACATGGGATGTCGTTTGTGCTCGTATGGTCCGCAAGCCGCTTGACGAACGGAGTGGCGCCAAATCCCGTGTGCCCCAAGCCGCGCGCTCTCCGGTGCGTATCCAGAGTTATTCGCCTCATAACATGGAGCCCGCATGGGTCCCAAATAGTTCTAGCCAATCAACCCTGGAGACCTTGAACATGATGTCTGGGTCAAACCGCGGAAACTGGACTGGTCTTCGATCACATTTATATGAATTGGCCTTTAGTCATCAAGCAAATTGAAGGCCAAATGATCACTCTCTAAGGAAAATTAATTTCTATCTTTACTCTTAAATGAATCATCCCCCATGTCAGAAATCATTTCAACTGATAGATCATAACATCACACATGATGTTAAAGGAAAGATGCAACCAAGTGGACCAAAAGATGCACTCAACCTTCTAATGTCCACTTCGGTTTTTGTTCGGCCTCCATTTACGAGGATCACACTGTCTGAGTGCATAGTTTCTCCTGTTGATGGTGTCGTTGTCGAATGCTAGCTGTGATGAGGGAAAGAAGCAGTAAAAATGCTCATCTGCATCTGTTCCTGAGAGAAGGAACATATCAAGGTGATCATACGGAACAATGTTCTACTTTTCTCCAATCACAGAAGCGAGAATAGAGGAAGAAGAAGAAGAAGAATATATCCATGCATGCATGTGTTCCTATCAGAAGATTTCTTGCTGAGCAACCCGACCACTACAATTGCTTTGGATCTCATTAAAGGAATAGAATGCTTTGATTCCATCCATCAATAGTGTCTTCCACAAATCGTCGGTTTGATGAATAAATTCAATGTTGATTTCCCTCTCTTGTGGTCAAATTTCTTTCTTAGCATTCTCTTCCACCATTCAATAATGTAGATCGATTTTTTTCGCTAAATTTGTGGATGTTTAATAAGATGAGTTTAAGAAGTACTCATGCATTGCCACTATATATTAATTAAATTGTATCTCCAAGATTTGAATGTGTAATTCCTAATTTGTCATGAATTTGATGTAACAAATGTTGCCAATATGTTGTTTCACTTTTATGTTTGTTGCTGATCTAACCACAGATATATTCTTGTTTATGGTTTTCCATTCCTCTAGCTTTTTTCTTTGACATAAGGTAGATTCTATTGAAGACATCATTTGAGAGCAAGAAATTGATGGATCTTTTGAACATTCTACATATATTAGACAGAAAAACAAGAATTACTAGTATCATGAAATTCCTGATAGTGCATGAAACTTTCCTGCCTTGGAAAATTGGCTCTCAACTTTGTAGAGTTGGTGATAAGATAGACAAATTTGTACTACTTCTTCCTCACTATTTCAAGATTTTATCCATTCCGCGACTAAATAAAGATGAGAACTGCAACTAAAAGTTTCTGAGATCATCCAGTAAATGTTGAAACCAAAAATTAGTAACATTAACACAAACCTGCTTTGATGCTTATTTCTACATGCAAGTCAATGATGATCCCTGTCAATTAGCTTTTTATTAAATGATCAAATGCACAATAGGCATACAAGTGCATACAGCAAGAAGAGTCATCCAAGTGCAACAAGATATCATACTTCTCATTTTGTTTAAGATAGATTTCTGTTTCTTTAGGGCTAAACAATTTCAAATCCAGTGTGCATTCTTCTAAAAATGTAGATTTTACCTGAATGAATGCAGAGGAGCTACCGAGCCAGAGATTAAAACAAGCATGATTTATCAGAGATTTTACCCGAATGATTTCGCTTACTTGACGAATGTAGTTTTCGCTAAAACGATAGAAGAGACAAATCTTAATGTAGTTGCTTAATAGAAGAGGAAATATTATATAAACAGTAGTATATGCTTCCTACATTGATCATTCTCCCAAATCATGTGCTTTCTTATGTCCAAAGCAATATTCAAATAGAATCCTTTCAGTGTCAATCTAATGGTATTCAGTTGGTTAATCATCTTTGACAAAAATCAGAAATTTCCTGTATAAACAACATATGTTGCTAAACTTGAAACATCACTTGATCTTTCTTACACAAATAGTTAGCACTTCTTGTTATCCATAGCAGTACATGAATGAAAATACAATGGGTAATTTTCCTCCCATGTAGGAATCTAGTAGTCTTCATTTGTTTAATCATCTATTTAATATATCTGATAAATATTGTCTTCAGACATTTCAGTCAATAGTTGAATGGTCATTTACACTAGGAACTTCAATTATCAGATGATTGATCATTTATGTAAATGAACCCTAGAAGAAATTTCTGATTAACCAAGAGAATAAACTCAACATCAATTATGTAAATGAATACTGACATGAAATTTTCTTAGGAAGGACCTCTCTTAGGTGTTTTTTTTTCTCCCATTTATGATGACCTGCATTGTACACCTTCTACCATGTGTTACTTATCTGGCATAGTTTTGTACTGGTGGTGTATAACATATAGAAAAAAAGTTGATGAGGAATTTAAGAGGATAAAAACACACATATATATTACATCTAAAGCATTAAATATTTGTTTGCACTGACAAATTTAGTAAGCTAAAAGGCATTCAAAGACAGCTCATGTTAAAGAAACTAAAGAGGCAAATATTAAGGATGTAGATTTCACATATTACATTAACTATAGGCCTATCCCTATAGTATTAAGAATGTGTATTGTAGGATCAATATTATGAAGAAATAGGACCTATCCCTCATATGTAATTTAAGAAATACTAAATATGTATTCTTGGATACTTTGGCATGAAACTAGTGACCAATGACAAGATAGGAACTAAAGGTCACAGAATTGGTTGCAAGTAGACATTTAGTTTAGGGGCCACACATTTATACATGCACTTTCCATTAAACCTATGGCAGAAGAAGTCATAAAGTGTTATCATATATAGTTCACTGTTTACTTTTAGTTTTACACTACTAGCAATAACTTGAATCCTATGTTCATACATCAGATTACTAAATCAGGAGGAACCAAAGATAAATGCTTGATGTGATTCTCCTTCTTCTTGTTCTGGCGGACAGAACCTAGCGGTGAAAAGGAGTAGGCTTATGTGAGAGGAGCTTTACCTTGGAAAAGGAAGAAAACAAACGACAAGGAGTAATGGGCAGGTAGAAACATCTAGGAAAAAGGCATGATGTAGCTAAGACCAGCACAGAAGCATACTATAAGTTCATCACACAGAATGTACAAAAAGGCTTCTCCAAGAGAAGACTGTTTTGAACCTCAAAAGATACTGAAACGGAAGATGAGGAGTACTGCCACTGTTTGAGTAAAACAATAAGGCAGACCCAGTGTTGCACTCGTGCAAGCCAAGAGTTCCTTTTTGTCTACAGCTGAGTGATCTCTTTGGCTATTCTATGGTGTGTAGCAATGTGTAGCATTCAAAGCCTTGGAACAGGAAAGAAATGCTCAAACTGTTGTGGAGGAGACATCTCATTGCCTTCACTTGGATGTTGCCCGGTGCATATATATCCAAACAAAGTTACCACTGGAAGACCAAGCACACCCAGTGAAAGTGATCTTTGAATGGGGGCACCCACGAAGCTACAGTTTCTTACTATTGCAGCACATAACCTACCGAAATAGCATACTGCACTAAGTGCAAGAGAACAGCAACTTGCATTTAAACATATGTGTGTTGTGTTGTGTGTGTGTGTGTGTGTGTGTGTGTGTGTGTGTGTGTGTGTGTATATATATATATATATATATATATATATAGAGAGAGAGAGAGAGAGAGAGAGAGAATTGGTCAGGAGGAAGGGAAAAAAAAAAATCGTGAAGATGATGCTTTAGAGAAGCAAACGAGAAGAAAGGTTTGGGGGAAGTCAGAAGGTGAAGGGATTGATGACCTGCGTCTTCTTCGTCGTTCACAGCTCACTTTGATTCGTGTAGACTCCCTCTTCAGCCAATACACTAAAAGAAACAGGAAGAACCAACAATCCAAATAGGGTACTAATTGATTTCTAGATGCAACTAGACATGAGCATTAATGCTACAAAACGACATGGTCTGTGTAGAACCTGATACACCACAGTGATTGAGAGATAAGCAAATGGAATGGTCTCTCCCGCACAACCTCGATTCCTCTTTTAAATTTGACTCCCTTGACTTGCAGTAGATATTAGATTAGATAGAGAATGATGCAATTAATGTGAGACAGATAGTAGTGAGACATGAAGTTCTTTCAAGCTTACAAGGCAGCGGTCGGGAGATTGGCCAGTGCCGCCGTTGCCACCACCATCTTGGGATCTCCTGCTGCTGTTATCTTTGACTTCGTTACTCATTTAGCACCCCAAATTGTGCCGCCACAGTCTCAGATTCAGATGTAAGGCTAAGAATGGTACTGTTTGACCTATTCCGGGTTCATCACGGGTAGATGTCCGAGTGATGATGGCTGCCACCGCCGCCACTGTAAGCCTGCTCACGGGACATTACGAGTGCCGCCGACTGGACTAGCTCGAGGCAAAGCCTAAGCTTGTTCGGCTCGATGTGCGATAAGCCCGGGACAGCACCTTTGAAGAGGAACTCAGAAGTGAGGCTTCGGAGAATGTCCAGCGGAGTTACGCCGTCGACGGTGCGGACGTTGGGATCGGCATGGTGGTCGAGGAGGACGGCCACCATGTCAGGGCACACCATCTCGGCGGCTATGTGGAGCGGCGTCTTTCCAGTGGTTCCGGCACGGCAATTGACGTCGGCAGCGCCGAGTTCGAGGAGCGCCTTCACGACCTCCCGGCTACAGTTCTCGACGGCGTAGTGGAGGGCGAGCGCATCGTCGAGGTTGAGGCCCTCCCCCATGACCATCAGCTTGACGAGCTCGACGTCGGAGGAGTCGAGTGCACGGCGCATTCGGCGGATCTTGTGGTGGTCGTCGAGCTCAATGGAAGGCCCAGCGATTTCAAGAGTCTGGTGGTGAGCGAAGGAGGAGAAGCGGGCAAGGGAGGACTTGAGACGGATCTCCTCGATCTTAGCCACGACGTCTATGGGCAGGTGCTTCGCGAGCACCTCGGGAGGGAGGCCGGACTTGGCTACGAGGTGGGAGCAGGCGGTCCAGAGTTGGTGCATGTCTTGCTTTCTCGACGCGATTAAGACCTTCATCACGTCTTCGATCGATGCATTATCCACTATGCTAATCAATTGCTTCTGCACCCAAGAATAGCAAAGATGTGTACAATATTTAGGAGCTCATTTCATCAACAATAATGGAGGAAAAAGGAATCTGCTGATCATGACAATGTTGATTGTCAATAGTATACAACAGTGGGGAAAGGAGATTCAGGTTTTGTCTGCATAAAATATAGAAGGGATAGGAACAGGGAGAGATAGAGAGAGGTGGTGTTTGGATGTAAGAGCAACGGGGAGGCCCTGTAATCCAAGAAATGGATGGGATTGTGGATGTAATAGGACAAGTGAGGATGCATCATTGGGAAAGGGAAGGGAAACCCTAATGTAGGTTGGTGTATGGCTTTGCTAGGTGAAAGATGGTCCGATGCGGCTTTGGAGGAGACAGATGACACTATGCCATACTGCTGCAAAGGTGCTGTTAACACAGTAGGAGGAGGGAAGGAATTCGAGAAGAAGCGAAGCAAACAGTGGAAGGAGATGTCATCACAAAAAGAAAGAAAAGCACATCACATCACTAGTAAATGTAACAAAGATGAGAAGGGAAAAAAAAGATGAAGGAAGCAACTGGAACTCATCCTACAATAAAGATTCCACTCCATTTGAGAGGGGGTGGGGGGTCGAGGGAGATGAAGGCTGAGCCCGCAATAAAGTCCCTATGAGATGTACCAACTTGGGATCGGATCGAGAGAGAGAGAGAGAGAGAGAGAGAGAGAGAGAGAGATCTGTGGCGGACCTGAGCGAGAAGCATTAGCTGCTCGACCCCGAAGGACCGAGCAGCAGCGAGAGTGTCGAGGGCGAGGTCGACGGCGGCCGTGCAATGGGTGTGCCAGCAGCCGCGGTCGCTGCAACCGGGGCGGAGCTCGTGCTTCTGCGGCACCAGCGAGACCTGGCCGCTGTAGAGGAACTGCAGCACGATCAAGAACACCTCGTAGCTGATGGAATTCACCCCGATCACGCCGCCGGTCGCAGGGGACGCGCCACTCCGGGGGGAGCTGCCGCCAGAAAGAGACAGCGGGCTGTGCTGGGATTGGTGGTGGAGGAGGAAAGGAACGTTCTGCGAGGGAGGGTCAGCTCCGCAGAAGAGGTTGCGGAAGAAAAGGCTGCGGGCGGCGAGGACGCAGCGGTGGGCGTGGACGAGGCGTCCCTCGACGCTGAAGGTGACATCGCTGAAGGCCTGCCCGTTGATGAGGAGGTTGAGGTAATCCACGGAGAGGGACTTGAGGGACTCCTCCATGCCTTGTTACCCTCTCTCTCTCTCTCTCTCTCTCTCTCTCTCTCTCTCTCTCTCTCTCCTGCTGTCCTAGTTCGGTGCGTGGGCTCTGCCTCCTCAAGGTCACGCTCTCTCTTTAAGGTTCAGATGCATCAGATGAAGTCTGGAAGAGAAAATTTTGTCAGAGATGAGAAGAGAGGGAAAGAAGAGACACCAGTGATAATGGCAAGCGAAGCTTCTCCCCATGAACTCATAGTATTCCCTTGATCTCTTCTCTCTTCATCTGAGCTCCTCCTCCTCCTCCTGCACCATGCCCTGTGTTTGTGGTGGATTGAGATTTTTCTTTCATCAATTTTCTTTTCTTTTTGTTGATTTTAGGAAGACACACACACACAGAGAGAGAGAGAGAGAGAGAGAGAGAAAGAGAGAGGGGGCGGGGGAGGGGAAGAAAAGAGAAGGCAATATGTGTGGTTGTGGTGGAGATGGAGGGGGATGAGTTACTAAAATAATTGAGCTCGTAAAAAAAGCGTAATATGGATGGAGATATTGTGACATGAAATGATTGACCTCCGTTGGTCGCATATATTACGCCACTGCCACCACCTAGAACGATTAAATGGATTCTTATATTGTTTATGGGCACCACCTTCGTACCATTAATAAATTGCCTGATCAAAAGTCCTAATCACGAAACCGATGGGATAAAGCTTGTCCACAATCTAAGAAGACCTACTTATACTGGCAACAATCACAGCGAAGAACCGTATCTTCCGTGTAACTTGCATGCGCATCATAAGGAATAATCAAGAATGAAAATTACTAATAAAATAATTAAAAAAAACATATATAATTATATATGAAAAATGTTAAAATTTATAGAGAGATATATGTTATATCAAAGCTTGTGAGATTGAAAAAGACATACGTACAAAAATCCTCGCCTTGTAAATTACTTAAACATGGCGGTAGGCGACTCTTACGAATAATCTAAGAATTTTTTTTATTTGTTTGAAGATTTTTAAGTGTACTTGCTTTTGAAATATGTATTGAATTCCATATTACTGTAATTTTTGGTATATAATGGGCATGTTATTTCACTATTTTTAAAGGATTTAATCACCATTAAATAAAATTTTTTTTGATTATGAGACACAAGAAAGATTCAACTTGTTTGCCTCTTAAATATACTTAGGCAAACAAATGAATTTTAGCTTCCTTCTAATAATGATTGATTTCTTCAACATAATATTTGAGGATGCCATACAATTAGTAAGGAGCATTATTTTTCTTTTAATGGTGAATTATAAAATAGGATTTAGCTTTTGCACATTTCAGAAATACTAAGTTTCACTGCCTTTCTAAACTATTGCCTCATAGTGGAGGCTTTTTGCCTTGTAAATGGAAGTTTCTACTTCTACACCTTGAGACCAAATTCTACCATTAGTTTCCTTCAAAACAATTTATTCTCTTTCAAAAACCCGATTTCTTTGTTTCTTTCATGACATACGTAAACATAGTAATGTTTTTGTCCCACTCTGTAGACTTTAGAACAACATTTCAACAATATTCACGACTCGATTTTGCTCTCATCAGAGATGCACCCTCCCTCGTTCAATTTCATTGGAGTCAAACATCCTAAAAATTCAATCGCGCCTCTACAAATTTAAAAGAAAACTTATTCTTACACGAAAAGCTACATCTTTAGAAGTGATAATATTACGGGCGATAGAATCATTAGGCTCTAGCAAACACTTGTGTTATCTATGTCCTGGACTACGATGATATTACGAAAAAAAATTGATAGACTCTATGTTTTGAAGTTTTATAGTTTCGCTACTTCTAGAGCAATCTTTAAGTTATAGCATGTGTTGATCTCTTGTTTATGATTAGTTCATTTAAGAGTTTATTTAGAGACCAAATGGCAAACTTCTACAATAGAATCTATAGCATTTCTTTAAGAGCTCGGACTCGCAACTAATTAGCTTTGTTATGCTTTCGAAGTACTGAAGAGAAATTGTGTGCTTCTAAATTATATGTCTGAGTGGTGAGTGGATGGATCTAACAAGGGAGGCTTCTTGAAAAGACCTAAGAACTAATCCTTCATCCAAAAGAATAATAATATTGGCATAGTAATTTAGTCAACAGCAAAAAGGATGTTTGAATTGGTAGAATGCTGGAGGACATTGGGAAGAGGCTGAAAATATAGAATTGGAGATATTTTGTCTTGAATCTTTGTCTCCTTGTCTACCTTTTATTTGAGTATCTTGCTTCCTTTGCCTTGCTTAATTGCTAGATTGTTTTAGTTTGAGTCTGATTGGGTTTGTGATTCTCAAAATTGATATTTGGTTTTGAATTGTTGTTAGACAACCTAAATCAAACCCTATTAGTTTGCTATGATCCTAACATCATTTTAATGAAGCTCATTTTGATAAGATTTAGTCTCTCTAAGGTAAAACTTCAACTCCAGGGATTGTAACCCCAAGGATGGACTTCACCATATTTTCCTCTCAGACACAGTTTTCCATTATGAGACTTCATAATTTAGAAGAGACCCCTATTGGACTCATTATATATACTATAATCTCTATCATGATCATCTTTGATTGTATCATAACCATTATGTGAAAATCTCAACAGATTGGGAAATTCCATGAGGTAAGAAGTGACATTATTATTCCTTAAGAAACATGTTCATAGATTTCAATTTGGAGTCCAATCACTCACTAAAGTATTATATATGAATGAGTGGGATTTAAAGATGTACCAAGAGAACATGCTCCTGCATTAACCAAGATAAACCTTCATAAACTTCCTAAATCTATTTTTATTACCTCTAAGATGTATCTTTCTCCACACTTGGAAATCCCAAGAGTTTAAACTGGTAGAATGCAATTCTCATTCACCCTTATGTGGTTTGGTTCCAAGAGAAAATTTTCATGTTTTTTTCTTATTTCAATTCATCAAATCCCAATTTTATTATTCTTGAATGTGTATGTGACTCTCATGTACCATATTCAGAAGTTTAACTACTGTATTTATACATATTATTTTTTTATGCAATAGTTTTGACAAAACCCAGTAAGATTTCTACTGTTGTTGTCTTCATTATATTCTGTACTTGTAAAGTTTAGTGTTTGCTTTAGTTCATTTTTTACACATTTTTTATGTTCCTCCATAGTTGTGTGGGACAAATTTTCTTACATCCAATGCTGTGTCTGCATCTAGAAAAAGAAAGGAGACCAACAAAATTTATTGTCATGGACCTACAAAAAAAAAATTGTGAATATTTTTTACATTTTTGGTTAGATATTCAGATTGAGTTGACTGTATCATCATACAAAATGGCATTGCAAAAAGGTGGAGTCATAATGTGGATCCCAAATGCACTCTACAGACATAGCATGCCTTCATAAAGAAATGACATCAGTTTGATACAGACTGATTCCTCAAAGCCAACCATATGCTTTTCATCTAATAAATTACATCTGCTAAGGTGAATCCATAAGCCTAAAGAAATGGAAGCACGTATAGAGAATGGATGTTGATGGGGCAACCTCGCATCAAGCCTACCTGTCTTGCGATTGGAGGCAGAGATGGAGCCGGGTATCAGAGTGGGTAATGTGCCCCTCTCTTAAGATTCTTTCCTTCGTCTTCTGCTGCCTGAGAGATGGATTACTATTCAGGTATAAGATGAACTGCAGGGCACAGCCATATGCATAGTTGGTGACATCGTCTCACTCGACAGCCACTGTAGCATTCTTTTGTGGACGTACAGGGTTGTGGGTTCAGAGTAGCAGTGGGAGTTCGTAGGAGGTGACCAGAAGTCTTAGCGGCAACAGTGGAAACATCTTAAATAAGGGAGGGGGAAGAGACAAAGCGGGGTAAAAAGGGATGAGGCTCGGTTTATTGGTGGTGGGAGTGGGAGTGGGAGTGGGAGCTCCGCCTCGTGCTCCACGTCGCGGGGCCGATCTCCTTTACTCTCCCTGCTACAATCGTTGGAGCCATGGGGAGTCGTGCCGGCCGAGAAAGGGTAGGGGGGGAAGGGACAGCACTGGCAGTGGCCGTGTCCACGGCCAACACAAAGCTCTCTTTCTCTCTCAGAGACGTCGCAGTCCGCACGTGCGAGGCGTACGACGCCATGAGGGAGGGAGGGAGGGAGGTGAGGCGGGGAGGAGGGGAAATCGGGGTGATGGACGTCTCACTGACCGTCTTATGATTTGAGGCGTTGGGAGCAGCGTTTGACCGGTCATCCTCTTCACCACGCTGCTGCTTTCTCTCCCTCCTTCACCTGCCGCTGCCACAACCACGAGTAATGTGGTTTCCCTCTCCCTGCTCTCGTTACCCCTACGCCGTAGCATGCAACGACGACGACGCCGACGCCGACGCCGACGCCGAGCCGACGCCGACGAAGTATACATTCATTCATCTCCGCCGTACGTATTGCACTGTGAGTTCTGCACATGTTACCGCAGCTTTTTGTCGCCCATTTCTGGGCCTTCTCGGTTTGGTAATTGCAACCTCGGCAGGAGGTTAGTTTATGGTAGCTCTCATTACTTGCTATTACTCCAACCTTCTCACTCAAGTCAACAATTTGCTTTTACATATCTAACCTTCCATATTTTGACATTCAAAGCACATTACTCAGTATTTCCAAATATTTAGATTTTTGTTGTATATATATATATATATATATATATATATATATATATATATATATATATATATATATATATATATATATATATAAAACATATTTTATAAAATAATAAAAAATTAAAAATAAAATAGTGAAACACACCTCATCATATTAGTCCAATCTAAGTAGCTTTAGCTTCCATATATTTGGTGCACTACCCCTAGCATTGATTCGTTGTGACCCGTGAATGCATAGACATCAGACCACCATTAATCATGCCTTTGTCGGCATCCTGGATTTTGAATCGTGGAGCATTAAATTTTAGTCAAAGGTTCAAGAAAATATATGCCTTCGTCCACATCTCTACTCTAATGTTTTATTTATTTATTTATTTTGAACGTAGTATGTATGTGCATATGTATTATTAATCCACATATCGGTATGCACACATAGATTAGTTTTGACAAAGAGGATTTAAATACACATATTAAAGTGTCATCTTCGTCTCGAGTAGTACCTTATTTCTCTTAAAATTAAACTTTCTATGTGCGTAAGTAATTAATCGTAAAAAAGTTAGTCGCATGTTATCATTATAGGGTTATGGATCAAATTTCGTTTTCATCATCTATCTTATTTAATTTCCACCGTACATCTAGTGGGTCATACTTACTATTGTATTATTGTTATATTAATAGTCGTCATTGATCATGAATTTCGATTTTTGAGAAGTATCATGATCATCTAATAATAAGAAGGGTTTCGATTTATTCAAACGAAACATTTATTGATTTTAATAACTTTTTAATTCATAGACATGGATTCGGGATATTCCCAATACTCACAAAGAAAAAGGAAAATAACTTAGAGATAAAAAGAAAACAAAGTGATTTAAATAAATCTTGTTTGTCGATAGTCTTGGACCAATCGATCGATCGATAACGAGATGTCCTCTAAGCAATCATAGTTACTATTTGCTTTTATATTTTATATTATTATAAATATACACTTATATAAACATCAAAATCAACAAGATGGAATGAATAATATATAAATGACTAATATATGATATATTTGTGAAGGATGGCTAGTGCAGTGTTCCAAACCCTGTAGCCTAGTCATTTTAGGCAAGGAACAGGTCTCAAGGCTCGGATGTCTGTGGGGCCTCCCCTTCTAAATATGACATGAAAAGGAATCCAATCTTGGGTGTCTGTGGGTCCTTGTGTCCTTTTCTCTCTCTCTCTCTCTCTCTCTCTCTCTCTCAAGTTTAAATAAGGATGTATTAGCTGAAACCAGGGCACAATTATTAAAGACCTACCAAGCTCGTAGGGTACGGAAGGAAGCCTGCCGAGGACGATGATTAAACTATAGTGCTTTGGTTTATCGTGGGGAAGGGTGTTGGCAACCAACGAGCCCAATGCACTCCACCGAACCTCCACAATTTTGTCATACAATTTGAAGGCATGATGATAGCTTCCTTCTCTATTCACATATTTTAATACTCAGTCCATTGATGAATAATTAATGAGTTTTATGTTCGAGTTCTCATGTGAATATCTTATACATGACTAAATAAATAAAAAAATACTTAATATCATTTCGCTACTTCATATCCAATTATCCAGTATAGTGATGTGTATCCATATCTCTTTCTCATGGTAACTTATGATAAGAGTTGATGCATTGAAACTTAGCTTAATTAACGTATGTAAATGACTAAAATTCATAGACCATTAAGGTTCTTTATAGACTATCTAAAACACAAAGATAAGATTGTGTATATTGACAGACCGGCATTTCATTCATTTTAATTGTTAATACTTTCTCGAGAAAATTAATATATATAACTATTCTGCATCAGAGTGGGGGAGGATTTTGCTGCTGTAGGGTACTTCCAAAAGTGGCCTATACATTATGAGATCAATGTGCAAAGAGTTTCTTGCTTTCAGTAGCCTTTTAAGTGTCATAAATTTTCTTTCAGAAGAGTTACTCGAGCTTGTACTCCTCCATGGTTGGTGAGTGGTGACTTTACTGCCATCATCGGACCACATGAAGAAGTTGAACTGGGTTGTGAGTGAAGTCCAACAGCCTTTGCAGATCTGAGAGACTGCTGGGTAATTCAGATCTGATTGGTTTATACTTTGAAGGAGTTACTGTATGCATGATTACAGTTCTTACATGTTTATGTTTGGCAGCAACTGAAGCAAACAAACCGTACAGTACATATTCAATTAGTTTCTGAATCGTTGAGGTTCCCATTCTAAGTTCAGAGATATCGTCAATGTGATGTGGTAAATGTTGTTTGTTCAACAATTGAAGTTGTTGAAGCCTTTTTTGCACCTAAAAAATAAAAGATACTAATTAAAAGTGAAGACGAGTACAATCATTCGCATCCGAGCGAACCAAAGCATGAAGGTCATGTTAGGCAGACAACCCATTAGTTCGGTCCATAGTGGCCTCTAACAGTCCACAACCCATTTTAGTTTTAACTTTCTCTTCTCTTTTAACCTAATCCTAGATCTAAAAAGGAGACAAGTGATGGTTGCGAAAAAGGTTAAAAAACTACAGCAATATGATTCAAGAAAAGGAGAAGGAAAGGATAGAAAAATAAGAGAAAATGAAAAAGGAAGAAGATAAAGACAATATAGATATTATTCTCAATCATCCAAGCAATGTTATCATCTCAGGTTAGATTAGACTTACAGTGAACTCTTATTGTGATTACTAGAGGAGATTTTGGATATTATACATAGTGACATAATCCTTGTATCACAATTAGTTTTAACTTTCTCTTCTTTTTTAACCTAATCCTAGATCTAAAAAGGAGACAAGTGGTGGTTGCGAAAAAGGTTGAAAAACTACAGCAATATGATTCAAAAAAAGGAGAAGGAAAGGACAAAAAAATAAGAGAAAATGAAAAAGGAAGAAGATAAGGACAATATAGATATTATTCTCAATCACTCAAGCAATGTTATCACCTCAGGTTAGATTAGACTTACAGTGAACTCTTATTGTGATTACTAGAGGAGATTTTTGATATTATACATAGTGACATAATCCTTGTATCACAGTTATTCTGTTGTGATTGTTGCTTAGGTTTTAGGTAAGAGACTCTGAGATTTGTATATTCATTATTCTTATGGTGGATTTTCTCTGATTTGCCATGTGATTTTGACCCTTCAAGTTCGGAGGGGTTTTCCATATAAATATTGGTGTCATATTTAATTATGATTCCATTTAATTCCGCTATGTGTTATAGTCTACTTGTATTTGTTTGTATATAAAGTTATCTTTTTATCCCATCAACTAGTATCAGAGCAAGGTTTTGGTGACATTTAATTTTTATATTCGAATATGAAGGCTAGTAGTGTTTCTTACATGATTAACTTGAATGGAAATAATTGGATAATATGAAAACTAAGAATGGAAGATATCTTATATTGCAAGGATTTATATGGACCTTTGCAAGGGGATAGTGCAAAACCGACAATTATGATAAATGATGAGTAGAAGAGGTTAGATTGAAAAATAATCAGATTTATTCAACAACGGCTCGATGATAGTATATTTTATCATGTTTCTACTAAAAGTTTTGCATACTCTCTTTGGAAAAAGCTAGAAAGTCTCTATAAAAGAAAAACAACCGACAATAAAGCTTTTTTAACAATGTCTCTTGATATTGAGTTATAAGCATCGTAAAGTATCATTAACCAGTTATCCTCTATGAAAATGTCTCTTGATGTTGAGTTATAAGCATTGTTACTTCTCAGTTTACTACTAAAAAGTTGGGAGACACTAGTGGTTTCCCTTAATAATTCTACGTTATATGGTGTTATCATCATGAGTTAAGTAACAAACAGTTTATTGAATGAGGAGTTAAGAAGAAAGAATTCAACAACTTCTTAGATTGATTCAGAAGCACTTATCTTAGAGAACAAAGGAAAGTCAAAGTCAAAGGATAAAAGCAACCTACGCATTTGTAGAATCAAGTCAAAGATCAAGAAAAATATTATTTGCTACAATTATGGTAAGAAAGGATATTACAAGAATTAATGCAAGCAACCTAAGAAGAGTAAGAAAAAGGAAAAAATAAGTGGAGTCTACAAAGTCAAAAGATAATACCATAGCTATAGTGTAGGGTGGTGTTTGCTTGATTTGGTCTCCTTTAGATGATATTTTTTTTTGTATGTGTCAGGATCTCGAGTGAGTGATTTATATAGATGCTTCTTATCATACTACATCATGAAGGGAGTTTTTTGCCACCTATAGGTCTGAAAATTTTGGTGTTGTCAAGATGAGCAACTATGACATGACAGACATCATTGGCATAGGTGATATCCATATAAAGACCAACATTGACTATTAGTACTTAAAGATGTGAGGCATGTGATTGACTTGAGGTGGAATTTAATTTCAGTTGGAAGACTAGATGATGAAGACTATGATAGCAGATTTCACAAAGGTCAATGGAAGCTTAGTAAAGATTCTCTTATTATAACTAATGAAAAAAATATCATACCTTATACAGATTGTAGACTAAAGCTTGTGGTGAGTAGTTAAATGCCATAAAGAAAGACTTCAAAATAAAATTGTGACATAGGCGATTGGGACACATGAGCAAGAAGGGGTTGCAAGTTTTTTTCAAAAGAGAGGTATTGTCAGATCTCAAAGGTATATGTCTAAACCCTTGTATTGATTGTTTGACTAGTAAACGACACAACTTTTGCTAGTCCTACTTTGTCTAGAAAAATACATGTCCTAGTGGATTTGTCAATGTTCCTAGTTATCAGTGGTGCTCTTTATTTTGTTACTTTTATATATGACTTTTCCATGAAAGTTTGAGCTTATACTATGAAGACCAAATATCGAGTTATTAATATCTTCAAAGAGTTTCATGCCATAGTTGAAAGGGAGAAAGAAAGATAATTGAAATGTATAAGATTATATAATGGTAGTAAGTACACATGATTGTTTAATAATTATTGCAAATCACATAGCATCCAACATAAGATGACAGTTCATAGTACAACTCAACACAATGGAATTATAGAGAGGATGAATTGCACCATCATGGAAAAAAAATCACATGTATGCTTTCATAAGCCAAGCTACCCAAAAAGTTTTTGGATGAGACTTTGAGGACTATAGTTGATGTGATCAACTTGTCACCATGTACAACCCTAGATGGTGATGTTGTAGAGCATGTACAGTTAGAGAAAGATATTTCCTATAGGCATTTAAGAGTATTTGGTTGTCGCGCATTTGCACATATTCCAGACAATTAGATGTCTAAGTTGGATGGTAAGACTAAAAAATATATTTTTCTTAGCTACTCACATGATTAGTTTAGTTATATGCTTTAGGATCTAGAAAAATAGAAGGTGTTTAGAAGCAAAGATATAATCTTCTTTGAGGACTAAACCCTTGAGGATTTGAATGAGACACTAGCCAAGACTTTTACAGAAGGATTAGCAGATTATGATCCAATTACTCCTCTAGTATATCAGGGTGATGAAGGAGATATGTAGGAAGATGGTGTAAAGCCCGATATTGATATACCTACAGGACATATTGAGCAAGAAGAAATTGGGGAGCAACTTCCCATAAAACCTCAGTTGAGAAGGTCTTCTAGACAATGTCAATCTTTCCAAAGATACTCTATAGATGAGTATGTGATGCTTACTAATATAGGTGAACCAAAGAATTACTAAGAAACAATTAAAAGTGAGTAAAAAAGAAGTGGTTAGTTGCTATATAGGAAAATATAGATGTTCTGCATAAAAATCACACTCAGGATTTGGTGCAACTACCAAAATGAATAAAAGTATTAAAGAACAAGTGAGTTTTCAAGTTGAAGACTTAAGAATATTGTTCTCAACCAAAGACACAAAGCTAGATTGATTGTGAAAGACTTTGGTCAAAATAAAGGTATTGACTTTGAAGAGATATTTTCTCCCGTTGTTAAAATATCTTCTATTTGTGTTGTTCTTGGTATTTCTACTAGCTTAGACTTAGAGATTGAGTAGTTGGATGTGAATATAGTTTTTCTGTATGATGATTTGGAGAAAGAAATTTATATGGAGCAACCAAAAGGCTTCAAAGTCAAAGGTAAAGAAAATTTTATCTGCAAGTTGAGGAAGAAATTGTATAGGTTGAAGTATGCTTTAAGACAGTGGTATAGAAAGTTTGATTCATTTATGAGTAAAAATTGATACAAAAGAATATCTTCAGATCATTATGTGTACAATTTGGTGATGATTTTATTTTTCTCTTACTTTATGTTGATGATATGCTTATCCTTAGGAAAGATATGTCTATAATTGATAGGTTGAAGAATGAATTGAAGGATATGGGGCCAACAAAGTAAATACTATGCATGCAGATTTTTTGTGACAGAAAAAATAAAAAGATTTGGTTGTCATAGGAGAAATATATCAAGAAGGTATTAAAAAGGTTCAATATGAGCAATGGAAAGCCAGTTGATTCTCTTCTTTTAGATGACTTATTTCAGTATGAGCAATGCAAAGCAAAGTTTGTCAAATGATAAAGAGAAGGAGAAAATATAAAAGATTTCTCACGCTTTAGCAGTTGAAAGTTTAATGTACGTGATGATATGTACGAGGTCGGGCATTGCATATGCAGTGGGTGTTACTAGCAGATTTCTTACAAATCCAAGTAAAAAGAATTGAGCAATAGTGAAGTAGATTTTTAGATATCTCAAAGAGAGCTCTAAGGTTTGTTTAAGCTTTGGAGATAGACCACCTATGTTGATAGGTTACATAGACGTAGATATGATAAGATATATTGATACGAGGAAGTCCACATCAGGTTTTGTACTTACTTTTGTAGGAGAAGTTGTGTCATGGTAATCCAGATTGCAAAAATATATTTTTCTCTCTATCATAGAGGTAAAATATATTGCTGCTATAGAGGTTTGTAAAGAAATATGATGGATGAAAGAATTCTTACAAGAATTGTGGTTGAAATAGAAAAAATATGTTATACATTGTGATGGCTAGAGCACCATCCATTTGTGTAAGAACCCAACATTTCATTCCAAGTCAAAGCATATAGATGTTAGATACCATTGGATTCGAAATATACTTGAAGAGAAGCAATTGTAACTTCAGAAAATTTATATAGATGATAATATAGTATACATATTCACAAAAATCTTATCGAAAGAAAGGTAGGAGATGTGTCGATAATTGATCATCATGACTTCACATTGAATAGTCATGGGATAGCCTCTCTAACAACCCACAACCCACTTTAGCCTTAACTCTCTCTTTTCTTTTAACATAACTCTAGATTAAAAATGGGGCAAGTGGTGGCTGCGAAAGGGGTTGAAAAACTACGGCAACATGATTTTAAAAAAAAGAAGAAAAGAGTAAAAAAATAAGAGAAAAAGGAAAGAAAAGAAGATAAGGACAACACAGAGATTGTTATTTATCATCCAAATAGTATTATCATCTCAGGTTAGATCAGGTTTACAATGAATTCTTGTTGTGATTGCTTGGGGAGATTTTGGATATTATGTACAATGACATAATTATTATATTACAGTTATTCTCTTGTAATTATTGCTTGGGTTTTGGGTAAGAGACTATGAGATTTGTATATTCATTATTCTAAGATTATGTCATTTTAAATTATAGCGAAATTATCCTTCACATTGGAGAAGTTTTTCACATAAATCTTAGTGTCCTATTTGATTGTGATTCCAATTAATTCTGCTGCTTATTATGGCCTGCTTGTATTTATTTGTATACAAAATTCTCTTCTTATCCCATCAGGTCAATCCTTCTAGAAGGAAAAAAAAAAAAGTTAGCACGAGTATAGCTCGTCAAACAATTCGTTCTCATATGATTTTATTCTCTATAATTTAAATAAAAAATATTTCTTATTGCAAAAGTGTCACGTATACATGTGTTAGAATAACAATAAAAATATAAGAATCTGATTAAAAAAAGTAATTCTAAAAAATAAAAAATTTAATAAATAATGTGGAGTCGTTTGATCACTATCTTAAAGTAATGTTTTTGATCTGATTCTTTAATATTTCAAGATTCAACCTATATTATCCCTAATAATAATAATAATAATAATAATAATAATAATAATAATAATAATAATAATAATAATAATAATAATCAATTTTAGGGTTAGACTATTATTTTTATTATTTTAGATGATAAAAAATTAATTAATAATATAGTTGCAATATTGGAAAAAAAAGGTTTTCTATTAAGGTGCCCATCTCTATACTTCTCCTTAGAGTCGTCATCATTGGTTCGACGACTCACCCTTGTCGTCGAGATCAAGAGCCTTAGAGTTAGAGATGAGAAGGACGACCAACTAGGGATCCAATAAGATCCATCATTTTTTTCATATTTAAATTTTATTTTTGATACTATTAAAATATAGATTTGACATCTATGATGTTAACTATGATGAAACTAGAAATCCATAATCCATCTTAGGGGAAAAAAAAAATGGAGCCGTCAGTGTCTTTATATATGTATATATAGAGATTTTTAGACATAATCAGATATCTCAGAAGCATTTGTCATGTTAAAAAAAAAAAAAAACTCAAGATAATTGACATGTTTCTGCAATCCAACAACAAGATGCATGTAGACGTATACTATCGTTAGCGGTGAAGTTTCTGCCACTTGCTCTACTTAAGTATGTTGCAGGAGGGACGGCTCGGCAGTCATGCCACAAACTCTCCTTCCCCTCCCATCCGGCAACTATAAATATACCCGCATCGGTTTGCTGCTGCCTTAGAGGGACGCTTGTGCAGTTGCTTCCTCTTTGACTTGCATGTATTGGTCCTTTGACTTGAGTTCTCTGTAGATATTAACAGGTTTTTACCAGTCTTTCTAATGCTTTGGGGACTCTAAACTACTTCCTTCTCTCACTTGTCCAATTCTATTAAATAAGCATAGTTTAGACCAACCTGTGAGTTGCCTCCTTGATTTAATGCAAGTGGTCTGCAATTCCATGCGTAACAGCCGAACAACATTCTTTTCCACAAGCTAGCATGGTTCTCCAATAGTACAATTTAGGGGACTCTCATTCTGTGTTCAACAAGAACATTGCCTTTCACCACTGTCTAATCTCTCTCTCCATCGTTTGCCCACATTGTTTCTCTGTTGATGTTTTATGAGTTGTAACGTATGCTTAATTCGCACAGCCCGTAGGATAACAACAATCTCCTCATGCATCAAATTATTTTACTTAGGAATTTGGGGTTCCGCAATGGGATTGGTGTGTAGAAATTGCTTGTTCGCTTTGAATCCTTGTCTTTTGTGGATATATATATATGTATATATATATATGTATATATATGTATATATATATATACATATATATATATACATACATATATATATACATACATATATATACATACATACATATATATATACATATATACATACATCGATGCATATAAATAAAATAAATATGATTAATTGGTTAGTTAAGGAGAGAATGATAAATAATTAAAAAAAAGGGCAAAGTCAAATATAAAGAGAAAATGGTAAAATTCATTTTATTGTTATTGTATAATTAAATAATAAAATATTTATCTTTTCCATTTTGCTTGAACAGTAGATTGGTTGAAAGCTAGTAAGTGGCTTGTCGACCCAAATAGGTATTTTTCAAAATAATAATTTTTATTTTTAAATCATAAAAATTCAGGTAAATATTTATTTGGATATAATAAAGTGTTATAGGCTTTTCTTTAAATATGATTCTTGTTCTTTATATACTTGTATCATGATATGCTTCAATGATGTGTTAGTATGATTGTTTTAATCGTGAAGTTTTTTATAGCAAGTGGCAAAGGAGATAGAGTGCCAATGTTATATATGTATTTATGTATTTTTAAGTTAGTTCTCATTAATTTTAATATAAGAGCTTATATCTCATTGTGGACTCCAAGGGTGATAAACCTTTGGATTGATAAAAAGATGACGTTTAAGTCCATCGAGACAAAGGCAATGAGGTAATATGAGTGATACTTAATGGTAGCATCGTAGGAAAAATTATAGAGAAATATTTTATCAGATAATTTTTTATGATAACATGCTATCATTTCACGAGAGATGTACCCTTAGATGGTAAACTCGTGACTTGATATATAAGATATACTTAAGTCCACCAAGGATATTGTCCATCGATTAGGTTTGATTTTCTTGACTTTAGTACATACCTAACTTTCTTCAAAAGTATATGACATATGATATGTGTATAAAAAGAAAAATAATAATAATACATGAATATAAGGACCCTATGTATGTGGTAAGTTAAAGTTTTTTTTATTCTTGCACTTATTGATTTGACTGTGTATAGTCAAATGTATATACTATTATTATTATTATTGTTATTTTGTTTGTGATACTAAAAGTTATAATGAGTTCAAATCCTTATTTATCTACTTTATGAGGAAAGTTTATTTACTTATTGGATATTTTATTTAAATACTCAATTCATCATAGAACGTATGATTGATCTAGGATTGGATATGCATTTGGTACTCCACAAATATCAAGAATGATTATATGATAAATGTATATTAACAATAATTATTTTTAAATAAAAATATAACTTGGACATATAAAACACTTAGGTGATACTCATAATAAGGTTTTATCATTTTATTAAGTTAATTTTTTAATATAGTACTTGTTTTTTTTATAGTTATAATATGTATTAGTTTTTCACTTGATGATTTTGAGTTAGACTAATTAAAAAAATAAAAAAAAATAAAAAAATATTATCAAAATTAGGATTGCCAGATCTTGGATTTCGGGGCGTCACATCCCTTCTAGCCTATCAACATAGTACGGATCTCAAAGGAGAGTTAGGAAATGGAAGCTAGCCATCAACACCACATAGTACGGATCTCAAAGGAGAGATAGGAAATGGATGGCTAGATCTCAAAGGAGAGTTAGGAAATGGAAGCTAGCCGTCAACACCACATAGTACGGATCTCAAAGGAGAGTTAGGAAATGGAAGCTAGCCATCAACACCACATAGTACGGATCTCACAGGAGAGTTAGGAAATGGAAGCACCGGAAGTCTTTGCTTCCATCACTCACTATAATCATCCACAGTGCTGGGAACGAGAGAAGAGGCTTCCTGCAATCAAGCACCGAAACGTCACACTGGTCCCTGTCATCTGACTCAGAGAAGACGATGACGTGCAACCAACTTAAGATACCGATCCACGCACAGTAACAAAGACAGAGTAGTGGTTCTTACAACCCGAAACGTGCCCACTGCGCAGGAACACTACATACGTACGTGAAGCTACGTACGCTTGCATGCATGCAGTGGCGTCCGTCTCACACTCGTACCATCTCTCCTCCGTCTCACCTCAACTTTGACCTCGGAGTTGCAGCGACTGCGTTTGTGTTGTGTGTATTAGCCTCCGAGGATGGGACGACGGTGCATTATTATGTGGTACTCTTTGGGACAGTGATGATTCATTCGATAGAAAGGTAAAGAGCTTTGTGGGGGAATTGACCCATATATCCATCGGCTGATCTAAGAATGCATTATTTGTTTTGGATATTTTAGGAAGTACGCTTTGGGATGATGCTGACTCTACCAATCCTTCTAAGAAATTATCATCAAAAAAAAAAAAACCCAGCATATTTTAATTAATCAGAGAGTCATAATTTAGAATAATCTTTATTCTTCAATGACTAAAAATATATTATTTCCTTGTCTCCATTCAAGTAAAAAAGTGACAATAACTAAATATCTAATAAAATAATAATCAATTAACAAGCTTCAACTTATGATCAATTTATAATTCGGTTCGTCGATCTTCATAATATCATAATTCAATCCCTAAATATTGTAGATTAATCATTGATTGTTGTAATTTAATTCTCGAATCCTGAAATATTATGGAGAACCAGTGTTAGATCAAACGGGGTTATTAATTTTATGTAATATATCAACTATAATAGGATCTAACTTGTGTTCATTCCACATATCGGGACATATTAAAGACTACTCGACGGTCTATTTTATTATTAACTTGATATGTTTTGTTGTTAGATTATATGTTCTGAAGCTTTTCTTATTCCTTCTCTCTCTTAATTCTTCATTTCTTAATTATTAAAAAGAAAAAATTAGATGGGCTTGGAATGGTCTGTGGACTGCTGCCTTTCACAACACATTTACTCAATAATTTATAGGTAATCTAACCATGCTATATGAAAAGAAGAAAGAATATATGACAAGTCCTTATCTTATCCCTTCTCACAGATGCCACCATCTTCTACTCTTTCCCTTTCCATTGTTATTTTCTCTACTGTGACAAGTTCCTATGATACGTGATAGAACTAGTGAAATAGTATAGCATCATGATATGTCCCATGTCGAAAGTCATATGATAGATTATGACACTACATAGGAAAAGATGAATCCATCTACAATCACTTAGATCTAGATATTTTTGGGTTTATGTTTTCAATAAAGTTATTTTCCTTTTTATATTATGCAATGGATCTAAAGATCTTTATAGATGAACACTAGATATTTATTTGGAAGAAAATTTATGTCATGCATATTATAAAATGCTTCCTACAACAAATTGTCTTTTTCGATATCCCACAAAAGATTCAGTCCACTGTGCATGTACCCACACAAACACATGCACCTGATGGCTCTATAAATACAAAGGCCAAGTTATGCCCTACGCCACACAGTGCAATAATCTCTCTCTCTCTCTCTCTCTCTCTCTCTCTACGGATAAGTGTCATTGGTTGGATTAGCCTTTGAGTGATGTGTGCATATTTTTTGGTGGGAGATATGGGATCAGACTCTGAACCTTATGCTCACATATTTCATTCGAGATAAGAAGAAAGACATAAGGTTCAAGTCTCATCCCATGTTTCCCATGCAAAAGATAATACAAATTTATTCTCAGTCTCCCTTAGTTTATAATCTATCGCTCATAATTAGTCCCTTGAAGAATAGAAAAAGAGGAGAAGATGAGTCTAGTTTTCCTTATAGATTGGTATGACTATATCTTTCTGATTTGACGATGGTGTGCTTGTAGATAAGATAATATCGAAAGGTACGTATCATATATTTAGCCTATTGAAGTTTTCTTTATAATAGTAGTATAATAATAGTTTTTATGCTTAGAATTGGTACCAATGCCATGTTTTGAAATCAAATATCTTAGATATGTTTATTAGCACCATTTGCTTGTGAAAATATGTTGTTCAATTTTGATTTACGATGCTTAAACGATCCGGTGTTGTTGATATGCTTTTCTATCGAGTCTGTTCTATTGCTTGCTTATGGGTGATGTGAGATTACTTATGTTTGATTGATGGACCATCATCGATAATTTGTTATTGACAATAGTATTATTGAGGGTGATGGCCTCTGATGGTCGCTAGTTGTTACTATAGATAGCAGTTATATACATGTGCTACTATACATAGCGGAAGCACCATTGGGTGTGACAATCATAGTTGGTGAGATGCATGGTTGCTTTGTGTCATAGCCTTGCGGTGGCTACAGCAGTGCCGCTACCGTGACGACCAACCTACCTTTGTCACAAATAGTTGCAGTAGTGATAAGCGTGATAGCTACAACAGCACCATTATTTGCGATGGCTGCGGCGGTTGTAGTAATTCTGTTGTGGCGGCATTTGTTGGCCATGGTTGGTGTCAACCATATGTCACAAGCCATGATTCCTAGTGGTTGTGCAGTGGACAAAATAGTCATAGTCGAGTGGAAGCATTAGCGCACAGCCGATAGTCATGCGTGGGTGTGATGACATGATGTGACGATGGTGTGGTCGCTCATCGATGCACCGTTGCACATAAGTGAAACGCCACGGTGCAATGGTATGATGCAGTAACAATATGGTCCTTGGTTAGCCATGTGAGAACACCACACCACTATAGGTGGTGTGATAGCGACGGACGACTGGTACACTGCCAATGAGACCAACATACGTAGGTGAGGTGGAACATAGCGACGACAATCGCAAGAGAGATTTTAGGATTTTTTTAACTAAAAGGATATTATTACCCCTTAGAAATTAGCTAATTCCAATCTACGTTCTTAAATTTATTTTTTTCAATTATGCCATTCAAAAATTGAATATTTTTATTATATATCCTATGAAAATTATAGTTTTACCCTTCAGTAATTAAAAATTTTAAACTTATGTCCTCAATTATAAAATTAAGTAATTTAATTTATTTTAACCAAATATTTTTATTATGATTGTATTTTGATTACTTGACTGGATTTAGATTTGATCAATCAAATTTTAATCGAATTCATGGAAAATTAAATTTTGATCAATTTTAATTTTTAACTAACTTAGTTGGATTGATGTTTAGCCAAATTCTATGCCTACCTAATTAATTAAGGTCGATTGGTCTAAGGGTTCTGCACGAAATTAAAAAATATAAAGTATAATTTTTTAATAGTTTTCTCATAGGATATATTGATAAAACTTTGCACGTGATAATTAAAAATATAATTATTGTTCTTCAATATTTACATGCATATTTTTAAAATTATAAAATAATATTTATTTTTCACATAAAATATGATTTATGTTTCATCATGATTATAATTATCATGAGTTTTTCTTTATACTGATTAATATTTAATAATTATTAAAACTATTATATTAATATTATTAAACTATTTTTGTATAAATTAGATTAAAAATTTTTGAAGAATATTATTTGTAACTTATATCTCAATTTTATCTGATTGATAGCTATCAAAGTAACTTGGAATGATAGGCTTATAGGATATGAATTATAATAATATTTATATGATATTTTAAATTATATATTATTTTATTATATTAGTCTTAGTAGTCGTCAAAGTCGCTTAGACCAATAACTTATAAAATTATATTAAAAAATTAATCTTAAATGATATTAAAGAAAATAATATTCATAATGATATATATAATTATGAGATTTAGATAATCCTGAAGAAGAATATGCTTGATAGGATAGGATGATTCGACGTGCAAATTTGAAGGTCGAAGTAACGATGATTTGGTGGCTTATGCTATGGACAACAAGTTAAAGGTTGGTTAGCAATATCTAACAAATATAATTTCTTTTTTGTAGTGACATTCCCGTTAGCTAAGGGTATTGAGATTGCTTTGCAAGAATTTATGGTCATAACTCTGCCTCCTTTCATGATTTAAGAAACCAAAAATATCTTAGCAGTAGACGATCCATATTAATCAATTGTCCTCCATTTTATCTGAGCATCCTAATTCATTTGTATGTTATAATAAAGAACTTGTTACATTGATGTTGTCGATTGTAAATCGACACGATTCGATTCTGTCCCAAAGGTACAAGGTCGTTCAGGTGGTCTGTGTGGCAATTGAGCAAGGTTCGATCAAAGTGGTTTTGATGTGGTAGTTGAGTGTTTGAGGCGACTGTTGAGTCTGTCTGAGATAGGCTCTAGCCTCCTCAAGGTTTTGGGGTTGAGCTGAGGTAGGCATTGGTCTCCTTAGGAACCCTACATAGGAGGTCAGCATCGGGGGGGGGGACACAGAGATTTCTCGACCCAACCCTTCAATGGTAAAGTTAGTTTTTGGAGATTTGAAATAGTAATAGGTTTGAGTTTGGTCCTTGTTTAGGCCTCAATGACTGACTTTTATACCTGGATAGCCGACGAAGGGGAACTGATGGTTGATAGGGACCGGCTCATATGTCCTTCTGTGGTGCATTTATATAGACGACCTACCTGTATATTTCCTTGTGGTGCATTCATATGGACGATCTATCTGTACAACCCCTTATAGAGTGTTGTCAGTGAAGGACGACTGTAAAGGCATCGCTTGCCCGTCCTAACAGTTGTTGGAGACAATCAGATGGTTGTCGTCTATGAGAGGACGCACATAGGTTTGGTTGCCCATGACAATCGGCTCGTACTGTCTCCCTATATATCAGATTAGGACTGATACCAACATATGAACTAACTATATATTGGGCATAAAACTTGCACACCTCCTTTAGATAGTCCATGTTGTAATTAAGCTTTCATAGCCTTTTTTTTTTTTTTGTCAGTGTTGTGAAGCAGATAAGTCCAGCAATATGTTCCATCAGTTTGGGTCCTTCGTTGTCCTTACAATGGGCTATTCTTGGTAGCGGGAACTATTGACAGCAGTTGCAGTCAAGGAAGTGATATTAGGAACTGATCTGATGGCCTATACTTATGTGGCTTAGTTTGACCCACAGATTAGATGGTGAGCAGTCGATAGCTCTGACAGAACGCTGGAGAAGCAACAGAGGCTCCTTTATCTATTAAGAAAATAGCACTCTATCAATTAGCATTAATTTTGTTAGGTGTCACAAGACTCGAGGTTGAGGCACTGCCCAACTTGTATTATTTATTTATTTATTTATTTATAAATGAAATTATGTTTGCACCATTTAGAATTTGAACAGGATTGATGAATTTAGTGTTGTAATTCGAGAGAAATCTAATTGCAGCACCGATTGATGCATTTTGGATAGAACCATTCAGTGTCAATTATGCCAGGCTGTTTCTATGTAAGATTAATTATATTTATTATTCTTCTAATCCTAGGAGCTTATGATTCCCACATTGTATACTTGTTCTGAATTCATTGATGAATCAAATGTCTGTAGCTTGCTAGAAGACTCAATTTCCTTCTCATATCTTGTCGTTTAACATGTTTATACTGATAAAAAAATAATAATTAGAAAGTAATTAATTATATTAATAGTGTGATTAATATATTTAATGATGATTTCATCGTAATTTGACCTGATCAAATTTACATATTTAATACTTCTTACGATGTTTAACATATTTATATTAGTAAAATATAGCTAATTAGGATATGATTAATTTTATTATTATTTTAATTAGTATATTTAATAATAATTTAATGATATCGAGTCAATTCTATGTATTTAATACTGAATATATTGATTGACATGTTTATAGTGACAAAGTAGAGTTCATTATGTATAATCTCATCTTATTATTTTAAATTATGGTTAATCACAGCTTACTTATTTGATTTAATTTTAGTAGAAACATGACACTGAAAGAATAAACATATGATGATGCTTAGGATCATACTTAAAAGATATACGGGAACCATCATCACTAGTATACATTTATTATAACTACATCGACAAGGGTGGAAGAATCATCCGGGTAAAAATGTATTTGGTTGACGAGTATCTCAATATTGCAAAATGTAAGATTGTTTTGATAGAGGTTTGTAAGTTATTTCAAGGCAAGTTACAATGGGCAAAGGAAGATACATTGAAAATATAAATGTATTCAATATTAGGTCCACTCTTTATGCAACAAAATATAAATGGTGAGATACTCTAACCTAGAGTTACTTAGTTTATTACAAATTTTATTATTTTAAAGCTAATACAATAAAAGAGATAAGGCCTCGTGACAATGATCAAGTCACAGGAATAGTCTGATTTTAGATATTTGAGATCAAATGATGAAAATAAGGTGGAAAAGACTATTCTTTCTTTTAAATTTTTTAATACGAATTTATAATAGGAGTGAAACCCTATTATATTGTTCAGGTTGATTTGGACAAGTGATCCTAAATACATTATCTTAGACATATTCTGATTATAACACAAAGGAGGTTAAGAAAGTATTCATAGATTATTTAAGTTGATCAATTCTTATAGATCATTAATTGTAATATTGAAGTTCATATGAATTAAGACATTTATAATGAAGATAAATTCATATTTAATATAATATAATTTTTAATTTTTAATATTTAAGAATTCTTACTAACGAAATTATTTATCTTGTAGTGTATTATCTAAATCTAACTATTCAATTTTGGTATATTTTTGAAACGTGATCAAATTTATTGTTGGCACTAAGAAATATTATATATTGACTCTTGCCAAATACTATCGATGCTATTATGGAGGGCTATTATTCTAAAAAATAATTGGTTCATTCTTCAATGTTGTAGCTATATCAGTGTTGTTATAATATGGATATTGGTGAGAAAAATTTATTCTCATATTGATTATAAACTATATTTAATATTAATTATTCGTTATGCTAATAAAGTTCTATTTATATCTTTTTTATTCAAGTGATAACTATAACTTAGAGAAGAGATAACAAATTTAAGGAAGATTGGCATCCATGTACTTTTGCAAATAATGACATGTAGTGGTTGTAAATATAATTGGTCAATATTCGTATTGATTCACATGAAGATCCACGATAGACTATCATATCGAAGCGAGGTTAAGAAAGATTCATAGATTATTTAAGTTGATCAATCTTATAGATCATAATTGTAATATTGAAGTTCATATGAATAAGACATTTATAATGAAGATAAATTCATATTTAATATAATATAATTTTTATTTTTAATATTAAGAATTCTTACTAACGAAATTATTTATCTTGTAGTGTATTATCTAAATCTAACTATTCAATTTTGTATATTTTTGAAACGTGATCAAATTTATTGTTGGCACTAAGAAATATTATATATTGACTCTTGCCAAATACTATCGATGCTATTATGGAGGGCTATTATTCTAAAAAATAATTGGTTCATTCTTCAATGTTGTAGCTATATCAGTGTTGTTATAATATGGATATTGGTGAGAAAAATTTATTCTCATATTGATTATAAACTATATTTAATATTAATTATTCGTTATGCTAATAAAGTTCTATTTATATCTTTTTTATTCAAGTGATAACTATAACTTAGAGAAGAGATAACAAATTTAAGGAAGATTGGCATCCATGTACTTTTGCAAATAATGACATGTAGTGGTTGTAAATATAATTGGTCAATATTCGTATTGATTCACATGAAGATCCACGATAGACTATCATATCGACGGTTAAAAAAATTGGTATATGTCTACTATAATATGCGGCTAAGCTTGTAGTGTGCCAAGCTAGAAAAATGGCCAAAGGAACTATATATTGATTCCATCGACCTCCGCTAATATAATAAAGATTTACAACTTACGTTAAAGTGGGTCGAAGTAGCGGAGAACAAAGATGATCCTCTACTTAATTAAGTGAGAGATCCTTCACGTCCTTCATATTTTATCACCGAGGTAATAAAAAAAGAGGAAGCATATCCTCAGCAAGAGGAAGATCTCCCTCGGTTAGAATATGGTCAAATGAGTCATACAATATTGAGTCAAATTGTTTAAGAAACTAGAGATACCTAACCATCTTAGTCATTCACCCAATGTGCAAAGGCAAAGGTGAAGATAATAGCATCAACTATACCGTTGGAAAGATTTAAGTCAGGTAACAAGACACCTTAATTGTATTCAATAATCCGCTTGATCCAAGGATATGGCAACAACATGGACAACAGTGCCTCAATCGATAATGGCGACAATAGTGGGGAGTCAATTATCTTATTTACATAATTTTGAGGGTGGTGAATAGATCAAGGAGTAATATTTTACACATGCCACATAAGATTCTGATCATGGAGCCCGACAAAATACTAGTCAAGTTTATAGATGGAAAGAAGGGTGGTAAATGGATCAATGAGTATTATTTTACATATGCTACCCAAGATTTTAATTATGGGACGACAAAGTACTAGGCAAATTTATATATGGAAAAAAAAGGGGAAGATAATGGATGATTTTAAGCAGATACAATAGAGCTTACACAATATTGATATAGAGCGAAGCTCATCATATTCACAGTCATCATATAATGGGGAATCCTATAGTTAATAATAATATGATAACAGTTAGTCATTCTTCTTCGAGTAGTAGTATAATGATCGATTTTATGATAGAGTAGTAGATCAATGGCGAAAGTAGAAGTTCTAACATTATTTATGTGCCACACAAATACATGTTACAATCGTCCTTGTCTTAGGAGCTACCTCGAACACGTGTGGTTTACAATGATAATCAATCTACAACTATCACCATATTTATGCACCAATAACATACTGTATATTAGTATATTATGTCGTGGAATTAATTTCATGATTGAGTTTGACAAATATTTCAAATTGATACATATGATTGAGGACCTCGATTCACTGTTTATAGAGTCCCGTCGTTCTTTTTTATGGTAGAACTAGGTATATCCATCGATTGATTACTTGATTCATTTGAATATTAAAGTTTAAGTTATTTAAAAAATAACCTAATAATTTAAATTATTTCTTTGTAGATAATTCAATATCAATAAAAGGATAATATGAAACCTACCACAAAACTACTCAAAACTTAAAAAAGATATATGTCACTATTTTTTCTTAATTTAGATTATTTTTACTAAAATTATATTTATTTTAACTTAAAAATCCTAATATACTTTTTTATTTTAAATTTTTTTTGGAGCTATTTTAGTTTATTTTTCTATACCATCAGTACGCTCATCATATTAATATACGATACACTAATCGATACGTACAGATCGGTAAGACGACTCTGAATACATTTTAATATATCATGTGAACTACAAATAATTTAATGATATAAATACATTTTAATATATATAAATTATTGAGCATGTCGATCATTTGATAACCAAAACATTCTAATTAGCGGACCCAACTAGGTGGAGTTTCAATTCTCAATTTTTAAAAATGATCAGTCCAATCGAGTTTAATAACTATGTTCGCTTGAATTTATAGTTATTGAAAATCTAGACTGAGAATCGTACCTCCATCCTGTTCGATCCACTAATCAAATCCTTTTGGTTGTCAAAAGATCGAAATACCCCAATAATTTTCACAAAATTTAAGGATATTTAGAACATTAAATTCTTTTTAGGAAGATATTTTTATTTTATTAATCTGTGCCCCCCCCTTTTAAGGATTTTATGTATTGTTATTAAAATAAGAACTCGCACGTATTAATCATTTTTTCAATTATAGTTACAAAACAAAATTTTAGTTATTTTATTTAGTTCTATATAATATTGTTCATTTGTGCATTAATCTCTATCTCAAATCAAATAATTTTTTATTTGTACAATAATTTATATTTCAAGTATAACTATAAATATAAAATTTCTCATCTATTAATCTCTATTTCAAGTATAATCATAAAAAGAATAGTTCAGATTTGAGTCTTGAAAAGATTTTAATACTCTCAATTTTTATTTATTATCAAAATAAAAGCTCAATATGTCTCTTTCATTCCTATAATCCTCTTTCATTATATTATACTCTTTTTTATAATATTGTTCATATATTTTCTATTTAAAAAAATATTAAACATGTGGTCTGATTGTTGATCCACCTGCTCACCCAATGATCCAAGATTTGACAGCATCGGCATTCAATTTAGTTCTAATAACTATGTTTGGATTCTCTTCTCTGTCCTGCCACCAAAGAAAGTTCTAATAACATTATTCTACAAGTAACATAGGTTGTATGTAGGTGTATTACTATTATGTACACTATTTTAATGCTTGTGTGTGTGTAGCATGCTGATATTTTGTGTCACTTGGTAACTAATCTAATTTCTATTGTTGGCTTCCACTAACTCATCTTTTCTATTTTAGCAAGGAATTAAACTCCTTGCTATGATAATAAAATATAAATATTATGATTATATATATATATATATATTTATATGGATTCTGATTATTCATAAGGTGCAACTGAACAACCCATTTACATGACATGACAAGCTTAATCAAGCCTCCTTAGAAGCCACTCACTCATTTTATGACAGAAATTTTCACTGACTGACGAGTTATCTTCTCTCACCGATCACTTTGCTCGGTATCTAAGCAGTTACTCGATTTTAGCTTCATCAATCGCAGAAAAGATAAAACCATAACACAAGACCTCTCCTTGATCGTCAACAGATGCCGTTAAGGTTGGCCAAGAAGCGATGGCCTGTAGAAAGCTTGACTCTGAGCCAGCTCGATCCTTTCACGAGGATCGTTCATGGTTTCATCTTGTAGCGCTTGAAGAATGGCTTGTGAAGGACACTCCCTGAACATCACATCAAATTCTTTTAACAAAAGAGGTTTTAAATTAAGTAAGAATGCACCCATCTTACTTAAATGGAATGAATGAGAACCGATGAAGACATGCATACACCCATCTTTCATCAACACCATGAGACTATTAGCGCTATTAGTTTAAACAAAGAACAGACTAGACACTGAAATGAGGTGACAAATGTGATGACGATATATTTTAAACAAAGAACAGACTAGATGCTGAAAGCTGAAGATATATCTCATTTTTATGGTAAGGTAGGTAAACCTCCAGTAAACCAAGAAAGTAGAACAACCGTAATGTCAAGGAAAGAAAGCCGACCTTCTAATCAGTATTCTGTAAAGCGTTTTGAGGATGGGACACAGCTCAGCCGGAGCAACGGGTGTGTTATCCTCGGGATGCAACACGCTTAAGCTAGGCTGACTAAGTAGCTCATAGAATGCACCAATTGCAGAAACACCCTACAAGAAGAAGGAACTAATTAAATATCACTTGACTAAGAGGTTCAATGAAATAAGAATGCAATGCCATGGAAGATCATGAATGAAAACATGTAAAAATTGGATCATCAAAACCTAGACAATTTGAATTGTTGTATGAAAAGTAAAGCTGCAAAAGCTATCAAACATCACATACCTGAATCATTCCTTTCCCTTTGATGCTGTCACCCATGTCGGGACTCAGTTCTCCCTTGGCAAGCATTTGCCCGTACCATGCATTCCGACCCTTTAATAGGGTCACATAAGTATCCGCTAACAATGGACCAGCCAGTTTTTCTGGTTGTTCAGTCAACAAGTGAGTAATAAATATCATTTCAGATGTGCAATGGGCAAAGTACACTGATTTGCTTGTTGCACTCTCATTTGTCAGAGCTGCTACCATCCCTAAATAAATAAACTATAAAATGAGTATGACAAGCAGTACATTTTCAACAGATCCAAATTAATAAGAAATAATTAACAAATCATGCCAAAAATTAATTTGACATAATCCTTCATAAGTTTTTTAGATAAATCAACCTTTACTTATAATCAACAGACCAAGTAAATGAACTTTTTTATTGGCAAACTGGAATGAGTGCATGTAGAAACTGTGATGCAAGACGTTTTGTTGAAACTTTCACATGAAGTATCACATATACTCCATTAGCACATGTATATCTTCTAGATCCCAAGCATTATATGAGATGCAATTTCTTGTTCCTGCCACCTTTTAAAATTTCAACTTCTTTTAATTAAGCGGTAAGGAACTCATTGAACCTCGATCTAGTTTTTCACATGTATGGACTTCTATAATCATCTGCTGAAACTTATGCATATCTTCAATAATGATTCTACTTCTATAATCATCTGCCGAAACTTATGCATATCTTCAATAATGATTCTCTCTTTTTTCCATTTCATACTAAATTAAAGCAATTTCTGCTTGTTTTAAGTCTGCTACTAGGCAATTAACTTCTAAGCTCATCTTCAGCAATCGTTAAACATAAAGAGACTCCATAGTTCATTTTCCTAATCTCTCTACATATTTTGACAAGTTGGCTACCAAGATGGATCATCACTCTATCTCATCATTGTAACATTGGATTTATCACTAGCATAGAATTCCCTTTCTTACATTTCATTCTACCCTAGAATCATATATTTTCTGAAGAAAATAAAAAAAAATTGAAAAATGGTATCTGCTGAACAAGGTTAACATTGATTATAAATTCGTTGTGCTTATTTGCTCCAAAGTTAAATAACCTAAAACCAAATACTCGAGTGATTACCACAAAAGATTGAGAACACTACCTCTTAAAAGAGCAACGGCAACAAAATAGCCTCTTTAAAGGACTTACCAACACTTCTCTAAGAACAATGGTTGAGAAATAGCCTCTGTACTTTGAAGAATGAGACATTTATGTCATTGTGCTAAGTACATTACCTCTTTAAAGAAAGGCTGCTGCCAAATTTGTAGAAGCCAATTTTTACAAACATCTTTATCAATTATCAGTACAATACCAAAAAAAAATAAATTAAACATAAGAAATTATGGTAATCATATATGCAGAAATTATATTATGTAAATAAGTGACTAAATTAAAGATTCTTAATTGCAGTAGTCATATGAAATCATATTCAAACAAATGGGTCATTAGTTGATGCAAAAGGCCTTCAAAATATTTCTTGCACACGGTACCACATATTAAAGCTTTAACTTAGAAAATAGTAAAAAGCCTCAACTCCTCCAGTGTGGTGTAGCTTGGTCATTGAGAAGAATGGTTGGTATACAATTTAGCAAGAACAGGGAATGTTGAAAGGAAACTTACTGTTTAGTTGCCAAAGCTTTTCTAATTATTTAAAGCAATGAGTTTCTAAATACACAAGTGTTGTGTTAGTGTCCATAGAAACTGATCCAAAATATGTAACATACAATCAATATTTCTATTACCAAAATATGTAACATACAAAATGTTTGTAACCATACAAAATGATACGGAAGGGTATAAGGGTGAAGAAGACAATGAAGTAGTAAGAAAGATGTTTTCAGCCAGCACCAGTTATATTAGAAATTGGTCATCAATCTTATCCTATTTCTATTAGGACTTAAGTTGACTAAATGACTTCACCATGATCAGTGCATGCAATTCACTCTCCAGGATTTGGAGTCGTTCTTGTTCGTTCCACTAGTAGGTTAAATGCTCATGAACATAGTGGCGTCTCTTCTATGGTTTTGCAATAAAGATACACGGTCTTTCTCTGTGATTATCTCAAAAGGTGTTTTGTGAGGTGATGAGAGAGTGGTTTTCATGGGAATTTTAGCTAGTTACTAATGCTAAAGGGTTAGTGAGGTGATGAGAGAGTGGTTTTCATAGTGGAGAACTCTCACTCTCCAGAGAGTATAGGCTAGAAACTATCATCTCCATGGTCAGAATCATCATTACTTATCTGTTCTTTTCAAGTGAGCAAGAACAGAAAGTCTCAAAACATTAATTAGAGTCTAGCATGATTTTAATGCAAGCTCAACTCATGACACATCTCATACACTGATATAAGCTACTTGTTTTATCCAAAAGCTGACATCACCAAAATTGCTTATAGATACCAAGGCTACATGCAGTAAAGCACATTGGGGGATTGCTTTTCTGTTCATACAGTCTAACCCAAGCAATAGCGTTTTAGAACATCATGCACCAACTAATGCACACAACTAAAACAATGATCATTGCTAGCTACCTGCACCCAAAGCTATGAAATAATTGAAAACCTTTTCAGTTCCGTGATAGAAATTCTTATGAATAATACCAAAAATATCCTGCTAATTAAACAACTTGATAATCAGGTTATGAACCACAAAATTCTTGGTGAGTCACATGTTCAATGAATCTTCTACTAATCCAACCAGTTAATGCACTCAGCAAACAATTATGAATTGCTGAATATGGTTTTCATTTTTGGGGAAAAAATGAAGTATTGGCAAGAAAATAAAATTTACCAGCACCAATAGCATAAACATTCTTCAAACCACCCATCACTTCATGAGTAACTAAGTCACTGTTGTCCCATACAATGAAATATGGCTGTCGCAAGAATTTGGCAAGAGGTTTGCTCCACTTCTCTGATCCACAGATTCGAGCATTAGCATATTCCTTGTTGTAAATCTCTGAAGCAATGTTTGGACCCCCAAGATAAAGAATGTTCTCAATTGGAACTCCAGCTGCCAATTCATGTTCATTACAGAAGAACTATGAGAAGAGAATAACATTCATAACTACAGTCTATATCATGCCTAGAGTTGCAGAAAATAAAATATTACCATGACCACAGAAAAAACCATAAAAAATAATTTATATATGAATTAGACTTTGGCTTAAAGATAAGGAGTGTTAAAATGTTGGCTACAGCAGCAACAATAAGTGCATTGGCCACCCAGAAAGATAAGTGCATTAGCTCTCCAAAATGATGTGTATCAGGACTATTTGCTTTGTGTAAAATGTATGTAGCATATTAACACATCTATCTAATGACTGCAAAAGGAAACATTACCAAACCATAATTGTTTAAGTGGTGGTATCACAGTTGGCATGTCATAGAATGATTTCATACTTTTCTATGTTTTCATGTCTATGATTCAAGTAACTTGCTTCTTTTTTTTTTCTTTTTTTTTTGTTCTTTGTTTCCTACTCCTTGCAGAGATGCAGGGATGGAAGTTGTAAATACTAAAAAATAAAGAACATATATATCATGATGGAAGCACAAAATATATTGGTGAGCCTTAGTAACCTATGTGATTATGCATTTGCTTATATATAGAAAGAGCGAAAAAGGTTTACTTGCACATTTGATCATCTGAGTAGGTGTAATTATACGTGGGATGGGATCCAAAGCTGCCTCTATACCCTTTGCAAGAGAGATAATAATAGGAACAGTAATTCTCTCCTTCCAATACCTACTAATTTCCTCAAATACTTCCCTCGTCTCCGTGGAAGGCAGACCATTCACGACAATATCCGCATCCCATACTGCCTCCTGCAAATTAGTCACAACCTTCAATGGGCAAAATGGTGTATCAATCATGTTTAAGCAGAAACCATCCCTCAATATCTCATCGGCATACAGTGTTCGATCACCAAGCCTTGCCTCCACATACTTTAAATAGGCGCATCGTCTGATCAAACGCCTTAAAACATCCTCCCTTGAATTGATAACCTCAAACAGATGCTCAGCAGTGGATCGATCAACTGATCTACCAGGCCGTCTCCATATCCTTATCTGAACCTTATCACGAAAATGACCATAAGCATCTTGCAGGAGGGCAGCAAACACACTGCCCCAGGCACCAGCCCCAACACCAACGATCTTTAGCAGGTCACCATCAGTTTTGCCGAGGAGGCGACGAAGCTCATCTAGCTTTTCTTCAGCACCATTGGAATTGTGAAGGGAACCGTTCGAGTTAACAGAAGCATGATTCTTTTCAACAGTGCCAACCATCTTTCTCTCTAGTAGTGAACACAGCAGAACTTCTCTAGTTCAGCCAGTGATAAGATTTGCTAAGAAATAACAGGAAATAAGCGAAGAACAGGGCTTGATTGGATGATGCCGTTACTGTGATCTCCCAACTCCAGACATCTTCTTCTCCTGGGAAAAAAAATACGAGAACTTGGTCAGCCAAATTTGCAACAAGTAGTTAATCTTCATGCCTCTTCTCGTTAATTGTACCTCACAGAATTAGAGAGCCGGTCTCCAACATGCCAGCCGACCAACGAACTGTAGATCTTCTCGAGCCAAAGTACAAAGCTCCCAGCTTACAGGCATAAATCAACTCTAGCACGCTTCAATCGTCCTATCCAACCATGTCTGGCCAAATCAAACAGCAAAAGAAGCAAAGAACTGGAGAAAGCCTAGCCTTCGGAATTGCCGTCGGGACTGTTCATCAAACCCACTTCACGATGAAAAAATAAAGGCAAAAAGTTTTGTGTCGGAGGCTCCAAAGCTACTAAAAACCATTCAGATATCTCTCTCTCTCTCTCTCTCTCTCTCTCTCTCTCTCTCTCTTGTGTTCACTCCAAGTTCAATCAACCAAAGACCGCAACAAATAGAGAGAGAGCTCCTTCAAGCACCCACATAAAGGGGAAGCGGAAGGCGATAGGAAGCACCTACCGGTACCTGGGACTGCCAAGATCCAAACTCGAGTGGATTTCGATGCAGTGGGCGGGAGGAAGGATGGGAGTCGAAGCGAAAAATCGTAAGCCTCGTGGGCGTTGGAACAAAAGCTGCTGATTGTTGGAGGCATTAAAGACTCGGGAAGTCGGGGAAGCTTCCTTTCAATGAATTAGTGATATGCGATGCATAAAGTGAGTAGTTGAGAGAGTGTGTTGGTTTGATTACCAACATTTGACTGCTTAGTAATTGCTTGTTTGATGTGCCAAATTGATAGAATGTGGTTAAAAAATCCCCTCCCAATAAACGTACATCCATTTAATCCTCTATTCTAATTGATGTTAATCCTTATCCAGCTATTAATGCTACTGTCTGTTTTCATGATTGAAACTGTGTTGTTAGCTTGCAAGAGAAGAGTCGCAGGAGAGTAGTTAATGCTGGCGGGAGGCAAAGTGGTGCAACGCACAGTTAATAATAATAACAATTAACATCGGTTGGTGCCGTTGAGCCAACGACGCCTACCACATTAACTGTGGAAAACCATCCAAGTAAGGGCCACCCAACCCATCCCTAAACACCGGCTCTTTACTCGAACACTTTGATCTCTTTGACTTGGCTGACATTTAGAATGACAGGGGCCGAAATCAGATTTGAACTCAGAGTAGACCAATCAGATTAAGGATATCATCCAATAGATGAATAACACAAGCAAAAAGAAAAAGACGCACCTGATTGAATGCAATACCTCTTTGTTCCGAGTCTGTGAAGGACCAGTCATAAGAACACAGCTTTCTTCAAATATATGACTGACATGGTACCGACCACAGATAATAAAAGAGTCGCATTTCTCGATTATGCTGAGAGTGACATAGAACGGTCTTGCTAATAACAGCACATAGATAATAAAATAGGTTCTATCTTAAGAAAGCAGCTGCAAGCATTAAACATAATGACAAATCTTCCGACTGGCTAAGACTGGAAGACAGCATCGACAGAAAACAAAACAGACCATAGTACCCAGGTATTGTAAATAACTGGTCCCACGTTTTCACGTTAACCACCGCATCCGAGAAACCTTCATCTTCTGGGTAATTATCTCATTTCAGCAGCTAATTAAGTCCCACGCTTCATCGCCTCAATCTGTTGTGCAGCTCCTGCAAGATGAAAAGACAATACGTTGTAGAAATAAACTACGAGCTTTAGAACCTGAAAAATCACAACTGTAGGAAATGCTGATGTTCTAACAGTGATAATAAAAGAAAAACGTAGCATACCCCTTCCATAGTTTTTGAGATGTGTGCAATTCAAGAGAGCAAGTTCGGTCACAGGTGGGGCCAGCACAGGCTCCCTCTGGACCGAATCCAGTAATTGATTGGCTGATTGCTATTCGGAATCTTCATCATATTCCCCGTCGGAAAGCTCATCGAAGGCCCTCAAGTCAAGCTGATAACGAAGGATTCCACCAATGCCTCCGAAGCCTCTGCAAAACTGAGATCCCTCCTGTGATTTGTTAGTAACAAATTCAAGAGTGCATCCAAAGCGCTTGTATTCATTTGCAAACCACTCCAGCAGAGAAATTTTTTCCTGTACTTCCAGCTCTGCAGAGGTTGCGGAATCCATAAAATTACTCTGATCTGTTTCCTGATCCTTCCGCAAATGCTTTATGACAGTCTCACCACTAGTACTATGCTTCAGGACGTACCTGTTTATATCCAAATTTTCCCACACAATCAAGGTCTCAACGGCACCCATCTCAAGAGCTTTCAAGGTGTCCTCAACACCAAAAACATACTTTCCTGTGTCTTGACTTATTTCCTCAAAGTACTTGCCTATCAATTTCTTTTCCTGTATGAACTTGACATTTGATAGAATCTCAGCTGATAGCTCAATGGCTTGGTTGAAACCATTCTCGCCTCCGTATGACACATCAACCACATTGAGAATTTTAGCCTGTAGCCGTTGATCAAACATATCAGACTGGCTTAACTCTGTCTTAAAATCAGCAGACCCAGCCAGAATTAATCCTGCAACATTAGGCTGACTTGTGGCAGGATTGATAAAAAATTGAGTCGCAAGCTCAGCAGTTTTGCGGACATAGTTATGGCGCTTCTCCATCCTAAGGCGAGCAAATCGTAGCGCTGATTGACCTCCTCTACCATGCTTTTTTGGAAGGTCAACTGTGAACTTGTGAAGAACCTCACGTGTATTTCCACTTAAAGTGCCAAAGAGTGTACCATTGCCGTCCATAACTATGAAACCAAATTTGTCATCAGATTCCAAAAGTTCATTTAATGCCTCTGTATGAAACTTGTTATCACAGAGGTAAAGAGATGCATTGATGGGCTTGAATGGCTCAAAATCTATCGTGACTTTCTTCTCTTTTCCATCTTCAGTAACAATAGTTCCGGTGTATAAAACTAGTCCATTCGGAGGAACCTTGTTGTATAGCTTGAGTCTTTGCTGAGCGGAAGTAATGGCACCTAGAACAGACTGTCGATTGACTCTACTTTTGATATTTGAAGCAGTTCCATATTCATCACCCAGCATCTTAGTGACTCGTGAAACTTGATCACGAGGCGGCATAATTAGAGAGATCATGCTAGTGCCATTACCTCTAGCTGCTTCCAGAGCCCTGATCAATTTCTTGACTTTCCATATCTCAATGTTCTTATCTGTTTCAGCCATTTCAGCTAGCTTGTGCCGGAATAGTCTAGGAAAACCTACTGCAAATGATATGGCAAATAAGAAGACTTGAAAGGAATAGGCACCAAAAGAATTCCCAGAACTAAGCCAGACAGCTCGAGATATTTTGATGGTCACTCCATAAACAAGGATAACAGCAGTGTGCATAGATAGTACATGTTTAAGATTTAAGATATGCACAAGAAACATCAAAATGTGGTCCAAATTAAAGATTGAAGAAAGAGATTATGTGCAAGTATGGAATTTGGATGAGAGAAGTATTATGGCAAAATGAAGCAAACTTCGTCTTTCAACATTGGAAACTAATAAAATGGACATCTTTTTCAAGGGAAAACCTAGGTTCCAACCTACTCTATTCTTTTTAGGACCACTGAAGCATAATTTAGAATAATCAGTCGCATAAAGATGGGAGAAATGCCAAATTATTGACTTCAAAAGATTCTGAGGTTGGAAGGATAAAATTTTACCCAGCCATGTACCAATGATGAAGGAAAACTCCATGCATTCTTCTAGTTCTGGTGTGTACAACTCACTTAACCTACTTATAATACATTAAATAGCTTAATACATTCCAGAGGATTGTCAAAAATCAAGAAATCTGATTTGACCTGTGATCCATGAATTTTGGGACAGGGTAATCATGGCCAATCCCAGTTAACACTGATAAAAGCACTGGTAATTTTCAACCTATCATAATCATACCATACTACACTGTTTTCAATCTAGAATAATTCAGCCAAACCATGAATGATTCAGAGGATTCCAATCTATCTCAACCTAGCTGGAAGATGCTGGTCAATCCCAAATTAATCTGGTGAACCTGGCTGTTCCTATGTTAACACTGAGCAACTCCAATCTGATGATATATGATATAATTTTGCTGATACGGGCCAATTCCAATCCCAATGTTTCGATGTCAACATAGACTTGGTCAATCTCTGAACCTCAGTTATTCCATATAGACTAGCATTTTGCTAGGCAAGATTCTAAATGAACTCAGCCTCACAGCAGTTCAAACAAGCTCAATAGACATGAAAAATCAAGTACAGTAAAAATAGAACTTCCAATGGTAAAATTAGATAACAGAAATTCATCTAAAACTTAGTAAGTCTAAGCCTAGGTTATCATCTAACAAAGTAAGCCCAAATTACCCTCCAACGAATTACATACCATCATTACATCACTGAACAAGTTTTTTGAAAAAACAAATCACCATCATCCAAAAGTATAATTTTAAATTAACTATAAATCAATATCAAATTGCCTAATCATCGAAAAGTATTCTTGTTATGATCGTTAAGGACAAAGTATATTGAGTTAGGAAACATGAAAAGAATCTAAACAATGGCAGCTATATACAGAACAGGGAAAATCAATTCTCTTGAACACCACACTCCATTATTAGTAAAAAAATCATGTGTTGAAATTTGCACATTTCCCAAGTAATTGCCAGATCTTTTTTTCAGACAAGTGACAAGAAAATAAGGTTGAATAACATGGCTAGAATCAAAATTTATATGCAGCAATGAAGGATGATTGATATAGGAAAGAAAAGGGTTAAATGATTCACACGAGAATCAGCATTATATTATGGTTTAAAAGAAAAAAATAAAAATTACTAATGCATTGAAAACTAAAAAATGGATAGGTAAGGTCAGAATAGTATGAAGGATTTCCACTTCCATATGACAGTTCTATCAACTGCATGAGACAGAAGAACTCGAAGAGAAAAAATAACTTAATGATTCTAAACAACTACCTAAAACGTCCAGGCCATGGAAATATGTCTCATAATGCTTTCAGAGACTATACAGAAACCTTAGCAAAAGATGTCATGCTGTCTTGTCAGTGCTTACAAAAATATTTCAACTTGTTTTCAGTGACAAAACATCAAATCAAGCTTCTAGTGACTTCACATCTTAAGTGACACATATGGTCTAAAGATTTTAAGAATAGTCATAGATGTTGAGGATCAAGGTCAAAGATGCACCTAAAACTTCAAATATAATTACATTAACTTGGGAAACTTGGTGCCAGTAATGTGGCTTCATTGCGACCTAACCAAAGTTTCAGTCCTGGTAACAGCCTTCTTCTATTACAATTGGCAATGCAAGGCTGTGTATATTAAACCTTGTCATACCACATCAGCAGAAGTCTCATGTAATAGGCTGCCTAAATTAACAGCAATTGACAAGAAAGGATCCACTAATTCCTTATCCTATTTTATATTATTTCTAGTTACCCGACACATCCATCTCTATGACACTAGCTTCTTCTACATACTAATTTCTAATTGCACAATGTTTCAACACAAATCATTGTTGGCCTTACCATTGTATCATAAGATTTTATTTTAATTTAATATCCACACAACATCATAAAATGTTTGGCGTCCTCCTCTACTTTGACCATCCCATATCAACTCTATAAAAAATGTCTTCACATTGAATGTGAATCCAAGATACTTAGAAGTTTCAGTTCTAGGAAATGCTTGTCCATTCATCGTTACTATAATCAAAATTCTTCTCTTGGAATCGTTAAAGTCACTTCATGTAGTTTGGTTTTAGTTCTATATTATCTAAAACACCTAGTTTCTAGCATTTGTCAACAATGGTCAAGTTCCAATTAAAATGCAACTAAATTCTCATCAATAAGAACATCATTATCAAATAACATGCACCATTGAAGTTCATCTTGAATACGGAAACTTTATCCATAATCAAATTGAAGAGAAAAACACCCAACAACATCCTTGATGTACATACATAGTTATAGAGAACATGACTACATCCATAGTCATAAATGCTAATCACAACTCTGTGTCTTCTATCACATTAATCAAACAATTAAATAGCACTGTCTTATGAAAAGACTATTGAAACGCTCCATTCTAGGAATATGTAAGATCAATAAGAATAATACACATGTCCTTCTTCTTGCTATTATTTTATATTAATTGTCTTGATAAAATAATTTATGTGGTTGATCTTCTGAGCATAGAACCAAATGTATTTTTGAAGACACTTATTTAGCATCTTAGTCTTAGTTCAATCACTATTGCCTAAAGTTTCATATTGTGGCTTATCAACTTATTCTCTATAATCTAAGCAACACTAAATTTATCCTAGATTATTATACTAGGATACCAATATGCTTCTCCTTTAACAACCTGTCTTGCTTTGTTCATCATCGAGTGGACCTGGTGTCATGTATTTTAAAAAGATTAATCAATTAACAAGAAGGACAGGTTCCAGTTCATCCCAACATGTGCCAGGATACCTAACCCTTATCCCTATCACGTCTCTGGTTTGCCACTCTTATCTTGTCACCTCGCATCATCTTGTCAAGGCTAGACAAAAGCAGAGATTAGAGAATCAGCCAATGACCAAGGACGCAAGTAGATAGCTCTTTTTCCTTTGGAAACTCATTGTTGTTCATTTTCATTTTAGATCTAGAAGAACATCCAATTTATCATACCATGCTGATGGTACATACTGTCAGCTGCCAGCAACTAAAACCTCGCCTGCAGCATCTCAACAGCATAATTCTAAAAGCTAGTGCATATATATATGGCATTCATAGTCAAAGCATCATCTTTTCTGTTCTATTATGCTGATGCTAACAGTTTGCCATGGAACAAGTTTTTCTATCCTAACAGAAAGTTGTGGCATCCACACCTTATTATTAATATAAAACATAAATAGTATGACCCATCATAAAAAAAAACAGATCCATGGAATTCCTGGCCAAAAATCACAATATAGAAATACACAAAAATTTTACAATTTTTAGTTTCAGTTCAATAAATTTCAAAACAAGAGGGGAAAAAAAGCTAAAAACTAAATCTACAGATCAACGATGAAATTACCACCTTTTGGAAGAAAATCATCAAAATTGTGATCTACCACCAGTTTTACATGGCACTACATTGGATCCAAGGAGACCTCAGGGATAGATGTCCTATTTAGTAAATAAAGCAAATTCCGCACACAAACAACCATAATCCCGCAGCACAACAATCAAATATGATAACAAGCATTCATCTTATGATCTAGATACCAAGAAGAAAAATCAAAATTCAAAAGATCCCATCACAAATAAGAAAAAAGAAATTGAGAAAACCCATATTTTTAACCCAAAACGAGACATCTGGATTCTTCTCCCATATGCAAAGGCGGAGAGTTACAGCAGCACAGACCATAGCAACAGCTCGTGGATCCGAAGTAAGCCCATACGGGATCAAACGAAAATGGATCGATTTCAGATCGGAAAAAAGGAACAATCAAAACACTAAATCATCAACTTCGGTAAATAAGAGAAAAAGCAAAAGAAAAACCATGGAAGAAGCAAAGAGGGGGAGATGGACCTCAACGGAGACGTGCGGGAATACGAGATCGCCCCAACAGACCGAAGCCGAAGGTTCCTTCCTCTTGAGGCGTCGGGTATTGGACTGCTGGAAGCAAGCTTGCAAAGATATAGATGCTGTTTTGACACGAGCCGGTGGCCCTCTCTCAGCCGTTAAGATCTCAAGATCAGACGGTTATCAAAGCGTCGAATCTTTTTTCCTCATAAAACGAAACGTAATTCCCCGCTGCGTGGGACGACGATCGCCTTTTCAACCACATGATTCCTGCGCGTACACCTTGCGCGTACGCCACGCGCGTGTGCAGCATATTCAGGGAAGTGAAACCGGAAACGGAACACAGTCGACACGACTTGCCCGCTGGTTAGCATACCCGCGTGCGCACCGAAGTGATCCTCGTGATATTGCTGCATTTACATGAACAGCATATCGCAAGTGGGTAAGCGCGGGACTAACACGCAAAAAAGCATTGCTATAAAGTGGGTCCCACTTAAATGTCTTCTTACTGTGATCCTGCGAACTACCGGACAAACTTAGAACCCTTACCATAACGCGATCGGGAATCGATTCGACCCCTTTGTTATTTCATTTTCCAAGAAAAAATTGTATATACTATATTCGAACCTTATAATTCTACTGCGAAAACATGGGATGATCAAATGAGTTGGAAAAGAAGGGGTCCAGAATAAAAAATAAATCTACTAACAAACGAGAAATCTTAAAAGAAAATTATATCGGTATGTATACATTCCGCTAATTATTATAGAGAATAAACTATCTATATTAGGGTGAATATTAAGCCTAGAAAATAGATTCTCCCTCAGACATCAGACCATGCATGCCCAAGCACGTTCAAAATGAAGCAGTAATCTATCCACCCATCCTGGAGTCCAGATGGAGATTTATAGAAGAAAGACATACAATTTTGGGGTTTATATGGTGAAGATCCTACTTCTTACAATTATCAAGTAACAATCCAGCAAACCGTGCTAGTGATGCTGTGAATCTGAGCAGTATATAGCCGACAGTGTCATCGGCATGTCCTAGTGCCAAGACACCGAGGGAACAGAGATGACCGACCACTAGAAGCTTGTGCCAACCTAGTGCTCTGTTGTTTACTGCCCCATGCTGGTGTCCTGGCATTGCGCCGGCAGAAGATAGTGCAACACCTACACTGCTTGCATGCAGCAAGATTTATCTAAGCACCTTACTAGATTTTGTCTAGAATGCTTCAGAAAACCTTCCTTGATTTCGAAATCATTTAGACAATGGAATAGATCAAACTGCATTCTTTTCGCTCTCCAACTTTCTTCCGTTGACATACAATGCTGTGAGCAACTCATTGATAAGGGCATGGCACTTGTGTCATGCTTCCTTCATCTTCATCCTATGAGTTGAACCTGCTACCTCTTTAATATGCAACAGCGGAGCCAATATGCATCCTTGATCCCAGGCTTGCATCAAACATCAACGAGCTACTTACTCATCCTGGGCCATGTCCTTCACCCAACTCTCCCAACCGACACCTAAAGCGGAGCATCAGCGGAAGACCATCTTTGGCAGACGAGCGACACCAAGGCTAACGAGATCGATGAGCAACGACTTGCTGGTGAAGTAGCTACACTTTAGTAATATGCTAGCCAAGGACTTCGAAGAAGATGATCGGCCATTGATCGACTGCAGTAAGCAGTTCTCGTCCTTCGACACAGTGAGGCTTCGTCCTTTGGAGACGACATAATTTTTAGAAAGTTGTGCCTCAACCTCCGAAGGACTTCCCCTCTAAACGAAGGAGATATTATCGCTCTTCACAACAATGTATTTTTTATACAAGGTTGCTTTAAATTGAAATTCTGAATATGGTTATAGCTGTTGCAACAAAAATACATCTTTTCCTAAATATTCATGGTAGGGAGAAAGGAATAGCTTTGAACTTAATTAAATATATAACTCTTTGGGACAAAAAAATTATATAGTCAACTCCAAATAATTATGACTTACAGCTTATATTATTGTTGTTATTGTTGGGAGAGAGAAATGAAACTTATATGGAGTAAGAGAACTGTATGGATTCTTCCAAGATTGCTTTTGGGTAGATCTCATTTCTAAGAATAGGTAAATGAAGCACATACAACTATTTCTTAATATAGAGGGTTTAGATATGCCCCCTTGTGATTCTACAGGAAAGACAATTAAATTCTTTGCCTACCATAGCTGCAGCCATCTTTGTCTTAGCAATAAAAGGATGTCTAAAATTAAAATGTTTCCTATCTTGTGGGATCCCATGCTTCTAAAAATCGTATTATGAATGGTAAAAGCTTGGAAGCTACATGAACAAAATTAGAAGGGCAGTTTGGAAGCCTAATACATGAAAATGCAAAGGATTTATATTATGAGAGGGAGGCTAAATGATGATTTAAGGAGAGGATAAATACCACCACAAGACAAAAAAGCTCATTTGAGTATGCAATTAAGTTGACAACTATTGTCAATTTAATGTAAAACTTACCAAACCTTATTCATCCAATGAAGCTGGAATAGACAAAAGGAAAGCTTATGCGAGTACCATATATATATATATATATATATATATATATATATATATATATATATATATATATATATATATATATATATATATATATATATATATATATATATATATATATATATATATATATATATATATATAATATACTTGCAGAAAGATGTTTTGTTACAAAGTTATCCGAAAACAGATGTTAATTTCTCTTAATCAAACACATTAAGTTACAATTGTAAGAAGAATGATTTGGTAATCAATAATATATGTCACTACAGAGGAGATTAATGCATCAACTCTAACAATAGATTTCTGATTCATCGCGAAAGAATAGATAAAAGTGGAAATCAAATAAGTTAGGAAGAAGAGTAAAACCCTAGATTTATGTTCAGGAGTCTGTCCATGATCATAGGGTTTCAGAACTGAAGAACTTGTTTCAGAATAACAAAAGAGGAAAAAACACGCTATTGAGAACCAACGAATAAATACGACAAGTAGATCAAAGCAGAACAAACATGATTGCAAACCCAAAGCAAGCAAATGATCGTAAACCATAAAAGAGAAAGAGAAGAATATCAAATTAGGAAGAGCAAACCAAACAAAGAACAAATGATGAAATATTTGAGTAATATATTTGAATCATTTGAAATGAATTAAAAGTATAATTGATCGCTCTTTATATATATCCACGTATCTTCATCTAACAATTGTCATGTGGGACTAAAACCTACGAGCAACTATGATCTTGGTTTGGGCTTTGTAGGAAAAACCGAATCTTCTCCTTTCGAGTTGAAGCAACCCAAATGTTTCCCTAATTCATTGCCTTAAATCCACCTAATGTGCCATCCGAATCAGTTGCAATGACATTCCTCAAATTCGACATCATAATAATAATAATAATATTGTTGTTGTTGTTGTTGTTGTTGTTCCTCAAATTCGATATAATAATTAATAATATTGTTGTTGTTATTGTTGGTGGTGGTGGTGGTATTAGGAGATGCTATCTCTCCTACCAGTATTTTCACTTCATCCTCTCCTTTCTAATGTAGTTATATAAAATTTAACATACTTAGCTAAGAAGATTATTAAAGTTTTCTTATTAAATATCATAGTAATAGAAGATACATAATCAACCAGTCATATCCCGTCATATAAGCATCACATAAAATACATAGGGGGAAAAGACTCAAATGATCTACCACTCATTTACCTACACAGATAGAGTCTATGGTGTAGTTCAAGACCATTATAAGTTACCTCTTCTACAAAATAATCAAAGGAATATTCTGTATGAGTCCAAGTGGTAACTCGAGGCGGTTACAAACCACTCATTCTATGGAATCTTCAAAGGAATATTTCATCTCTTAAAAGTTAGGTATAAAAATGCATCCTCAACTCCATATAAGAAGTGCTAAAATCGAGAACATAGACTTATAGAAGTTGATCTCAAGATTAACTCGAGTGTCGAAGGGATTGTCTCAAGAAGCCTCTCTTAACTTTGGTCTTTGTGTAGGTAATACCCACGGAACACGATATTTTCACCTTGGGAGCATGTATTTCCATCTCGGGAGGAGGTGCTTTCTACCTCAAATGACTCCATGCGTATGGATTAAGGTCACGTTGGGCTGACAAGAACATATATTTTCTCAGGAAAGTCCCAAGCCGACCTTATCAATGAATGCTCAGGTGTTGAGGCTTTGTCCTTTGCCCATAACACTTCTGCTCATATGGGGCAACAACCATCCGTTCTCCACATGGATACATCTACCTCAATATAAATACCGAGGTAATCTTGACATTTATTCAATGACTTAGGACTCTCACCCTCGAGAGTGTCGTTGAGCCATCTACTTATTCTTGTCGAGGCATTCTTGAACCTTATCTAAAGTGCAAGCACTAGCTAGCATAATGTAGGTCGTTGCCCTGCTTCTACCCCGGCTAGCTCAATAGGCGATGCCATCGCCTCAACCATGGTCGACAACTTGACAATCACTAGCATCAATGTCCTTTTAGTTCCCCCCACCCGATGAGTGGCTAACAACTCAATGGCATTTAAAGCCCATCGAACCACCAACCGAGGGAGCGCCTTGCTCATCGACCATATAATTCAATAGATTGCCTCACATTACTCTACTTTGCTCGAATCTAAGACCCACTTATCGATTCAATGGACAACTCTCTAAGGATCCAACTATAGCAAATGGACTGGCACTTGGAAGAGATATGATGAGACTTTCAACAATCCAAGGGTGTAGGGTAGGTTGACCCCACCTTAAGTCAATCACCATTTATCTATGATATCTAAGAGGAGTTGATCCTAATGAACTTCTATCTCTCATCATTAGAGGCCTTTAACAATGCTATTGACCTAGTGGAGCATGTCATCGCCTTTTTGGGCTTAGATGTCACTATATGACATTTTAGATGCCCTAATGTGCTATATCTTCCCGCACCTTAAGAGGTTCAGCAAGAGAGTAGTATGCTCATCTAAAGTTACTCTTGTTTAGCTCCTTTGTTTAACTTATAAAAGAGTTCGAGCTCTACTTTCTCAAGAATGTGCACTTGAGGTCGTCAACAGTGATGCTTCTTAGGCTGAGACAAGGCGAGAAGAAGACATTCTCTGACTTCATCACCCAATTCACCAATGAGATCCGATGCATGGATAATGCTCATGCATCATTCATGATTCAGTCCTTTATGATGGGACTGATGCCCTCTCGCGCCTCTTTTGGTCATTAGTGGAGAGGACATTGGTGATGATCCCCAAGGTACTTCAAAGGGTTAATCAGTATATTGAAATTAGTATAATAGTCTTAGATAAGTATGAATCACCACACAAGAGACCAAGATAGGAGCGACCACAATCCGCCCCTGTCTCAAGGTTACCACGATAGAGGAAGGACTTGAAGCCCACCACGATGGAGGGAGGACTTAAAGCTCACTACAACGGAAATACCTAAAATCTACTACAATGAAGGGAGGACTTGAAGCCCGCCATGATGGGAGGATTCAAAATCCACTACGACGGAGGGTGGACATTAATCCCGCCATGGTGGAAGGACTCAAAATCCACTAACTAGGGAAGACTTAAAACCTACCATGGTAGGACCTGAAATTCATCACAATGGAGGTATAAGACCAACGTGCCTAAGATGCATAAGTTAGGAAAACCCGACCCATATAAAAAAATTTGCCATGGCAAAGGCACAAGGGAAACAAGCTTGAGATACATGAGTCAGGAAAACTCGTCCCGCATGAAGAAATTCGCCATAGGGAAGGTGCAAGGTCAAATATGCCTAAGATGCATGAATCAAGAAAAACTTGACCCATGCTACAAGATCCTCTACAGCGAAGGCTTGGGTTGAATTGTGCCCAATGCTAGTCATAGGTGCCCTATAAGCCAAACACATAAGTGATGGCACGTGTGATATCACATTACAGTTTTTTACTTATTATTATTTATTATTTATTTCACTTTATATTAGCTGTTGCATATATTATAATGTCCATGGATCTGTACAATAGGAATCGGATCATGATGAGATCATGATAATGAGACCGATTCACCTTTAAACACAGATCCTAAATAATCTCGATCATAAATTACTCAAGAGGGACATCAAGATAATCAGACAGACTAGTATATTATATACTAGTATATATAATAGATGCAACTGGTCTCATAGCTGCTCATATGGGGACACTAGGGATACAACGCAAGTGCTCATCGAAGAATGAGTTCACTTATTGATCCGCTCACGGAATGTTGGATGGTTGATGATACCTCATTGTTAGACAATAATTTCGTCATCTCAATCATGTATATAGTCCTTAGATTTGAGATATCAAGGATGTCCTATAAGAGTACTCTACTCTTTGATATCGGACTTATATATCTGAAAATTTCAGATCTAGCATAACTGGTCATCATGAGTGGTAGCCAACCTTACTAGGGTAATTGAGTATCAATAAAAGATCATCCACTCTTGGTATTATGAGAGGAATATCTTGTGTATCATTGCTCAAGCAAATCTCTGGCCAAGGTCTTTCGGATTGAGAGAGAATGAGTTTTTTAAGAGAATTTGATTAGAGTAAGACTCGAGTAGATTCTGTATGAGCCTGATAACACCATATCCAATAAACGATCTCTATGATATTAGATAGATGAGAGACTATAGATACATGATAATTAAGGACAGACATGTCTAATGGATTGGATCCCCCCATATCGTCTTAGAACTATGGTGTAGTGGCATAGTACGTTCATAGTCGATGAGTCGAGTATCCATAATAATTCACCGAGTCAAGAGGAGTTCTGACAGATATGACTCACAACTAGCTTAATATTAGACCTAGAAGGTTACATACATATGGTAGTATTGCAACGAGTAGAAGTTCAGATATAAAATATCTGTTGGAGCCCCTATCTTATTGGATATCCAATAAGCCCCTAAATTATTGGATCTTTTGGGTGAGACCCAATAAAAGATTTTTAAATAGAGATCTATTAATTTAAGAGGCTTAGGTAGTTGGATGGAGATCAAGTATCTAATAAAGTAATATTTATTATGGTTAAATTGATAAAGACTTTTATAAATATGAGAAAACAAAAAAGACATAGGTTAGACCCTTTTTGGTTGTCACCTCCTATTCTCCTCCCTCTCTCTCTTCCTTAATTGACAATCCCAGTTCAGGGCATGTGGACAACAAGAAGGGTCAAGCCCTTCTTGATCATGTGGTGCGCGTAGAGAGAAGACCGTATAGCGATTTAAGAAGCTCATCGCCCCACTACTATGTGGATCACTACTAAAGAGGAGGACATCTGATCTCCTTTATACTCCTACAGATCTAGAAGTTTTCAGGGATATACGATCTTCTATATAGCACATCTTACACATATGCACAGTTTTTCATTTTTGCATTTTTTTCACGTACCAATCTTCGCATGACGATGAGAACCTTTTATGCGAGAAATCTAAATTTTTTTTCTGTTCTTCCACTATACATGTGATACTCTAGCCAGGTTCCTAACACCTAAGGCGCATGAATAAAAAAAAACTTGACCTCTACTAGAAGACCCACTACAATGGAGGGACAATGCTAATGGTGCTCGAGGCACATAAGTCAAAAAAACTAGACCCATGCTAGAAGACCTACTATGGTGGAGGCTTGGGCCGAATTGCACTTAAGGTATACGAGTCAGGAAAACTCGACATGTACTAAAAGACATACTATGGTAGTATTGCAACGAGTAGAAGTTCAGATATAAAATATCTGTTGGAGCCCCTATCTTATTGGATATCCAATAAGCCCCTAAATTATTGGATCTTTTGGGTGAGACCCAATAAAAGATTTTTAAATAGAGATCTATTAATTTAAGAGGCTTAGGTAGTTGGATGGAGATCAAGTATCTAATAAAGTAATATTTATTATGGTTAAATTGATAAAGACTTTTATAAATATGAGAAAACAAAAAAGACATAGGTTAGACCCTTTTTGGTTGTCACCTCCTATTCTCCTCCCTCTCTCTCTTCCTTAATTGACAATCCCAGTTCAGGGCATGTGGACAACAAGAAGGGTCAAGCCCTTCTTGATCATGTGGTGCGCGTAGAGAGAAAGACCGTATAGCGATTTAAGAAGCATCATCGCCCCACCTACTATGTGGATCACTACTAAAGAGGAGGACATCTGATCTCCTTTATACTCCTACAGATCTAGAAGTTTTCAGGGATATACGATCTTTCTATATAGCACATCTTACACATATGCACAGTTTTTCATTTTTGCATTTTTTTCACGTACCAATCTTCGCATGACGATGAGAACCTTTTATGCGAGAAATCTAAATTTTTTTTTCTGTTCTTCCACTATACATGTGATACTCTAGCCAGGTTTCCTAACACCTAAGGCGCATGAATAAAAAAAAACTTGACCTCTACTAGAAGACCCACTACAATGGAGGGACAATGCTAATGGTGCTCGAGGCACATAAGTCAAAAAAACTAGACCCATGCTAGAAGACCTACTATGGTGGAGGCTTGGGCCGAATTGCACTTAAGGTATACGAGTCAGGAAAACTCGAATGTACTAAAAGACATACTATGGTAGTATTGCAACGAGTAGAAGTTCAGATATAAAATATCTGTTGGAGCCCCTATCTTATTGGATATCCAATAAGCCCCTAAATTATTGGATCTTTTGGGTGAGACCCAATAAAAGATTTTTAAATAGAGATCTATTAATTTAAGAGGCTTAGGTAGTTGGATGGAGATCAAGTATCTAATAAAGTAATATTTATTATGGTTAAATTGATAAAGACTTTTATAAATATGAGAAAACAAAAAAGACATAGGTTAGACCCTTTTTGGTTGTCACCTCCTATTCTCCTCCCTCTCTCTCTTCCTTAATTGACAATCCCAGTTCAGGGCATGTGGACAACAAGAAGGGTCAAGCCCTTCTTGATCATGTGGTGCGCGTAGAGAGAAAGACCGTATAGCGATTTAAGAAGCATCATCGCCCCACCTACTATGTGGATCACTACTAAAGAGGAGGACATCTGATCTCCTTTATACTCCTACAGATCTAGAAGTTTTCAGGGATATACGATCTTTCTATATAGCACATCTTACACATATGCACAGTTTTTCATTTTTGCATTTTTTTCACGTACCAATCTTCGCATGACGATGAGAACCTTTTATGCGAGAAATCTAAATTTTTTTTTCTGTTCTTCCACTATACATGTGATACTCTAGCCAGGTTTCCTAACACCTAAGGCGCATGAATAAAAAAAAACTTGACCTCTACTAGAAGACCCACTACAATGGAGGGACAATGCTAATGGTGCTCGAGGCACATAAGTCAAAAAAACTAGACCCATGCTAGAAGACCTACTATGGTGGAGGCTTGGGCCGAATTGCACTTAAGGTATACGAGTCAGGAAAACTCGACATGTACTAAAAGACATACTATGGTAGAGGGTCAAAGGGTCAGAGCGAATGAGGCCTAAGATACATGAGTTGAAAAAACTTGACCCACACTAGAAGACTTATTATAGTAGAGGATCAAGCTAAATTGTGCCCGAGGCATATGAGTCAGAAAAAACTCGACCCGCCCTAGAAGACTCATTATGGTGGAGGCTCGAGCTGAATTGTGCCTATGGTGCATAAGTCAAACAAACTCATCCCGTGCTAGAAGACCCGCTACGACAAAGGCATAAGGTCAAATGCGCCCAAGACGTATGAGTGAGGAAAACTCATCTTGCATCAAGATAAATATGATATGACAGATATACAAGGTAAAATGCATCTCATACATGTGAGTTGGGAAAACTTAATCTACAATAAGATAAATCCACTATAGTGGAGACGCAATGTCGATTGCATTCAAGACATGTGAGTCAAAAAAACTTGACTTATACTAAGAAAAATCTGCTATGGCAAAACCAAAGGCTTAACATGCTTGAAACACCTGAATTGAGAAAACTCAACCCACAAGGCTTAACATTCAAGATCTTGATCGCCCCCATATCGGATGAACTAAATGATGCACTTTTAACCCCTCTTGCAAGAGTCCCGAAACATGTTTCGAGAGGGGATAAATGATAAGAAATATATAATCAACCAACCATCACCTACCACACAAGTGTCACGTAAGATCTATAAGAGGGAAAAGCCTAAATGGCCTATCACCTGTTTGCCCATGTGGATAGGAGTCTAAGGGGGAGTTTGAGATAGTTCAAAGATACCTCCCATGCAGAATATTCATAAGAATATTTTATAGGAGTCCAAATGATAGCTTGGGGTGGTTACAAATTACCTCCCCTATGAAATCTTCATTTGAATACTTTATCTCTTCAAGGTCATGTATAAAAATATACCCTCAATTCTATGTGGAGGCACTAAAATCAAGAGAGTAGACTCATAGAAGTTTATCTTGGGAGTAACTTGAGCATTGGAGAGACCAGCTCAGGAAGTCTCTCTTAACTTTAGTCTTTATGCAGGTAACACCCGAGGAGCACGACATTCCACCTTGGGAGCATGGTATTATCATCTCGAGAGAAGGCACTTTCCACCTTGGATGACTCTACGCATACGGATCAGGGCCATATCGGGCTAACAAGGATGTCCATGATATTTTCTCTTAACACGTAGCATCTGATATGATATTTTCACAAACAATCATATAAAAATGTAAAAGAAATTAGTGAATACTATCCAAACTTCAATCACAATTAAGAGCAAACTAGAGTTCCGAGCAATTTCCTTTAACTCTAAGAAGTTTATACAAGGAGTGGATGAATGGCAACATACAATCTCCTCCTACCTTGCTTGGTTCCTAGCTCATCTACTAAACATTTACAAGTAGATGATATAAAGGGGAAGATAGAAGTACTATAAAACTCCCATATATGTAGTTTAAGTTAACATACTCTAATGCCCTCGTATATTTTCGAAGTTTAACATGCCCTACATGGGGAGTTCAAGTTGGCACGTCATGATGCCCACATACATTTCATGTATCCCACACCCTCCTATATGAGTGGTTCAAGATGGCACGCTTTAATGCCCATATATATCTCGTGCATTTGACACCCCCTACTTGGGTTGTTTAAGTCTATACACCGTAACACCCTCATTTATCTCCTATTTCTTATACACTAAATGTGAACTGTTCTACTTTGTATGCCTGGACACCCTCATGTATCTCCTATGTCCCACATAGCCTATGTATATGGTTTAAGTCAACATGCTTCAATGTTGTCACATGTCTTCAATACTTATGTGAGTGTTTCAAATTGATATGCTCAAAGCCCTCACATGTTCCTTTTGTCTAACGCCCCCTTTGTGGGTTGTTCAAGTGAACACATCCTCATGCCCTCATTTATTTGAGGTATTCAATGTCTCTTATGCAAGTTATTCATGTCAACACTTCTCGTCACCCTCATGGGTCTTAGAGCCTCATGTGTCTCTTGTGTTTGAGACCCATACATAGGCAACTCAAGTCAACATGGATGTCACTGCACGTCTCATACATTTGATACTCTCTATGTATTCAAATCTATATGTGCCCTTGTGCATCTCCTACGTTTAACATCCCTAAGTGGATGATTCAAGTCGGCACATATGGATGTCATTATGCGTCTATGTATGATACGTGAAAGTGGATCAAGTTAGTATTGCCCTGAAGCTCTTGCAAATCTACTATTTCTTACACCCCTTATATGGCACGATTTAAGTCAACATGCCCTGAATGCAATTTTGATCTGTAGACTTAGCCTCCATATTTCATTCATAACAGGAGCCTTAAAAAGGCTCTCTTGTATTGTTGACTATGAGATCATTAGACCTGACATGATACCACTGTACCAAGTGAAGCCACTAATGGACCCACGATCGCAGAACAATCCCCTTTTAGGGTTCTTGGGTAATTTTTGAAGATAATGGATTTCTGCTTTGAAAGAGGAACCTCCAACTCTTCCACATCCAAATTGGCTTAAGACTCTTATGCATCTCCAATATCCCACACCCCTCATGAGGACCTGGCATATCTCTTATATCAAATACCCCCTACATTAGCGATTTAAGTCGATATATGCCCTCGTGTATCTTCTATGTCCAACACACTATGTGGAATGATTTAAGTTAACACATGTCAATTCTATCATGTATCTCTTATGTTCGACACTCTATATGTGAATGAGTCAAATTAACATGCCTTGTGCTCTCAAGTGGCCCTTACATCTAACATCCCAAGATGGGCAATTCAAGTGATCATGCACGAACGTCCTCGCACGTCTCTTGCATCCGACACTTAGAGCCCTTACACATTAACTACTTTTGACACCTCCTATATGGGTGGTTTAAGTCTTAATGCTCTAATGCTCTTGCATGTCTCTTATATTTGACACCATCATGTATTAGTAGTTCAAATCAGATGCCTCGATGCTCTCATGCATCTCAGTGCCCTCGCATGTCTCTTACATCTGATGCCCCTATATGGTGGGTTCATGTCAACTTTCTCTAATGCCATCATGTGTCTCTTATGTTAGACACCCTCTATGTGAGTAGGTTAAGTTAACATGCCCTAGTGCCCTCACATGTCTCTTACACCCAACAATCGCTACATGTGCAATTCAAGCTAACATACTCTAACAACTCCTACATTAGTAGTTCAAATCAACATGCCTGAACGCTATTGCACATCTCCTACATTCGATACCACCTTATGCTAGTAGTTCAAGCAACATACTCCAAAACTCTTGTGAGTCCCAATGCACTTATGTGCCTTTTATATCTAAAACCCCTTGTACAAGTAATTCAAATCAACTTGCTTTAATATCCTTATGTGCCTCTAACATTAGACTCCCACTACACTAGTAGTCTAGGTTGGTATACATATATATTGTTGAGCATCTCATATATCTAATACTCCTATATGAGTAATTCAAGTTGATGCATGTCGATTGTCTTATGAATCTCCCATGCAAGATAATCTCTATGTTGATGGTTCAAGTTAATACACCCCAATGCCTTAATGTGTCTCCTACTTTTGACACCTTCTACACAAGTGATTCAAGCCTCCAATGGACACCTCCTATGAGGGTAGATTTAGTCAATACATTATAATGCACTCACATATCTCATGCATCTGACAATCCTTACGATAATAGTTCAAGTCGGCATGTGGTCCCATACACGGGAAATTTAAGTAGGCATGCCTTGACATCCTAATACAATTCTTACGTCTGATACCCATTGTGTGGGTTGTTTAACTTAGCACATCTGATGCCTCGTGCATCTCGTGTGTTTGAGTCCAAAACCATGTGGGCAGTTTAAGTTAATACATCTCAAATCTTGCATGTATGTCATGAGTTCGGCATCCCTTATGCTGATGATCCAATTTGACATATGCCTTCATGCATCCTACATCACTTATTCGTCATGCCTCAATACCCTCATTTGACTCTTACGTCTAATATCTTATATGCTGGTGATTCAAAGTTGGCACATCTTGACACCCTTGCACATCTTATGCAATTAACAACTGCTATGTGGATGATTCAAATTAACACTCCCTAATTTTCATGTCTCCTAACTTTAACATGTCTTATGTGGGTGGTTCAAGTCGACACACCCTGATACCTCATGTTTCTCTTGCACCATACACTCTGTATGCAGGTTGGTTCGAGTCGGCATGCATGGATACCCTCGTGCTTCTATTATCTTTGGCTATTTAGCCTTTCTAAGTAACTTTGATGCCCTCATGTGTAACAGTCATATGTTGGTAATTAATTTGACATGCCTCGATGCTCTCAGTATCTTCTATGTCTAATACCCCTATATAAATGGTTCACATTCGCGTACCTTGATACCCTCATGCATCTCCCTAGTAACATCCTCTTCACAAGTAGTTTAAGTTGGCATTCCCTACACGCCTTTGCATATCTTGCATCTCGTGTTGCATGACCATGTAATCAATATAGGCAATCTTTGACACTTTAAAGTGTGTTCCCACACTTGACGTGCCCTCATCGAACAAGATGAGAAATGTGTGTAATGAAACCCTTACATATGAGGCATGTCCAGCCTTCAATTCTATGCATTCACCTCAAGCAAAAGCTTCTCAAACACCTTTTAATCGATTTCTCATGTGGGCTATAGTTGTCAAGTTCTTATCATACATTGCATTCTCATAGAAATAGGTCATCCTAAAGCTTTTAATGGTATAAATGACTTGGTCAATATATTTGGGCCAACAAGAATTTTATACATGGAGCACAATCAGCCAAACGTGCCACATAAGCATTAGTTGGAGGATAAAATATTCTCTTGGATAAGTATTTTTTCACAAGTATTCTCCTCACTACTTTATAAATATGAGCTTCTCAGGTATGGTTCAGGATCAAAAAAAAATATTTTCAACCTTCACATAACGCTTTGAATTGACTTGAGTGTTAGAGTGATGATGATAAGAATGTTCTTGGTTTTAGTTTTTCTAGTAAACCATGTGATATGAGGGACTTGTCTCATGTTTAGCAATCCTCTTGAGTGTCAGAGTGATGACGACAAGAATGCTCTTGATTCGTGTTGGCATGGCCCAATAGCCTTATGAATCTTTTGCCTCTGTTATACTTTATACGAGTTGTTCAAGTTATCACACTTGAGACTCTTGTGAATTTCATATGTCTGAGACCCACCCCCCTATGTGAGTGGTTTACATTATTAGAGTCCTTACACTCTTGTATGTATTTTACGTTTGATATCTTTTACATAGTCTATCCAAGTCAACACCTCTTGATACTCTTGTGCATCCTAAAGTTCTTATGTGTCTCCTACGTCCAACACTTTTTACATGGGTAATTCATATTGGCATGCCTTAATGCTCTCATATATCTCTTATATTTAACAGCCTCTAATACCCTTGTATGTCTCTTGCATCCGACGCCCCCTATGGGTTTAAGTTAGCATGCCCCAATGCCCTCATGCCTCTCCAAAACCTAACATCCCTTACATAGTAGTTCAAGCCAACATTCTCCAATGCTCTCACATGTCTCTTGTGTCCAACACCCGAAGTTCAAGTCGATATACCCCAATCGCTCTTATGTGTCTCCTACATTTAACACCTCATACATGAGTGTAAATGTGAGATCGTCCTAAAGCACATTAGGAGGTATAATATGACCAATATTTTTTAGGCCAATTAGAGTTTGAACACGCAGAGCCTAATCAATTGAATATATCACATTAGCACTAGTTGAGTCAAATATTTTTTTTAGAATATAACCCTTACCACTATGTAAATATAAGTTCTCAAGTATGTTTTAGGATCGAAAAATTTTATCTTCAACTATCTTAAACTATCTTGAGCATCAGAGTGATTGCACCAAGCATGCTTTGATGCTAGATTTGCATATGACTCTAGTGATATAAGAAACTTATTTTAAGAGAAGTCACATAAGTATCACTTCCTCAAAGATCTTATTTTTAAGATATGACTATCTTTATGAAGTAGGCTGACTTATGTAGTCACCAATAATTTCTCCCTTAATATAAATTAAGTACTATAGATAATATATTATTTTTTTATTAATTTTCATGTTTATGTACTATAATTAAGAAAATGATTAAATTTGATTTCTTTAATCATGTGGATAAGATAGAAATTTTGTTAATTAAGTAAAGTATTAATTGATATATTTCCTAATGAGTGATATGATTTTAAGAAGTAAATAGTATATATTCTATTTTCATGTGTGAATCATACGAAATGAATATTATATTTCTATATTTGTGTGTGAAAGTAAACTAAAAATAAATTAAAAATAAATATTAAATATTTACTTACCTTTCAAGAAGATCTCATCTTCTCTTATATAAAGGGGGTTTCTCCTCACTCATATTTTACTGAAGGATTAAGGAAAGAATTATCTAACGAGATAATCCCGAGAGAGTAGTCGAGCAGAGGTAGGATCCTCTATTCTTTTCTAATTAGTTTTAATTCATGTTTTGAAATGAAATTGTTAATATTAAAATTATTATGATTTTATAATACATAATAATGTTTTAATTTTAAAATTATGATTAATAAATAATAATAATTAATTTATGATGTTAGAATGATTATTTGATTTGTAATAGTCTTTTAAGTTTAAGTAAATTTTAATATTTATTTAATTATTAAAATGTTGTTTTTAAATTAATATAATAGTTCTAATTTATTTAATTAGATGTATCTATGTTTCAAAAATTATATGTGAATTTTTTTATTTAATTAGTTTTAAATTTAAGGTTATGAATTTAAATCTTTTAATTTATATATTTAAGTTATTATTTAATAATTTAAAATATTAAAATCTAATTTGATAAGAGGAGTCTAATTGGAGTCTTACTTGAGTCAAGTTGATTTATCAAATCAGGTCAACCCAACCCATATGGTAATGTACAATCAATCCCATGTGACTAGGTATAGCGTAGCCCATAACTAGGCATGCCCACCTATAATTAGATGTATCTATGTTTCAAAAATTATATGTGAATTTTTTTATTTAATTAGATGTATCTATGTTTCAAAAATTATATGTGAATTTTTTTATTTTATAATAGATTTGAAGTTTGGGGGAATAGACTTGTAACAAATACAGCTAGATAGCTCAATGTTATTTATTTATTTATTTATTTATTTATTTATTTATTTATTTATTTATTTATTTATTTATTTATTTATTTATTTATTTATTTATTTATTTATTTATTTATTTATTTATTTATTTATTTATTTATTTATTTATTTATTTATTTATTTATTTATTTATTTATTTATTTATTTATTTATTTATTTATTTATTTATTTATTTATTTATTTATTTATTTATTTATTTATTTATTTATTTATTTATTTATTTATTTATTTATTTATTTATTTATTTATTTATTTATTTATTTATTTATTTATTTATTTATTTATTTATTTATTTATTTATTTATTTATTTATTTATTTATTTATTTATTTATTTATTTATTTATTTATTTATTTATTTATTTATTTATTTATTTATTTATTTATTTATTTATTTATTTATTTATTTATTTATTTATTTATTTATTTATTTATTTATTTATTTATTTATTTATTTATTTATTTATTTATTTATTTATTTATTTATTTATTTATTTATTTATTTATTTATTTATTTATTTATTTATTTATTTATTTATTTATTTATTTATTTATTTATTTATTTATTTATTTATTTATTTATTTATTTATTTATTTATTTATTTATTTATTTATTTATTTATTTATTTATTTATTTATTTATTTATTTATTTATTTATTTATTTATTTATTTATTTATTTATTTATTTATTTATTTATTTATTTATTTATTTATTTATTTATTTATTTATTTATTTATTTATTTATTTATTTATTTATTTATTTATTTATTTATTTATTTATTTATTTATTTATTTATTTATTTATTTATTTATTTATTTATTATTAATTTTTTTTATATTTCTTAAATTTATTATATTAATATGATTCTTACCGTATAGTATATGCGATTATATTAGTGATTTACCGTATAGTATATGCGATTATATTAGTGATCCACGTTGGAAGTACAACATGTGAAAGAAACTATGGGCCTATGAATGAATGTGTCAAATTTATTACGGATGCATGATTTTATTTATTATATAAAAAATTATTATTATTATTCTAGTGCATAAGTTTATGACGTTACAATAAATCTATATATTATTATTATTTTTATTAAATTATTAATATTTATATATATTTTAAAAATTATTTTTATGATTTTTTTAGAGATTTATATTTTTTATTTTATAATAGATTTGAAGTTTGGGGGAATAGACTTGTAACAAATACAGCTAGATAGCTCAATGTTATTTATTTATTTATTTATTTTTGCATAGTTCGGTTCTGGAAGTGCGCCTCGTCCTCCGATTCGTGAGACGGCAGGCAAAGCCTATTAAATTCCGTGTGGGATAAAGGCACGGTGTCGGATTTAAGTTGGAATAACTAGGAAACAGCCTTTTTTACTACAAGTGAACAAGCCATCAGCTAGTTTCTACACCATGAAACCCAGTTAGGTTGTGTCGGACGGGAGATTTGTCTTCGGCTAAATTTTCGGAGTCCTGTCGGACACAAGAAAGGCACCTTCATGTGTCTACATATAAGGAGGAAGGCCGCTAGCTGTCGTGACCGGCACTCTCCAAGCGACCAATGCTTCCGCCGGGCTTCACCTTCCAGCCCTCCGACCAAGATCTCGTCGTTCACTTCCTCCTCAGGTGGATCCATGGCCTGCAGCTCTGTCGCAATGTCGTCCAAGAGGCCGACGCCTACGCCCGGGAGCCGGAGGCGCTCCTCCGCGGCCAGCAGAAGGCCTACTTCTTCACCACCCTCAAGCCCTCCAGCCGAAACTCGTCGCAGGTGGCCCGCCGGGCCGGGAGGGGCACTTGGACGCTCAATACCAGCAAGCAAGGCGATCCCATCAAGTTGGCCGTCGCCGGCGGGTACAAGGTCATCGTGTGGTTCAAGCGCCACCTTTCCTTCCACCTCGGCAACGCGAAGAATTCCACCGGCTTTGTCATGGACGAGTTCGCGCTAAGCAGTAGTTACGCTCCATCCAATGCCAAAGGCCGCCCGGTGATCATCTCTATACTCCTGTTAGTTCACTTCTCGTTTCCGACAACCGATGTGCTCTTTATATATTGGCACACGGATTGCAGGGTCAAAAGGTGTTGTGTGTGATAAGACAGACCCGGAGAGCCATCAACGACGCAGCAAAAAGAAAAAGACAGCAGCTTCAAACGTGGTCGCCGCCGCCCACCCCTGCCGCCGGCGTTCGCAAAGTGTCCAACGCGCGTCTCCAAAAGCTCCAGCTGTTGTATATCTTTAGAAGCATGAAACGATGGGGCTTGACCACCTCCGAGGAAGAAACCCAGTTGAAGGATTTGATGCATGATCCGCAAGTAGATGAGAACCACCCAACGATCAAGAACATGGTTGCGCAGTTTGCGGATCGAGCCAGCCAACTTGATTCGATTCATCATGGTTCTCTCTCTTAATCACTCTTCCTTTCTCCTTTCTCCTTTCTCTAGCTAGTGGTTTAGGTGTTAGATTTGGTTTGTGGCGACAAGTGTTTTAGGTTTTTTTTCGAAGCATCAAAGATATTGTAACTAAGTTAAATTTATTTATTTTCATTGTCTTGTTCTCAAATCAATAAAAATATCTATTTTCAATTAACTCGTATTATGTTTTTTTATATTTTTTAAATAGATAATAAAAATAATAAAATCCTATTAAAAAACACTATAATGGATATGGAAGTATAGTTTTTTTTTATTTCTTTTTATTCTTAAACTAATAAATATATATATTTTTAACCTTATAAATGATGGTAAATTATTTATATTATCTGTTGAGTCTTTATTCCTCAGTTTATAATATTTTTGTACAGGCTTATCATGTTACCAAAAATATTTATATATTATATTTTTAATTATAATATAAGTTTAGGAATAATATACTTATTCCCAAATTAATAAAAATATCTATTTTTAAATTATTTATATTATATGTTGTGTCTTTATTCTTCAGTTTATAATATTTTTGTTTAGGTTTACAGTGTTACCAAAAGTACTATATTTTTATTTAAAAACATTGTAATTAGTATATATATATATATACGTTCACGTTATGGATTAATCCTCTTTGATATCAATCATAATTTAATTTGGACCAAATCGGACCGTCCATCACGAAATCGTCAATCGATTTGTACGATCCCGTGGCGGAGAGCGAGGAAGCCCTCTCTTTGCTGTGTCGAGTCGACAATCGGCGTGTATTCGGAATCTGATCTCTCTCGGCGTGGATTTCGTATCTCCTGTTGCTCGAGGTATAGTTGATTTTAATTTTTATTTTTGTGACACTTGTATTCGATCGTGTTGCCAGGTAAATGAGCTCGATTTGGCTTTTTTTTTCTCTCTTTACCGATTCCCTTCTTGATTTGATTTGATATGACTGCTATCATTAGGATTTATATGAGGGAACCGGAGCAAGATTGGATGACCGGAGTTGAGATCTCGATCCAGGGTTTCCTTTTCAATATAATATCCAGTTTAAGAGTAGATTTCTATTTGTTCCTTTAGTCTTTGTTTGTTCTTTTGGGGGCAGTAGCTGGACTAAACTTGATAGTCCATGATCTAGCAAGAATTTTTCCTCGGTCATTTGGTTTAATTGATTTTTTTTTTTTTTTTTTTTGATGGGAAGTGGAAATGAATCGGTCAAATAATGTCAATTTGCCCTTTTTTTAGCCCTGATTTCAAGCTGATCTTTTTTCTTATGATGTATCAGCAGTTTAGAATTAGAATTAAACGTCTGTTTGAATTTTCAATGGATAAAACATCTTCTTTGATGTGTAAAATATGTGGAGTATGAAGGGTAATCTCTGGAGCGTTTGCTGTCACTAGCTTTTCATCTTTATTATGAGTCTGCTGCATATTGATTTCTGATACAAGCAACAGAAATTTCCTGAGAAAACGATGGCAACTAATTTCAAATGTAGATTATTATTTACAGTAGGAATTATCGTTTACTTAATTCTTTATGCACACAGATTAAACTAAAACGTAAATTTAACCCAATTTTAGTGTGCCTGTTGATTGATGCTATGGATTAGGTTGTTTATTTATTTATTTTTTAATTGATGTTTGAAATGTACCATAATTTTGCTTGCAGTGAAGTGAAGATTTCGATGGATTTTGCTTGAGTTTCTTCTTTGCTGATCTTGATTTTGGTATTGGTTGTTAGGTTGAAGTTGAAGAAGGTGGAAGATGCCAAACAATAGTACACACTGGTGTTACCAGTGCAGGCAAGGAGTAGAACCTTGTCAGAGGCACATGGTCTGCCCCAATTGTAATTCTGGTTTTGTGTTGGAACTTGATGAGATAGATGCCACGATGAGCGACCATGTTGGGGTGGATCCTGATGCTGTTCATGATCCATGGATTAGGATAATGGAGGCCATCTCTTTTTTGACAAGGAGGAGGAGGGTGAGAAGTACACATCATGGTGGACTCATTAGAATGCTCAACATGAATTCAGATTTTGGTATGGAATTTGGATCGGGCCCTTTGGCAGTCTCTAGGGGGGGTCAGATTCCAGTTCATGAATCCGAGGGCTATGGATTGGACACCTCCCTTAATGAGCATTATGGTGTTGGAATTCGACAGGCCGACATGATAGACTCTATTGTTGAGCCAGGCCTGGATGAACTGATTGAGCAGTTTATGGAGAATGATAGACACAGATCCATGGAAACCCTCCTTAACAGGCATTATGGAGTTGGAATTCGACAGGCCGACATGGCAGACTATTTTGTTGAGCCGAGCCTTGATGAACTGATTGAGCAGTTGATGCAGAATGGTAGACATAGATCCATGGACACCCTCCTTAATAGGCATTACAGTGCTGGAATTCGACAGGCCGACACGGCAGACTATTTTGTTGAGCCAGGCCTTGATGAACTAATTGAGCAGTCGATGCAGAACGATAGACATGGAGCTTCATCTGCATCACGATCATCTATTGATGCTATGCCCATCATAAAAATCAATCAGAGGCATCTTCGCGTGTATTCACAATGCCCTGTTTGTCTGGAGAGGTTTGAAATAGGATCCGAGGCACGAGAGATGCCATGTACGCATTTATATCACTCTGAGTGCATCATCCCATGGTTAGAACAGCATAACTCATGTCCAGTTTGCCGCTATGAGATGCCAACTCAGGGTTCTGGTAGTTGGAGTTCAAGGTCAAGTGGTCAAACTTCAGGCAGTAGTTCAAGGAACAGTGGACAACGTCTAAGGAGTCTATTGTCAAGCATGTGGCCTTCTCACTCTTCAAGCTCTAATTCTAATTCTTATTTGAACCCAAACTGAGGAAGCATTCTGCTTCTAAGTATGATCATACCAAATGGGTTGCATACTTTGGATAGTTTTGATCACTGTTGGTCTTTGGCCTTGTTAAATCATGTTGTTTTTCTCATCTTTTCAAATTGTTGAAAATTCAAATTCCTGTGAATTTACTTGTTGGAAAAGAAGGGTTTCCATATGAAAGAGTGGAGGGTGGCTGGTGCTTTCATGCCTTGCATCTTCCATCCAAATGGTGTGCTTTTTCTCGTTACTTCTTCTATTCTTGTGCTGAATTTATTATGTGCTATTGCATAATGTGGTTCATGTTGGAGCAGTAAATTATAGTTTTGAAGAATTCAATGGCGAAAGATGGGTCTCATATGGAAGTTACATTTAGTTTTTTTTTTTTTCTGCTTGCACCTTTGATCAGTCTCCCAGATTTTGTGGATGATTGGTTTTGATTAATGTCAGTACACACCTGAAACATGTGAATATGAAGTTGAAGAAAGTGTTGTTCACATTAATCTATGACTTACTATTGCATGCAGCAATACTTCTGTTTCCTACAAACTCTTCTTTTTTACTGTAATTGTTATTTGTTACTCAAAACTTAAAGATAAGGTGGCTTGCAGGTATGAAATGCAATCAATAATGGATGCACTTGGTGTTGACTTGAGCTTACCCAGTGTAGTTATTCAGCATGACCATAAATATGCTTGATATCTATTCAATCAGCAAACTGGACCTTTTAGAGATGTAGTAATTAGCAGCATGCTGCATCCAGTAACACAATGATATGTTTTATATTTTAGTACTGTGATATATTTTTTGTGACTGAGAATGCAATGTTCTCTCTCGTCACCTGCTCCAAGTCCAACTATTTGTAGAGTACTACTATTCAAGCTTTTCAGCCTAAACTGTGTAAACTTGATCTTTTGTTGTCATTTTCTTTTGTCCTCTCAGTTTCGTTCTTCATTTACCTCTCTCATCGTCATTTTTATTATTTATTTGCATTGTTATATTTGTCTGTCAGTCACTTTTTGCCATAAAAATTCATGAATTCATTCTATAACAAAGGGATTCTTCACAACTATATTTATAGCATAATTTATATATATTTTATCTATTTTATAATTTAAATAATTTATGTTGAACTTGGGGTTCCATTATTTGATCCATTGCTCCAACCACTGAATGGATCGTTCTACATTTGGCCAAACCAATGTCTAAGTTGCAGAAAACCTTTGTGTTCCCGTAAATTATTTGAGGTATTTACATCATTCATTTTGGTAAGAAAATACGACAGATAGATAGGTCAATTAAATCGTCAAATAAATGGAAAGATTGAAATCAAGAGCTGCTGCTTCTTTTTCCAATCTCGTGCTACTTTATCTACTGCTTGTCGTTGAGGTAGCAAAGATCGGTTGATACAGTGCTTTTGATGTAGATGGCGGAGAACAGAGAACGGTAATCACTGCCTCACTGGTCCGGACCCCAAAACCATTCCATGCCCGTCTCCAACTGGAGTTCGGGAATTGAGCTACATTAAGTTTTAGTCCCATATTGCTGGTTACGTCTCGATTGCCAGTTGGGTTTATTAGCGCAAGGATGATACGATTCGAAGTGCTTTGGTTCATTCTGAAGCCCTAAAAACTTGGATAAAATGTTTCTGAATTCGTTTGCATTTGAGCGAAATGGTCCCCTTTTTTTTTCGATTCGATCGATTTTTGTGTGTTTTTGGTTTTTGTGGTTGATTTGTTTCCGGTTCTTTTTTTCTGATCTGATCTCCCTTTTTTGTTGTTTCTTTTTTGTTCTTCTGTTCTCGATAGAGAGTTTTTGCGCCCTTTATCGTTTTCAATCGGTTTTCCAGTTCCAGTTCTGAAACCCTAAAAACTCGGATGGGATGGTCCTGAATTCGCTTGCATTTGAGGGAAATGGTCCAGTTTTTTTTCGATTCGATCGATTTTTTTGTGCTTGGTCTGTTTTCCGTTTCTCAATCAGATTCTTTTTTCCGATCTGATCTCCCTTTTTCTCTGGTTTCTTTTTTGTTCTTCGGTTCTCAATAGGGTTTCTTCCCCCTTCTCCCTCGCAACCGATTTTCCAGTTCTGAAACCCTAAAAACTTTGATGGAATGTTCCTGAAATCGCTTTCATTCGAGCTCCACCTGCATTCTTTACTCGCCAGTTACGGTGCTACCTGGGATTTTGTGATTTGTTGGTATGTTATGCACGAATACCATCTTTTCTTTGTATTAATTCGTTTGGCTTCTGGATTTGGCCTCCATATTTATCTTTGTCTTTTCTCAACGGTGGACTAGAAATCTACTAGTCTTATTCTTGATGATATGATGTATTAATCTTCTTTGGAGTAACATATGTTGTTGATTATTATATAATCGTTTCTATTACATCAGTAAATGGTTATATTTGGTTTAGGAAAAACTTTTTACTGTAACAGAACACCTTTTCTGGAATGTGAATAATATGTGCAGCTTCTTTTGTTATTCAACTCTCACATAGGTTTTTGATCGTCTCTTCCTACTTCTTTTGTTGAATGAGGTTAACTAGAATTTATAATACATCGCCATCAATTGTGAACTACATTGCAAGGCTCTCTACCACTTTACACTTGGTTGTACAAATATATTGCTCCCTTCTTGAACAAACATTTAATTTCGTGGTGGTGTTCATTCTCTCCTTAAATGATCACTTATTCCTTGCTTCCTTAATATGAGTCCTTTGTATTTTAAGTCTTCTGAACTGCAATCTTTATTTCATTCATCAAGCTTGCTCATATTTCTTGTGTGGAATCCCATGAGATGGGAAAAACATAACAAACATGGATATCCATCTGGTTGGGAAAGATGGATATAGCCATGGCCCTTCCCAAGACCTTGACAACTCGCTAACCAAAAGATTCACTTGGGTGGTCCAAGGGGTAGAAGCAAGTTATTCTTTGGGTTTTGTTTATCTAGATTGGAAACTAAGATTTAAGCAAAAACATGCTTGTAAAAACTGATAGGGATACTGGTCTACTCCGAGTCTCAATCCTCTTTTTTCAATAAATATTCAGACGAGGTGCACTTTTGTGTTAGTAGATAAAATAATATTTAGAATTGTACTTAAACTAGCCATCTCCTTTTAAACATACTTTGTTGTGATGAATTTAGAAGTAAAGACGAAATGTGTATGTTGTTGAAACTGTGTAAGAACAATGGAACACAATTCTAATTGTTGTTGCTTAAATCCAATATTGGTTTCATCCATGGAAGTCATCCATCTGCCACTAGCTTTCTTCAGGATTGTCTTGTCAATCAATTCTTCTCATTTATCTTTGCCAGATGTGCTTGATCTTTCATGTGTAGCATCAGTTGTTTATATATTTCGATTATCTAGCATTCGAGCCTCTATGGTATTTTAAACAAGATAAAACTCTGCAGTGCAGCTTCTGAGTAGTACGCTTTGAATTCATTAGACCTGGTGTCTGAATTTATTGCAGTAGTCTTGCTTGACATAATTATGACCCTAAAAGAGCAAACATTTATAGTTCATTTGCGATTTTATTTTATTTTGTTCCCCTGTCAACCTATTTCCATTTCTCAACCATGATCTTGTAATTTCAAAGCATTCCATGATATAATTGTCCACAAATATGAAATTATGAATACACTGTGATTTACTACAGAATAGTTGCTGTGGAGCTTCAAGTTCAGGTAACAACTCTAAACAAATTAGAATTGTTTGGAGTTGCTGCAATTACAACTTTAAGAATAACTTTGGGAGTGCGAAAAAATTAGTTCCATATTGAGGTAAGTGGTAGAGGAGGTAAAGAATGGGTCAAGGTCTTTTATGCGAAACCTTCATTAACGACAGCTAACAAATTTACTTGTTTTCACCTTTTAAAGTTGTTTGGGGATTGCAATTAAATATAGAAGGTACCTTAAAGCTGATTTATCATGGATCACTCTTGGTGCATATAAACAAGGATGTAGTTTCTTCTTTTACAGTGAAATACTTACTGAGTTGTTCAGTATCTGTTCTCTATTATTGCTTTTCACAAATTTTCATGATTATATAGCTTGTGGTTCTTATATATGTTTTCAGTTAAACAAATGCATGTAGATTGTGAAAAACAATGAATATGCTACATTTTTAATAGCAAAGGCAGACAGACATGTCCAGTAGCCCATTCTGTAGTTTTTGATCGTGATTAGTAGTAGAAGATCTCCCTGTCACAAGGTTGTTAAAAATTCATGGTGAAAAATTCTGATCCTGCTTTTCAGCATTGCTCACATCAGTTTGCTCCGTAATTATAAATGCTGACCATATTGATTGATATGTTTTTGTTTATTTAGCATAGGCTATCGCATTCCTGTCTCCATTCACCTTCTTTGGATTGGTCATATTTAGATTCAAGAGAAGCATAAATTTCGTGGAAAATTTTCCTCTTTCCGGTATATGAGCTACTGAACCAGATGGAATATATCACTAGGTAGCATTCAATTTTTTTGCATGATTGATTTTGTGTGGTAACTTGATTCATGGCTTGCATTCCTTAGTTCTTGGTTTGAGAGTGACAAGCATGCAACAGGCGGAAAAAAAAAAGGGTCAATGATGAGGAAGACAAATTTGAAAAGATCTCAAACTGAACTTGCAAAGTTTAAGTTTGTCCAGCAATTTTGAGATCACAAAAGTGATGTTTATTATTTGGTGTCAATTCATGCAAAACAGAACCCTTGATAAAATCTGTAGGGTCAAAGTTAGCCCGTTTGCTTGCAGAAACTATTTTCTAATTAAAAGCCTGCTATATGTGTTATAGTACCTATTGATGTATGCTTATAAATGCCCATACATGATTGATTCCTACGACCACAAACTTTGCTTAATCAAGTAGATATCTGCATCAAAGTTTGCAAGTTCTTGTGAAACATATAATGACTCCTAGGCATATAATTGTACAATAAAAAGTTGTATTCATTTCTAGGTCAAGAAAATGCAGTAACAAAAAAGCTTTGTAATGATTCTTGGGCATTTTAACTAAAAAAGTTTTTGGTGTTGGGCGTTAACCAAATGGCACCCCCTTAAATAATTTTTATTTGGGGGTGCCTCTCTTTCGCTGTTTGGATAAAAATGTTTTCTGTCTCTCTTTCGATTGTCATCATCATAACATTCGTTGCTCCCCCTTCTCCCATCGTCAATGGCGTCACCCTCCTTGTCCTCTTTCCTTTCCCTTTCTCTTTCCTCTTTTCTTTCCTCCTTACTCCTCTCTTGTTGCTTGTGTTACCTCTGTTGTCGGCACCCTTGCAGCATATCTTTTGCACCCCTGTTATGCACCTAACATTCATTGTTTGCCTCTAGTGGGGGTCATTTGAGTGAGGCTAGAGGGTCTCAATGCTCATTTAGCACCCTTGTTGCTTGCCTTCGGCGAGGGTCATATAAATGAGGTTAGAGGGCTCTCATCTTCGATTATGAGGAAAAGGGGGTGATGGATGGTGCTGTAGGCGGTGAGCTTCTCATCTTTGATCACAAGGAAGGGGGAGTTGTGGTCGCGATGGTTGTAGCCTTGTTGAGGGAGGTGGGTGGTGACTGTCCATGGTAGATGGTAAGGGCACCAACATCAAAAGTATCACAAGCGATAAGGGAGGAGGGGAAGAGGACGAGATGAGAGGGTGGCGTCGCTCATATAGGAAGAAGCGGGTGATAGGCGACGACGGTAATCAAAAGTTGTTGGTGGAGATGAAGGATATTTTCATCAAATCGATGAAAGAAGGATGCCATCAATAAAAATCATTTATGGGGCATCATTTGGTAAAAGTTCAACAATGGGATTATTTTTATATCTAGCTATTCATATTACCTGTGTAATTTTAGGTAAAATGCTCATGATAGTTCTCATATCTATCTATTCTTATTATAAAAAGGCTAGGATGTATATAAAACTTTTTTACTATATGCATAATGTGTGAGGAAAGCTGTATGTCTATTTAGTAGTAAAAACCTAACTTTTTTCCGTTGATTGGTTAGACAGTGTTTGGAGGTGAAGACATCACATGTGCAGTAGAAGCCAAATAGACCATGTTCCCTATCACTTTCAGTACTTCCACAGTGTCGTCCTCATATCATTGCAAGCCCCCATTATTTCCCATGCTCACATGCAGGGGACATTTTTTGAAGCCACACAGCAATGACTTCTTTTTCTTGTGCCACAACCATGGATAGTGACTGATATCCATCAGTTGACTAGCTTCAGAGTCTTAGATTGCCTAGCTTGATGATGCCTGTCTAGTCCTCATTCTCACTGTGGCATTCACATGCTGACTAGTACTGAGCCACCCAGTTGGTCTCTCCCTCAAAGGGGTTGCATTACAGCTACTACTTAATTGTGTAGCATAGATTAACAAGACATTCCTCATGTGACAAACACCAGCTGTAATGGTCCATTGATGATGATGTTGCATCCCTCAATCATGTATATCAGGAGTAAACCCCCTCTTCCCCCCCCTCCAAAAAAAAAAAGAAGAGACATTTAATACTATAATCAATCTAAATTTTAAATAAAAAAATATTTTCATGATCCAAAGGTTTCCTCCATTATACAAATGACCATTAACAATAGATCGGAATCACCTATAGGAGGAAATTTAGGAGTATCTTATTATAATCTTTTTATTAATTTTCCTTCATTCATATATTAAATTACATGCACTTAAACCCAAGACCATACCTGTTAGTGAGCACACTGCAACTTAGTAGAGGGAAACAATCTTGTGTGCGCTTTCGAGGCAATTCTAACAAGGATTTGCCTTGGGACATCCACTCACAAGCATAAATGATCAGAAGCATGGCTTTCTGGAGAGAGCGGCTTGCAATAAAGGAAATGATCATAGGCAGAATAGCCACTGATGAGAGCAGCTTTTGGATGGGAGAAAACAAAAGAAATATAATGAGTACATGATAGCACATCATTTCACCACCTTTATTCCAATAAATATGCAGCCAATGATATCAAATCACCACTTCCTTCACAATATTTATAGAACACCGCACCAGCAGTATGACAAGATCAGCTCCACCACAAGTAAAATAATCTTTAAGTAATCACAAATGCATCCACCGAGCCCTACTTACTGCGGTGAATTACTCGCCTACCATATCTTACCACCACATGAGCGCCAACCCACACGCCACGGCCATGCCCACCCTGCCGGAGCTCCAAGTTGAGTGCGCAGCCGCTGACGTCAAGTTAGTCGAGCCGGAAGGAGTGACCGCCGAATTGGGCTGTATCTCATCGGGGTTCGGCGGGCTCGGGCTCGACGGGATGATCGGCAGCGAGCTGATGGGCGGCGTCCCGGCGCGGCCTCCCGGCGTGGGGAACACAGGCATTGTGTCTGGGGCCAATGCGGGCGCCGAGGACGAGAACTCGGGCGTGGAAGGAAGAAGCGCCGGCGCCGCCGAGATGGTGAAGGTCTTCAGTGCAAGAGGAAAAGAGTGAGATGGCCTGGGCGTGGTTACGAGGAGCAAAAAGGTGGCTAAGGCCGAGAAGAGCAGCTCCTTGTGACCCAAAGTGGGAGGAAGGAGGGAGAAGAGGGTGGAGATGGTGGCCATCGCGACGGTAATGGGTTAAGTGTGCGGAGGATGGGGGAAAGTGCAATGTGTGTGGGAATAAACCTCCGAGAGAGAGAGAGAGAGAGAGAGAGAGAGAGAGAGAGAGACTCATCGATGCAACATGGAGAGCGATGATTGGTGGATGGATGGCACGGCACAGGTTGGCAAGGGGCGCAAAGGAACAAGCAAACTCGGGCATCAAAAAACATGGAATGACACCAAGGAGTGGACTGATTTGGCTCGAGCTAAGATGGAAAACAGGCCTAAAAAGCAGTGACTGTTCCTCCATGATTGGGTTTGGTGGGTGATGATGAACAAGTGATTGGCAGCTCACCTCAAATCCAACAAACCTTCCTGATTCATATGATTTTGAAGAACCATGCATTAATTCTTTTTCATCCACTCTGTTTCAGGCCTGTCTGTGAATCAAATGGTAGATTGTTCCTCAGCCAAGGAATCCTTTTTAAGCAGAACCATATGCACATCTCCTATCAAAGAGTGCCTGCATCTAACTTGAGGAATTCCTACCAGGTGAGTGAGGAGTTGACTGGACGTGGTGGTCCTCGGACCTCGTCGATATATATATATATGTCAAATGCCCACCGGACTTGCGTGGGGCTGTGCTTCCATGTTGTACTGCATCTTACAAGCTGTAATCCTCAGAAGTAGAACATGGAAGGAAGAAGAAGGTTGGTTAGGCCTTCTTCAACATGTCAAACTTAATGATTGAGAGCTCTTTCGTGCTCGAAAGGTACAGAGGAGTTTCACAATGTAATGGCTTTCAACTTTTTGTTGCTTTTGATGCAATCCAGCAAGAATACCAAAGGGTGAAGAAAGGGTAGCACAAAAGATGCACTTTTTATTTGGTTTTATGTTGTCTTTTGATTCCTTCATTGCCTCCCAAAAAGCTTCCTAGTGAGCTTCTTGAACTCAGAAATGGCTCCATTCTTCTTCCCATCTTTGATGCACATCCTGAGACCGGCGTGCTCCTCCTTCAGCATCTGCAGCGACAACGCCAGCTGCCTGATGACATCTCTCTTCTCTTCGTCTTTTCCTGCGATCTCCGACTTCAGAGCTGCGTTCTCCTCTTTGAGTCTTTCAACCTCACCCATCAGCTTCACCAAATCCGCGTCTGGCGTCTCCCTCCCCCTGCGCTCGCCTCCTTGTTCGGGATCATCCACTTCGGACTCCTCGGAGTCGTCGTCGTCGGAATCCGAGGCGGAGCTCCGCGACTCGACTTCACCCTTGTTGCTGCTTATGCTCCGTGCCCAGCTCCTGTCCAACCGAGACGCACCGAGCGCCGCCGCGGTGACTCGACATGCCGCACCGCCGGATCTGAGTCGATCGCACCGCACGGCCAGAGAGCGATGCGCGCGGCGGAAGTCCTCGATCATGCTCACCAGCTGAGGCCTCTTCTTGTAGTACATCTCGGCGCGCTTAGCGAAGGAGTCGGCATCGTGCTCCACCAATCGCAGCATCTGTTTGGTCTTCTCGTCAAGCTCTGCAAGTGAGCAAACAAGATATCATGCTGCGTTGACCCAAGATATCATTAGCATCTAAAGAAAGATTTCTTTTTCAGCTTAAAATGAATTGGTTGGTCTTCGGTTCATCGATAGACTTTCCTTCCACCTGATCCCAACAAAGACACATACTAATTAATCTAAGCTAAGATCCCACACCTCTCTTCTCTGATGCTCTCATCTTCATGTCTTGGACTCGTTGTTAGGATGATCTCATGAAGACCGACGGTGTTGGGACGACAAAGCATCAAAATGGTCATAGGGACACCAAAGACATGCTAGAAAACCATGCAATACAATCTAAATATGTTTGTGTATGAGTTAAATCCCGTGCTCGGATTACCCCTACACGAATCTAATCTGCAAACTAAGTAAAAAAGAAATGGCACAACGAGATGACAGAGGAGAAAAGAAAATAGCACCACCAAAGCAGTATTCGAGAAATCCTTGTGAATGCATGGAATAGCGAACAAGGAAAACAAACCTGCGAGTGTTGATATCAGCCACGGAGATTGCCTGGAATTCTTGAGACTGCCGAACCACCACGACTGGGCGAGCTGCTGCTGCTGCATCGTCGCCCTCACTTGGGCAGATCATACAACAACACAAACAAAACTAAACTGTAAGTCTCAAATTATGAATAGATGTGGCCGAGCCTCGAAGCAGAAAAGCAAAAGAAGGCAAATGGAGACACAGAAAGTTACCTGATGCTTCTTCTTCTTCTTCTTTTCCTCTTGTTGTTGATGTAGCAGCCATGGAAGGGGAGCCGAAGAGGAAAACTGAGCACCCCAAGAATAAGGAATGCATGCATGCACGTCTCTTGGCGACTTGCATGCTGTATATCCTTCCTGTCGATCCGATTCCTCCCTCCAAATTACTAATGACTCACGTTAACCCGATCTGACTGACTCCTCTTTGGATTCACAATCGAATCAACATGCAAATGTCCACCGATTTGGTTAATTTGGTTCGATTGCTTCAATCAATGAAGAGACCAATCGGACAACTAAAGAACAGAATGCATCCACCATGGTTTAATCATTCAAGTGGGACTTGATTAATCTTTTGCCTGAAAAATCCCAATGCAGTTTTCTCAATCTCTATTGTGGGAATCAATTAGTTCGATGTCAATCGTACCTCTCCTCGACTGAAACATTTTAGCATGATCTTAATGGACTAAGGTGTTTGGGTTGGATTCGACTGTTTCCATCAACTTAGGATCTGCGTGCAAAAGAAATCACGAGCTATATTTATCACTTGGATTTTGCTCTACTTTGTTGATCGCTTGATTGATCACTGAAGTCTGCGTTTCAAGTGGGAGTGATCACTGAGACAAGACAATATGGGAGGCATGTAATGCCAACATATTTGAGTTGACTCTTATCCTGCATTTGATAAGGTAACATTCTTATATAGCTCATTTCAAGAGGCCAATATGATAAGCACCTGAGAAAGGAGAGTGAATGTATGTATAGTCCAAATGTATAATCAATTTGTTTAAAAAAGAAATCCAAAATATATATATATGATACAATTGAGAAAGAAAAATGGATGTATAGTCCAAATGTGCAATCAATTTGTTTGAAAAATAAATCAAATCAAAGAGAATATATAAGCACTTGATAAAAAAGAATGAATGTGTAATCCGAATGCATAATCAATTTATTTGAAGAAAAAATCGAACCAAAAAGAATATGATAAGCACTTGAGAAAGAAGAATGGATATATAGTCCGAATGTGTAATCAATTTGTGAAACTGAATCAAAGAGAATATGATAACTACTTAATAAAAAGAATGAATGTATAGTCCGAATGCATAATCAATTTGTTTGAAGAAGAAATCACAAAGAAAATATAATAAGCACTTGAAAAAGAAGAATGGATGTATATTCGGAATGCGTAATCAATTCAATTTACCTAAAGAAGAAACCGAATCAAAGAGAATATGATAAGCACTTGATAAAGAAGAATGAATGCATAGTTCGAATATATAATCAATTTACTTGAAGAAAAAAATATGATAAGCACTTGAGAAAGAAGAATGGATGTATAATCCAAATGCCTAATCGATTTGTTTGAAGTAGAAAATGTGATAAGCACTTGAGAAAGAAGAATGAATGTATAGTCTGAATGTATAATCAAATTGTTAGAAGAAAAAATCAAACGAAAGAGAATATGATATGCTTTCAAGAAAGAAGAATGAATGTGTAGTCAAATTGGAGTATGAGGTTGTATCGTGATAATTATTTCATGCATTCCATTAGAATGGCTTCTGAATGCAACCCAAATCACACAAATAAACCCATCGAAAGGATCACAATTGGTTCTGGACTGCATCTTAATTGGAATCATGTGAAAGTTCATTAACCAAAGCCAATTTCCATTAGGACACATTCAGCATTTTATGTCCTGGTGGAATGTATCACTTCGTTAAGGTACTTTAGACACTTAATTTTGGACTTAGGTTGGATGCATAATGCATAGAATGATAATTTGCTCGATTATAAAATGCATCTGGCAAATATGAATGCTTTGAATGTTTTTGTTCTGGATGAATGCATCTGACAAATATTGGAAGATATTATTTTGCCAGATTATAACACATTGGCATTCCAAAAGTTTTTGGCTTGGTTGATGCATCAGATGTTTATCCCATTGGATAAACGCATCATGTGTAGGGGGGGATTCTTTATCTAGTAAGTGCATATCAGATTCTCTAGATTTCTTTATTCTAAGTGAAAACATCAGATGTAAATAGATATTTTATTTCATTAAGATATATCGAGTACTTTGTATACATTTACTTTAGATGGACATATGAAATGTAATAAGATACTTTGCTAAGTTACAATGTATCAAACTTACGGATTTTCTTTCTTTTTTGCTCTGAGAATACCCATCAGGCATAAGGAGATGTTTTACTCGATTATAATATATTGGATGTTGTAAATGTGTTTGTCTATGCTTTAAGTTGAATGAGATGTTTTATTCGATTAAGATACATAAAGCATTCTTTTTTTTTTATTGAGATAATGTACGGAGGATATTTTGCTTGGTTATTATATTTTAAATATTTTAAATATTTTTATTCTAGATGAACGTATTAGATATAAGATATGTTTTTCCGATGCATCATATGGTCTAGATACTTTTGTTGAGGGCGAATACATCAAACGCGAGTGAGTGATACCTCGACATTAGTACATATTTTTAAAATATTAAAGATATATATATATATAAATCTAGAGTGATAAATATATTTTTTACATACCTTAAAAGGATGATATGTAAAACACTCTTTCTTATATGATATTGAATTTAGCCATAGTTGAAATATTTTAATTATTAATACACTATGGTTGAATTATTGTAACATTAAAAAAATATATATCTGGCACACTATCTCCTCAGAAAAGACCAAAGAAATGAGAGAGATCATAACCTTAATAAGGCTAAACAATAACTTAAATCATTATTTACTTTTATCATTGTTGTCATATGTTTATGTGGGTCTATAGTCATATATGACCTAAACCCACCAAAGAAAACCAGCTGATATGTCAATTTGGGTTACATCCCAATGCCTAAATTAGATGATCAAATAAACTGTATACACCTACAGTGAAATGATCCAGCTGATACCATTCCCCCTATATCATGTGTCAAGTAAGTGTTTCTCCTCCTTGGAATGAACCACATGGATCCTTGACCTGCAGATCAATGAGGTTTTGCTGAGGCTCTTCTCACCAACCAGACTAAGAACCATATGCCATTTCATATCACCAGTGGCTCAACAAAACTCCTGTGGAAGAGTAGGTGGACATCAGCAGTTGGTTGGTAATATGGATGAAGGTTAGCTGCCTCAGTCTCCAGCACTATATGTAGCTTCATAGAGCAGCCTCAACATCAGTACATCAAAAAGGCCTTGATGGGACCTGGTGGACCTGGACCAGGGTGGGCTCCCCTACCTGGAGGTCCTCCAGGTTTGACACCTGGACCAACAGGCTGCTGTGGCCTTCTCTCCTCATGGTTGGTTTTCTCATCTTCTCTCTCTCTCTCTCTCTCTCTCTCCTTACCTGAACTCCTGCAACTCTCCTTCTGGTTGGCACAACTTGACATCTTGCTTCTCATGTTTGAGTTTTATGCTTTATTTAGTGTTTTTTTATTACTTCTCCTTCAAGATCTTTTTGGCTTCTAGGAACGATTTCTTGGAGAAGTCATTGATCTCTATCATGCACAATGTAGATTGCAGTGCAAGTTGGTTTGTTTAGGGAATTTGCTGCAGCATTCAGCACAGTAATGTAGATGTATTTTGGTATCTTCTTGTGACACACACTTGTTTAAATGGCAGCTTCTACTGCCTCTGCTGCTGCTGGTTACTGGAAGACTGCTGTGGGCCCTTCTTTGGAGGTCCCCTGGGCCCTCCTCCTGGTCCACCATAGATGATAAGTGTGAGAATTCTCTCTTCAAATGGCTTGTCATGTTTCTTATGTATCAATTCATATGCTCTTTCAGAGACCTGATGATCTTTTCATGAGGTAAATAATATGATAAAATCCAACACCTTGAGTTGTTGATGGGAACCAAGTCTTCTGAAAATTACAATTTGTTCATCTGGATATTATCCAAGCAAAGGTTTGTCATGATATATCAGGGATTGTTTCTGCCTGAACCTTTTATCTCCAAATATTGTCTGATTCAGGAAATTCAACAAATATGATCTCACTAATATAAGCAAATAGTAGGACAAGATCCTGCAATGGCTCATGGTTTTTAGCACTAAAATTTAGCTTGATTCATGAATTACCACTGTCAAACCATGGAGAACATTTGCTTTTTGCTATATGGGGACTGCAATGCAATCAGTTGAATGTTATTGCAGATAACCAAAATTAAGATCATATCAATTCAGAGGATCAAACATTAAAGGATTGAAAAAATTATACAGAGATTGATTCTCTAGACCAAGAACTACAAAGCAGCAAAGCCTTCCCCAAGAACCCTGCCACATCACAGGCCCTTGTCTTTTTTCTTCTTGTCCTTTTTCCTGTTTGATGTATCACCTGCAGCTTGCTCTTCTTCAGCCTGCTTTTTCTTCTTCTTCTTCTTTTTGGAAAGCTCCTCTTCAGATTCAGGAGCAGCAATATTATCTTGGTTCACTAACTCAGCGCTCGGAGCTTTATCCTTCTTTTTCTTTTTCTTCTTTTTTGTCTGCTCTTCTGCTTCACTGATGGAAATTTGATCATCAGTGCTTCCTAACTGAACCTTCTTTTTCTTCTTCTTTCTTTTCTCCCCTTCACCCTCGCCCTCCTCTTTAGGAGGGTCTTCAGAAGCTTCTCCAGTGGGTTCCAGTTCTGCTTCCTCATGCTTCCTCTTCTTTCTAAGTGTTGCTTCCTGTTCAGCGGCTTGCTTGCTTGGAGCTAGATCAGTGGTTTGCCCAAACACAAGATCAGCTGAAGGATTATATGTCTACAGAGGCAAAGAAAAATGAAGAATTTCATTATCAGTTTCTTGAACAAGTATCCATAATAAATAAAATAAAATGTCAATCTAAAATCCAAGTAATAGAGATCATGTATATTGTAATCCATATTCTACTTGGATACACGTATATAACAGGAACTGATCCTTCAAAGTTATTGAAGTCATTGTTGTGGGTAATCAAAACTTTACATGAAAAGAAGTCACATGATATGAATGATATATAACCCAGGGAACATATAGATCATCAGCATGAGTTATGCAATATGAAATATTGTGCCAACAGGAATAAAAACAATGAGGCCACCCATACCTTTGCTGGAGTGATCAGAGCCCCTGCACCCTTCTTTCGATCTTTATCATAAAACTCAATCTTGGGCTTTCCTTTTGTTGACCCAGCAGAACGACCCAATTCTCTGCCCTCAAGAACCCTAAGGCGGGCTTCAAGCTATTCAAGAATTCAAAATTTTCATGTCAAAACAAACTCGAGACTAAAGGCATGAGATCAAATATACATGTTACCTTAGCTCGATTTTCTAGTCCCATAGTGTTGTCTTGACCATCCCCAAGAGCATCATATCTAATAGCCAAAGCAGTTTTTGCAGCAAGAGAACGAGAAATCTTTCCTTTGATTTTTGGTGCTGCTTGACCAATTAGAGATGCATGGAAGATAAGCCCATATTTTGGTGTAGCATGTTTTGTCTTGAGAGCTCTGAACAGAGCCTGCATGTCATTAGAACACATATGATAATCGAGATTTCACAAGAATGAAGCTAGAAGTAATGCAATTTTCACCAAACCACAGTGGTTCTCTGAAGATAATTAATTTTTCCTTCCTCTACAATGATTAAGTGGAGAAAAAATTCACTTGGGTATTCCTTTTCATAAGGAGCTCACATAACATTGCTCCTCAGAAAAAGAAATCTTACCCACCAAGATCATTTGTTAATCCTACCTTAAAGTGGAACCATTCAGATCTCATATCACAATCATTCAATATTATAGGGCCCACCTAAAATCCAGTCCATCCATGAATGTGAATCATCCCGTCCTAATAAAATATATATGATAAACAAAGAGATCCTACCTAATCAAGACAGCCAAGATGATCATTCTCTTTTTTTTTCACTTTTTTTGGTTTACTACTTTCTACTTTTTTAACGCACACAAAATAGCAAGGGAGATGCAAACTGTGTTCAATTAATTGAAAGGCTATTCTTTACAGCGGTGGAAGTGTCCGTTTGGGACGAATCAATTTGTTGCTCTCAGAACATCCAGTAAGCAATAGAATCATTCGATTTTTCTATTTAATATGATAGCAAATAAAAATTTTAGACCAATTATTCAAAAGGTATAGACATCTTCTATTAATGCCAAAACCTACATTTTGTGATATCAGTCAATTCCTGACACGATATGCATGAACGTATCAGTATTGCCCAACACTGATCCATTTTTCACTGATTTATCAGCTTGTTGAAAATTTTGATCAAAATCCACTAAAAATAAATCAAACTCAATCTTAGTTGGCTCCAGATTTATGTAACAAGTCGGTTGAATAGACTAAGCATTTGCAACCAAACTCGAGTGGAGTTGGTCAATTTTGACAATTCCAGCTGATTGATCACCTCAAAATTAGGAAAATAAGAGATGAGCAGAAAGGATAGTTTTCTTGTGTTCAAGAGAAACAATATACAAGCATTCTAATGCCAGAAAGATTAAGTGGAGAACATACCTTTTCCGCTCCAAGAATCTGAACTGTACTACCCGGTTGCTTTGCTAGATTCAATAAGCTACCACCATGAGCAATAAGACGAGCTCCAACAAGCTCACCAACAAGAGCAGTCAAATTTGGCGCAATTGTATTCATTCTGCTTTTAAGGTAATCATAAAGTTGAGCTCTATACTCTGAAAGAGCTAGAACTTGATCGCATAGTTCTTTAATATTTGCCAAGTCTAGGTCACTAACTTCAGTCCCCATTGAAATAACTGCTGCTTCCTTCAGCTCTGCTTCAGTCTCTTCAGACAGTACCTGTTAGCATGGAGAAAATAATTGGCTATCACCAAAGATCTTTGTATAATTGATAATCTTGTAGGAGAGCTAATGTTTTACCTCAGAGAAATCAAGATTGACAGCATTTGTACGGTTTCCCATCAGCTTAACTACCTTTGCATACTGAATATTGTCCTGTACAATCTTAGCAAGCTCTGGAAAATGCCATCCATACCATTCACGGACTCTCATGGCATAGGTATTGAGCTCTTTGTCAAGATCATCCAACAAACCTATGGCTTGAATAATCATTGTATCCACCTAAAATGTTCATCAGAAAGATAATGTTACAAAATAACCCAAAATGTAGGAAGATCAATAAGAGGTGCAAATAGCCATACGAAATTTCCATTTTTATTTATCTTAAAAAAGAGGCAACCCAAAGAATAACATGTATAGGAATTCATCAGAAGGTGATCTAACAAAAAAAATGAATCTGGATAGATACAAAATCGTGTTTAGACAAATACATATCTATCTATTTTCTTGATCAATAAGGAAATGGCCGTGTTATAAAAATTTTTGAACACATACACAATTGAACAACACTTCCATTAACACCCTCTAGCACAAGTTGTGATGCATAATTAAGGACTCACCTTATCAGGGCTGAATTTCAGTTTGTACCTAGATAAGCTGTGTGACAATCCCAAGCTCATTGGAGCTAAATCTTGCACGGCCAACCCAGATATAAGTTCTGTCAGCTGGTTCCTTAGTCCTCTCATTAGCTCCATTACAGCATTGTTGTGGAGACAGTCTATTTTCTGTAAATCAACCATAAACAAATGTACTTAGCATACAAATTTGAGATTCTGCAACCATATCTTCTATGCATAATTATGCAATGCAGTTAGCTAACCAGCTTCTCTTTAATTGCATTTCCAAGTTTTGAATCAGCCACGGCCAAGGTTTCACCATCACAGTGAGTACGTAGAAACTTCCGGAGGCCCTTGCTAGGCTTGCTATCAATCAATAAGGTTGCAGCGGATAATGCATCTGAAGTGTTCTCAAATTTATTGAAAGCTTTCAGCTTTACAATCTGATGAAGCAAAATAAGTAAAAGCATTAAGATCAAAGACAAAAGAACCTGAATAACAAGCACCATCAAGACTGCTGTTTATTGTTCTATGTTCTACTAAGGCAGATACAAGTTCCCTAAGGCAACCATTGGGCGCATAATGATAATATCCACTAAAGCTGAAGGCACAGTCCTATCTGCGATGAGTAGACGACGCATAAATAAGCAAAAACCAAGGCTACAAACGCAGTGACCTTTCTAGCCGATTCTGAGGTAGCAAACTCCTTCCACAAATCCTGCAATAGCAAACGTGGAAAATGATAAAGTAAGAAAGTCAGATGATGATATGATGAAACATATCACAAATCGACAAATATAGGGTAGGAAGACGTCGTCACCTCAACTTTGTCCAGCTTCCCTTCATCCAAAACTTTGAACAAGGCAAAACCCGCAGGGGTTTCGAACAGCACCAACATCTCGGCGTCGGCTTAAAACCACCAATCTATATCACCACATGAAAAAGAGGAATCAAACAACAAATCAGAAAAAATCTAGTAATCAGGGTTTTTGAAATACACTAGATCATAGTACAGATTCGAAGGGGTCCCAGCACCAGGATGAGATCTTTTCAAGACAAAAACAAACCAAGGGGCTCGATGACAGACTACACGGCTACGGGGACACAATGGTTCGAGTTTAGGACTTCGGCTTAGAAGCGAAGGGTTAATCGAGAAGAGGAAAAGAGGAAAAACCAAGGGATCTACATCGGCTGGGGGTTAGGGTTTTGGGTGGGCAGCGGATTCCAACCTCGAGGAGGGAGAAAGGCGAGAGCTTTGCGACCTTTTGCTTGCCCAAAAGGAAGGGTTGTGCTGCGCGGCGCCGCAAGGAATGGACGGGCCGAAGAAGAAGAACAGCGGGTGTTTCGAAGGGTTGCTTAAAGAGGCAGAGAGACGAGCGACGGGGTTTATCGCGGTAAGAGGCGAAGGAATCTGACCGTCGCTGTATGATTCAGAGTGATCCTGACCGTTCGATGGAAATGGGTCTACATCGATCTTGATTCCTCGTACCGATCGGATCCAATCATATCGGGTCAAAATCCACATTCAATCAAGGTGGTAACCGAGTCTAAATCTAATCGGATCAAACCCGGAAGCGAGAGGCGAGTCCGTTCGTAACATTTGCAATTAACTCCACTCCTTATTGTTATTTGTTAATCACCAACCACGATGTGAGTTATGGTCGCGGGTTAGGTTGGGTTAATAAGTGGATTAGGAAATTAATACGCCTAACCTAACCAAATCCGCTATCACTTAGCCCACTTCTATTATCGTATGAATTGAAGATTAGGGATAGCTGAGTGTGTACTACGCGCTACTACCTGTTCATTTTCATTAGTATTAATTGGCTCCAATATTTCTTTCATTAGGAGTAGGCAACATTTCATTAATCTCTTCTCTTCTTTTCTAAGGCCTAAGATAATATTTTTGTAAGTTTGATCGATTGGCTTTTGATATATCAGTTATATCATTTGTTTTCGGACATATATATATATATATATATATATATAAACTAGGAGTGCCCCAAGTGATTTTATTTAAAATGAAAACATAATGTTCAGACTACATCAAGCATTTAAAGTTGAGACGTAAAGATACTTTGGTCGCAAATGCCACATCAAATACATCAATACTTTCGCTTGATTCGAATGCATAAAGTATAAGGTGATACTTTGATTATAAAGGTTTCACATGCGTTTTGTCGGTGTATCAAACACATTGAGATACTTTGATCGTGAAGATCATATCAAGTTCATTGAAAACTTTATCTAATCATGATGCATTAAACATGACTAGATGTCTCGGTCGCGATAGTCATGAGATATAGTATATGAAATATCTTACGTGTTTAGTATACCATTGTGACTTGATGACTAAGATCACATCATTTATTTTTAAAAATTCTACAATAAAAATAAATAAGATTGAGAGTTTTAACTTTAAACTGTCAATTTTAAGGTTTTCATGGTAGAGAGAATATTGTGATTGACAAATATTCTAGCTTGAAAGCCCTAAGTTTGGTTCTTTCAATAAATCAAGATTTATTCTTGATAAATTAAAAAATAAAAAAAATAGATGTAATATACAGAGAGTAATCATTCAGCCGATCAATAATCTTTCGATGTACACACCATTAGCAAATTAATAGTTAGAAAGAACCGGCAATCATCTTTTTAATTTGCAACTTAATTGTGAATAATTAATTAACAGAAAGGGTCATCAAAGGTTTTCTAATTATTATTTTACTGAATGTCACATCAATGATATCTTTGGCATCAAAGGTGCAATCAAGCCTCATTTGCTATGATGATTTTAAATTTCCATGTTTCTCCCAAAAAGTTCTAATTAGGAATCTAAATTCCAATTTCAGACTATTGACAAGAAGTGGAAACTGTGAAAGAGAGAAGAGATTGGCAAAACTAGCATTGATATATAATACTAGCAAAATAGTTTTTTATATTTTTCTTTGTAAAAGAAGCTACATATATTTGAAGTTTGTGTTGTCAAACTGATCAAAATGCACCTTTAAAACAATTGTCAATAGTTATTAGGGCTTCATTTTGGTCAAAATATTACTTTTTCTTAAAATCAAGTGCATGTTTTTTTTTTGAAGAAAAAATATTAAATCAAAATCATCTTTTTTTTTTTTTGAAGAAAAAATATTAAATCAAAATCATCTTCTTATATGGATGTTGGCAAGGTAATTTTGGTAAATAAGGTATAATAATTCACACTAGACAATGGAATTGTCTACAAGTATTATTTGTAATTATTTTTATTTTTTACAAGTTTTTCAATAAAAAAAAATTCTTTTATTTTTTCCCCCCTTGACTATTATATAAGTAAAATTAGCTAACAATAATCATCTAATAATTGTTAGATCATAATTTCTACAGCTTTCATGGAGATCACTATTTAGTGCTATGATAAACTCCTAATCTTATCCCCATATCAAAGACCAGTCATCTAATCTAACATGGACAGAGTTTATCTATTTCATATGGTCAATCAAAGTATTAAGTTTTCATGACTGTATTAGATGTTGTAGATTCCACATTTCTAGTTTTAACTATACAATGCATGAAATTGAGCACTCTGTTGATTCATGCAATTCAAATTTTGGCTAGCAAATCCATAATAATAAGTTTCCTAAATTCAAAGTCAATGAAGCCCTCATCCACTATGTATAGTGTCAAACTCATCCGATATATTTTTAGGTCTGTTGATGGTGTCAAACTCACTCAAAGATTATTACAAAGAAAACTTAGGTGATGAGAATCAAACTATATTCAGCCAAATATATCAAGTCTGTTGTCTTTACTTACATAAACATATATATTCTTGCTCTATGCTGCAGACAAATAAGACAACTACACTGTAGGAGAAGAACATATTTCCTAAGCTAGACAGGAAGATGGCTTGAACTTCTTCCACAGATGTGAATGACACATTTTGTGTGTTCTTCATCAGTTGCCCACCTTCAGCAGGATTCGATGATGAAGCCTCTGGGATTGCGGTCGAGTCAATGGGGGTGTCATCAGACAATTAGTAGGCAGTATTAGTGTTCTTGATTTGGTCACCTCCAACAAGATTGGTTGATGATGACGAAGCTTCTGCAACCTCTTCTTGGGACATGCACTTCGTCTGCTCACGCCCGACCAAGTTGGTTGACGATGGCAGGGTCGCTGGACTTGTAGTGAAGTCGATCGGGATGTCATCAGACCACCGGAAGGCATCAACGTCGTTCGAGCACGGGAACAAGGAATTGTCTGCGCACTTCACCTGCTCGCCGCTAAGGTCGTCTGACGCCAACCAGGCCATGAAGGCTTCAATCTCCTCATTAGCAAAACCGAAGGCCACATCATCCAAGCGGTTCATCGGCTCATCTCCACCGACGTCCGTGGACATGAGTAGGGCATTGTCCGTGCACTCCATCATCTCACACTCGGCTCACCTCCACCAAGGTCTCTGGGTTTGTAGTGGAGTCAACCATGGTCTTTTCCTGTTCACCGTGAAGGTCGTCGGGATATGGCGAGGCCAAAGAAGGTATCGATCACCTTATCGGGTATGACGAAGTCATCAATGGAGGAATTCACCGGCTGACCTCAACCAAGGTCAACGGGCGTGCATAAGGCATTGTTCGTGCGCTTCATATGCTCATCCCAAAGGGGCTCTGATGATGACCGGGTCGAAAAGTCTTTCAAGCTCTTCCACTGTGCAATCCATTAACTCTCATCTCCATTGAAGTCAGTCGACGATGGTGAGACCTCTTCGATTTCGGCAGCGGTAACTTCATTCGATGCCACGGCCTCGGCCATAGGACTATCATGTGACGTCGCATCATGAGCCATCACTAAGTTGTTCGAGATACACAACATATATACATACATATTTATTTTCCTCAAGTGGACTTATTCTCCAATTATTTTTGAGTCATATTGAGACTTAAACAAAAATGAAAGAGATTATTTATATTTTTAGGAAGTTTCATATTTTGAAGCCCCTAAAAAATTAATTAAGTTTCTTTGTAGTATAATAATTAATGTTAGTTTTTCCATGCAAAATTAAATTTAGTATTTTGAATCTCCCAAATAAATAAAGAAGCTTTATCCATAATATAATAATTAAATTTATCTTTTACAAATAAGTTAAGTTTCCTAATTTGAAGCCCAAGAATAAATTAATCAGAAACTTCCATTGTCTAACAATTAATTTGCTTTCATGCAATTGTTATATTATGGAAGAATCTGATCAATTAATTATTTATGTACATTTATTATGTTCAGTATGATACTAAAACTAAATTTTAAAAAATAAAAAGTATTTTTATTACATTTATTGATGTATATGATGTTTTCAAAAAAATAAGCGCTCACGTGTTCAATTTTTTAATAAAATAAATTAAAATTATCTTATAATATAGTAAAAAGGATGCTGGGAAAAATGACAAATAACATAAAAATAGATATTTTTCTTCATTTTATAACTAAAAGAAATTAATTCTACCAAAAAAAATTAAATAGGGTGAAGTCCAAAAAAGAAAAAAGAGTTATCTTTTTGAGTTTTTCTCGAGAAAAGCGCTCTATTTCTAAAATTCTCAAATACTATAAACATAATTTTTTTTACAAAATTAATAATATTTTTATACTATTTTTCTGAATCGTGATATTTTTTTACATAATTATATTATTTTCATAACACGGTGTAAAAACACTAAAATTGGATCGATTCATCGAAAAATAGCGGTAAAAAGGTATTTCAGGTAATAATAAAGACTTACATTTTTATAACATTTCTAAGATTCAAATAATCTAATAAATGAATCAAACAGATATTGATTGCAGTTGAAATTTTCTGTTGACAATTTTGTGGGGCAAAAAACCGAAAGGGTCAAAATCAGGGTTCGTAGGGTTGACCAGCTGCACGTGGACGGCGTGACCATGGACTGACGAATCCTCGTGTCGCACACATGACTTCCAACGTGAAACTCGCACATTATGCCGGGAAGATGTTCGATCAAAATCCGCATCGAGACGGGCGCCGAAAGCTACAGGCCGTACGTGCCATAGGCCACAGAATGTTGCATCTACACGACAGCTCAGACTGACTTGTTATCATTCTCGTCCCAGGATAAACTCACGTTGACAGCGTCGTCTCCACGAGGGACATGGGACTTCTTTTTCTTCTCTTATTCCTCCGAGGAAAAGAGAACCTCGAACACCATGAGTGGAGACAGGTTCCATGCCTGACCGTCGACTGTTCACCTTGGACTTCTTGGTCGGCATCTGATAATTTGTACTGAAGAATACTATAAGCCATACAAGAAATCTGGGGACTGCAATTGCATCAACAAAATCATTTTGATGCTTTATACGACAAATTAAAAATAGAAGTGGGTGGAGAAGTAATCTTGCAAGGAAGAGGATGAAGTCCACTCACTCTCCTCCTCAGAAAGAGACTTGCTTTCCTTTGTTGTCATTTTTGCAAGGATTGCAAGCCAAGTGTTTCTTGTTATTTATACAAGAAATTAGGATAATACCAAGTTTAAGGTCATGTTTTTTTTTGCATGCATTTGTCTTAACTATATTTCAACATTAGTTTATGATTATTATGGTCACTAATAGCTACTATCTACATCAGATAAAACTGGGAGCAAAGAAAACATGACTATTGCATTTCATACTTTCTGATCATTTTGTTGTGCACTAAAACAATTATGATGTGATGCTACGTGTATAATATAAGCTAATCTGACATATTGTATTATTATATAATACATATAAAATAGAATATAACATAGTCTAGTAAGCAGACTAAATTCTATAAAAAAGTATGTTCAATAATATATATATATATATATATATATATATATATATATATATCTTCCTTAATGCTTGTATGGTTTAGAGAGATTTACTTGCATTATTAGTTTTATTTGTCTTACTTATCTTGTGGTTTAGATGTTTTATCTATCTTGATATGTACTTACACAGCAAAGAAGAGATAGTTTTTACCAGCCAAATTTAGTGGCATCTTCAATTGAGTTTTAATAATATAGTAAATTTTTTTATTATGAACACAAATAAATCATAATTATATATATATATATTAAAATATTTTAAATCTTTAAAGATACTTAACATTATGATAAAACAGTAAACCTCTCCACTTATACCATTACTAATCCTATGAGAGGCAAAAGAAGATCAAATTAATTTACCTTTGACTTATTCTCAGTTCATGCAAATGAGATATAAGTGCTTATTTTCCAAGTTCTTATATAATAATTTAGTCTTCCTTATAAATTTTCTTGAACTAAATGGCCCCTCTGTCCTCAAGTCAATATTCTCATTCTACTGGGACACTCTTTCCACCATGGTTAAAGATGACTGTGGTGACTCCTTGATCCAACAACATGGTCAGGCTCAATGTTGAAGGTCTTCCCAGTCACCCTTAACAAGCCATGAACCGGAATTGAGCTACGAATTCCTCTTTCGTACATGTTTACTGTGCCCATCTTAATTTCAACCTGTGTGGTGCATTGAAGTGCCAAAGGCCACAATGTGCCTTTCTCCTTCAAGCTTCTGGGACATAAATGAAAGAGAAGTGAAAGGTTCACGGGAAGCTTGTGCTCAAGGCATCCTCTGGTGGCAAGATGCTGCCACTAGAGACTCATTAAAAGGAGGGATACAAGCCTTGTCACAGACACAAAGTATAAGGGCAATTTTGACATCAGGAATTCACGGACAAGCACTGGGTGAGCCACGGTCCATTTCAGAACAATCATCTTTGGGCATGCAGCAAAAATATGCTGTAGGACATTGGCATTTGCAATCCACTACTCGTCTGCACCATTATATATAGAGATCACCATGGGGGAGGAGCTCCAACCAGCACACCTTCACCAATAGACATCCGTTTTCCTATCTTCTTCATAGTCTTCTCAGCCTGGTTATATCCATTAATCAGTCATCTGTGAGCTTCATCACCATTTCAGTTCTTCGAGGGGAAGCTCTTCTTTCCTCAACTCTTTGGTGCTGCTCTGCATCATCTTCTTTCCTTTCTAGCTTGCAAGAACACTTGCATCTTGCACCGAATGGACAGAGTCATGAGGCTGGCGTCGCAGAGGGCGGTGGTGGTCTTCAGCTTGAGCTCATGCTGCATGTGCCACACCATCAAGCGGCTCTTCTGCGAGCTGGGGGTGAACCCGGGGATCCACGAGCTCGACGAGGATCCCAACGGGAAGGACATGGAGCGAGCATTGGCGAGAATGCTGGGCTGCAACCCGCCGGTGCCCGCCGTGTTCATCGGCGGCAGGCTTGTTGGACGAACCGACAGGGTCATGTCCCTTCACCTCGGTGGCAAGCTTGTGCCGCTGCTCCGCGACGCAGGAGCTATCTGGCTCTGATGATTCTGAGATGATGGAGACAAAACAAACCACAGATCTCTGAGTTAATGCTTTGGCTTACTGCTACTGCTTTCTTTACCTATGTGGGTAAGATGAACGTACATTGTGTTGCTTACCCTCCTTGAGATGTAATTTTCAGCACATTATGGAGTTGCTGCATCTACAATCCTGTCACTGGGTATTGAAAGGTCAGCATCTTGAGAACAAGTAACTCTCCTAGCAAATGCTTGAGACGTACTGCACAGCTAGTGTGCTATCATCTTTAAAGAAGCTTCTGTTTGCTGTTTCAAGCAGGAAAAATGTAAAACCAGGTAATGTGGGAGCATAATCTTCATCTTTGGGGCTCAACTGCTACTTAAGTAATCAGATGCTCAGAGGATTTGTATGAGTAGAATCTGTTGAAGATAGGCAGAGGCAAAGTAGGCTGTAATATGCACTCCAATGTTTCAGAAGGCAACAATAGCAGAGCCACATATCAACCTTTCTCTTCCTAAATTGAGTTGATGAGTGCCTCATACATACTCCTAAATAAGAAATTAAGAGAAGTGATGTGATTAGAGTTCAGAAAAGGTAATATGCTAAACATGTCAGAAACACAAGAACCATTCACTTTTTCTCAGATATTTTATTCCACCATATCCAACTGACAAAGAAAAGGAGATACAGTCAGCAACCAAGGTTGAAGGAATATGCTTCTCTGGGCCACTCTTCTACCTGAACATCACCATGCATGGTTGACAAAGCAAAGGTTCATATATTCTCATTTTAACACATTGATTCTTTTCTGCTCATCAGCTCCACTTTGGACTTTCTTCTGTAATAATAATAATAATAATAAAAGATTAGAGATTTATAGACTACTATGTAGAAAGTTCAAAATTTGTTGAAGTCAAACAAAGCACAATAGAAGATCATAAAGGCTGACTACTAAACAAAGATCACTTCCTTGCAAACAAATTTCTTGGAGGGCCAATTTGCTGCCTTCATCTGCTGGGCATAAACATATTGGAAAAACAAATAAACAATGCACTAAATAGATAAATAAATTTCTAGAATGAACGGAAATAGAATAATACTGTCCTTAGTTAATATTCACAGATTCATAGCAATTTGAAATAGAATAATGTATCCATGGGAGTTTCTGCAAGTTAGTAAACCCTACAACACAGCAACATCAATATCAACCCCCTAAAGAGTATTATGCACAATGAATCGTAGCTATTTAGAAAAAAAGATAAACATAGTGATTATAAATCACAGGTGCAGTGCAAGAACCAAAAGTGCTCAACTACTTCATGCACATAACAGTCAGACAAAAGATACATTGTCTAAAACATATTTCTTGACAAAATTCTCTCAACAATTGTTTTCTTTTGAACATCAAAACAAATTGTTAGTCAATGCAAAAAAGAAGTATACCCTCTCCCAACTTAGAATTCATACAAGTATACCTTGAGAATTTCTTCATATCAACGTAGAAGCTGATCCCCACAAACACAATGGGCAACATAGTTTGAAAATTACAGCACTTGGTGCAGCAGCTTATGGTTGATAATGGGTCTTCTTCCGTATTGCATGGGAAATATTCTGAAAGCGTGAACAATGATGAGGCCTGGTTGGCATTGGCGGTGGCGTGCAGAAGACAATAAGACAAACAGTGGGTGTGCATGCCCAACGAAACTAATGATGCTAATCGCCTTGCTCCAATACAATCGATCAAATTCAGTATACCTTGAGAATTTCTTCATAGCAACGTAGAGACTGATCCCCATAAACACAATGGGCAACGTAGTTTGAAAATTACAGCACTTGGTGCAGCAGCGCATGGTTGATAATGGGTCTTCTTCTGTCTTGCATGGGAAATATTCTGAAAGCGTGAACAATGATAAGGCCTGGTTGGCATTGGCGGTGGCGTGCAGAAGACAATAAGACAAACAGTGGGTGTGCATGCCCAACGAAACTGATGATGCTAATCGCCTTGCTCCAATACAATCCATCAAATTCTAATCTCAGAAACAAAAATCTAAAGTTTAAGAAGGGAAACGAAGAGAAGAAAACGGCCTAAGTGGGGCATCTCGTGGCTCTTATCACGTGTTCGCCACGTGACGCCTTCCCTATCCGGATCTCTTCCCGCCGACATAAATCCTCTCGCAGAAAATTCGAGAACGAAAAGAGAAGCCGCCCTCGACCGGTCTCCGGCTTCGGTTCCCTGTTCTTCTGTTTGCCTTCCTCTTCCCCCCTTCTGCTTCCTCGCCGTCGCTCTGCCGCTTGAGATGGGCCGAAGATCATTCGCTTCAGCCTTGGCATCGTCTTTCGTCATTACTACCTTACGGCGTCGTCGGCATCTGGTCTACTTCTTTCGACGTTTCGTTGTCCTCTTATCTCATCCTCCTCCTTTGTTTCGATTTGCTTAGAATGTTGAGGTGATATTTATTGTTTTGGCTGGTGGCTTCATACGATTCGGTGCCAATTGTTTCTTAGGGCGGATTGCGGAGGAGGTCCTCGATAAAAGGATTTATGGTTCTTCGCCGGCAGGGCAGAAAGACTTGCCTTTCCGATCAACTACTACTATTCACCATGATTCTCTCTCTCTCTCTCTCTCAGCTTTTAATTCATTTTGATGTAATTAAGCGTTGTTCTAGCTCTGGTTCTCAGTTCTGAGTTCAAAATTTTGGGAGTTGAATGTACTTGCACTAGATAATCGAACTATTGGACTGTGATTAATAGCTTAATATAAGGGTTAGCTTAATGGGGTTATGCACTGTGCTGGGAGAATTTTCTGGCCTTTGGCAGTTGACATAGGCCAGCTAGATCGAGCTCGGGTCATTAAAGGAGCCAACCATAGAGTTTAGGATTTAAGATGAAGATTAAATTGTCATTGCGAGTCAGTTAATGTTGTCCGAAACACTTGTTGGCTAAATTGGAACATAAAAAGTCATCTGACTATGATGGTTTGAGGTAGTCGTATTAGGGCTGGTAGAGCTCTATGCTGATTTCTAACAGTATATGATGTCCAAAACCCTACTTAATAGAGCCTAGCAAAGCAACAGCTGCAATGCTGTTGAACTGTAAGGCTGCTGTAGGCTGAATTTTTCAATATCTTCTAGTGGACATAACAATTGATTTAAGGACTTCTAAAGTTGTTTTGTGATATTCTTCTTCACAAGGAACATCTTCAGATGCTACTGGTGTGACTTTGGCAACGTTGTTCTCATCAATTCTATCTTATAAAGATTGTAAGGTTGCAATGGAGTCACGTCTAATATCTATTTTGTCCAAGGGCACTTTGGATTTGAATAAAACATGTGCACATCTTTTCCATCAATCTTCAACATCTCTTTGAGATCTTTGTCCTTCTCTTTACTGTCGGTGGAAGTGCAAATTAACACATTTTTAGGCTACTTAGTCATCTTCATTTTACAAATTTTGCACTATTAGTTGATGAGATGGTTTGCATAATTTTGTTGATTGGCAATAATAGTTGTAGTGGTGTTTGCTCGACTTCCAAAGATGTTATTTTGGAGCTACTATCATTGTCGTGGAGGATTTAAAGTAGTGGTGGATCTTAATCCTGACACCTGATTGATCTATGAAGTTGGTTGGTCAACCTAGATGAATTTTCCAACCAATAGATCTATGTGGACCCTCCTCATATCTATGATAAGCTTGGCATTGATGCCAGGGTAGTCATGTGGAAAACTATGTTAGAGTTGTTGATTGAACATTGGATGAATAAAAAATTGCGTCATGGTAGTCACCATTTGGGACTTTGTAGTAGGAGTATGGGAAAGATTATGGTGGTGTTTAGCAGGAGTTCATGAGGTTGCAAAAGGAGGACCCCAATATGGGGTAGAGTAGTGAAGAAGATCATGAAGGATATGTTAGCTCTGTTACTATATTATTGGTTGGAAGGATCTCCTCTTATGAGACTACTGTCTTGGAGGGGAAGTAGTATATATATATATATATATATATATATATATATATATATATATATATATATATATATATATATATATTACACACATAGAAGAGGGGGAGGGAGAGAGAAATGAGAAAGATTTAATATTTAGAAGATCCCGGTCATGCCTTTTGTCTTACAAGCTCACTTATTTATTGTAGTTGTGAGACGGGAATTGATCTCGTCTGCCCATTATGACTGGGTTTTGTGTTATTTGTGCTTAAACTGCAAATAGTGAACATGCATATGCAGTTTGGTTGGTAAGAAACTCTGCAGTTTCTGTAAGTTAAGCATAATAATAATTTGAAATGGAATTTTTCAATATGTATATAGCATTGTGAAATGTGTCAAGCAGAACAAGAAATTCTCATATGAACAGCATGCCTGACTTGTGAATAATCTGCTAGAAAAGAAGTTCATGACCCGTGGGCCTTCCACCTCCATGCGGCAATGCTTCTTCAGGCTTTCACCCATTGCGGAAAATTCCCCCCTCCTGCCTGACAGATTTTCGGCTTTTCTAAACTGTGTTCTACGCATCTCTGCTTCTTGATTTCTGTTTAAACTCCGATATTAGTTCTTGTGATTGATAAATGCCTCACAAGTTTGTAACTTGTGGTTTCTCAAAATGATGCAGAGCTGATAATGAAAGAATTACAACATTCACAATAGGTTCTGGAAAGGGCATTGTCATTCTTTTCAACTGCCAGATGTTGCTTTGCTGCTTCAAATATTTGATTCTTTGAAGGTGTTTAATATCATTAAATAAAAGTGAACAGATTATGCAGTTGCAATTGGGTAACTTCATCTGTAATAAATAACAGACATATATTGAGGTCTAAATTCCATCTACTTCGGGCACAAGTAATGGTTTTATAATTTACCTTAGACATGAACTGGCTATACTTATGCTCCAGTCATCAGTAGGCTATGGTCCCTGAGGTTCAGAGCATAGCTTTTAAACTGGAAATATGAAATCACTTCTCCATCACATGTATGAATTTACCTTGGTAAACAAAGGTTAGTGAACTTCCTAGTTGCTACTCTAAAATGGAATGTGAAACTATATGGCTTAAAGATATCATATTGTCTTCCACGTTAGTTTGAATTTTAAAAGATGATGAGCTAGGTTAGTTTTTGCTTTTCTGCTGTTGATTATTTGGAGCTAATTATTAGTTACAGGATTCAGCGTGAAGTGGTTATATTGGTCATTCTTACCTTGTTGTATATTAGTAAACTTAATACATCATCTTCATAATATCTTTGTGATTGTAGAAGATTGAATTATTTTAGAGATGGATAGATTATCTATAAAATCACTGATATCCTGATGGAATTCCCGCTATAGTTTGATTCATCATTATTGTACTAACTACTAACAGGTAACTCCTTCACTTCAACAAGTATTTGGACTTCTTGGTGCTGCCTTGAACCACTGCTATCCAGAAAGGACTTTTCCTGTCAGGTTAATACTTGGTAAGCATTATTCTTTTGCTTCTAATTTTGGGTCTATAATTTTGATCTGGCTAGGAAATTTTAACAAACTACAGGTGTAAGCACCATAGATATTTATGGTGCAATATCTTGTTTTGATATTTTTATTCTAATGAAGGATTTACTCGAGAGGAAGGATTGAAATAGGATATATTTGGCTTGGTAAAAGAGGATTCTTCATTCTAGATTGTAAACCACAAAGATGTTTAAATAATTTTGTTATAAATGTCTAAATATATTTATTGCAATTAATGGATTTAGTTTATCAGGGACTTCTGATATGGATATTGTTTATGCACTGTTGGTCATAAATGTGACTAGATATCTAATCATAGATCTTTAATATTATTTTTGTAAACTAATTATTGTCTTTTATTTTTGTTGATATGCAGGCATTGGATTATGGAAAATATAGTTAAGTTAAGATGAATATGTTCTTTTAAGTAAAAGCCTTAGGTATTTTGGATTAATTATTCAACAAGATATAGAGATCGACGAAGATATTATTCATAAAGTAAAATTAAGATAGTTAAAATGATGAGGGAGATTATGAGTCTTGTGTGATCATTGGATATCTTTAAAATTTAAAGAAAAAATTTATAAGGCAGTTGTAAAATCAACAATGCTTTATGGATTTGAGTGCAGGATAGTTAAAAAATAATATATATAAAAAGTTTGTATTGTCGAGAATGTTGAGATGAATATATGGAATTACTAAGAAAAATAGGAAAAGAAATACTTTTATTTGTGAACAATTAGGTATTGTTTCGATAGAAGATAAGATGAGAGAAAATCGTTTAAGATGATATGGTCATGTGCTTAAGAGACCTCCGGATACGATAGTTAGAAGACGTGAAATGATTAATGTTAATAGTACGAGAAAAGATAAAAAAGATCTAATTTTTTTTTAATAGAAACTATAAATAAATATTTAAATATTTTAAACTCAACTAAACATATAATTTTTTATTAATCTCAATAACGATAAAAGATTCATAATTCTAAATAATTGAGACTTACAATTTTATTGTTATTATGATGCGTGACATATTGAAAGTGATTGGATCTTGAAAGGTGGGGTGCAATGCAATTAATTCTCTTGCAAGTTTAGTCTTTTATGAGAGAAGCTAACTCAAACATTTGTGGAAGATGCAGGATCATAATTGATGGGTTATGGTATGCAAAAAGCAGCTCCGCCTGCTTTCCCTCTCCACCTTCCACCTTCCATGAGATCTTTCTTATCATAGTCCGCACTGATTGAGAACTTACTAAATTGTCACAGCATCGCAGGAAACTTACTAAATTATGCAGATCTTACATGCAATTTGGCTGGGTCTCGGCGTTGGTCGAGGATCACAGGACAGCATGTGTTGTAGGCTGACCCTCGTGGATTATCTTTTTCCCAGAGCAGAGATTACTCCAACTCATCCAATTTGTTTCTTCTGCCTACTCCAATGAGGTTTCTTGGATCTTGTTAGCTGTGTGCTGCACCATTCAACTTGGACTTTGAATGGATTAGATCCCGTACTGTTCTGCAATATTTTTGAGCTCAGCTGTGAACTAGAAAGCTGATGAGCCTCGCTGGCTTTGCTGTCCCGGAGCAGCTGCAGAGCTGGAGCAGCGTAGGCCAACCTATGACTTTCGACATTTCCTGCGTACGGTTTAGAATATAAGCCTCGGAGGGCCAAGTCCGATTACTGATCATACAGGCTGGCCACGGAAGAGGCAGTCCAAGAGCAGCAGTCATTGGATTCTCCTCGAGTCCATGTGTTTCTTTTCTCCTCTTTCCAATTATTCCAACACTTGTTTCTTCGACTCCATGCAATCATTTGGTCCTTTCAAGTCGATTGTATCTCAGCCTCAACTACATGCAATTTATCATCAGGTAATGGGGGATAAAATCTTGTGCATAACGAATAGCTTGCTGGCCTGCGACTCTGCTGCAAATTAGCATGGTCCAGTCCAGCCTATGGTGAACTTTTTTCCTCATATAATATTACTTGTACTTGTTTCTTCATGATCTTTTCTTGTATGTCGTTAACAAGAGTGTGCTGATTAGTTTGCAGAAAGAAAGCTTGCGGACACTCGAGTCTTGCGTCTTGGATGCAAAGTTGGATGCTTTAATGTTGGTGTCGAGCAACTTGGTGCCCACATTCATAATCCTGGACTTGAGCTTTGAACATAATGATGGTCAATAGTAAAAAGGAAAAAAGAATTCTGGGATAAAGAAGGTAAAGAAAAAGCTCTTCCTAGTTGTTCCTTGAATCTCCAGTGAACTGAAGTGGCCTACTAATACTTTATGAAATAGTCAAACAAGCCAAGTTTGGCTTGTAATGTCAGAGAGATCATATGGTGCAAGTGGCTTTTGGAAAGTGCACTTAATATATGTTAGCCTCACCAACTCCAACATCATGCAGCTTATTCCAGGAGACAGACTTGGAACACCCTCCGGCTTAGTACCTTCAAACTCTCAGTTTTGCCCTCCAGTATATTTAAACTATCATGTCTTAAAATAAAAATACCATTCAATCTTTTACCAGGGTTTCCGGTCGTTCCAGTGACCAGAGAGCAGCATTGAGTGGAGCAGCAGCAAAGATAAAAAGACCTCACTCCTTCACAGTAGAGGAGGAAAACGAATTAGATACATAGATTAGGGCACACAGGAGACCAGCAAGTAGCAGGGTATGGGGAGGGAGACTAGTCCACTAACAATAACACCCGCATGGCGACTCTCCATAACGCCCATTACCTCCCCTAATCTTAACTCTGGTGGCGGTGAACCCATGTCGACCGGAGCAGCAGAAGCTCAACCTTTTGTCCTTCCACATGAGACCATGGGGGAATGGGAAAGAAATCCCGTAATTGAGAGATCTCGTACCACCTCTCTCCAATCCTCTGCGTCCACTGTGGTCATCGTTGATGGTATCCGATTAAAAGGTCCTGTCCCCTCACCCCTGTCCACTTCCTGCTGGTAAATCTCCCACATTTACAGCCACAGGCCCACGCTTGCTCCCTCCCCGCATACGTTCTTCTCAGTCCTACTTGTATACAGTATGCACTCAGATTGAGAGATTTGGCAGGACTGGTACGGACAATACAACAAACACATGGTAGGCAGACCTTTGTTCCTTGCGCGCTCATTCGATTGTGTCATGTGGGGTTTTGGGGCTCCCATCTCTTCTTTTGGGTTCTTTCGGTTGGTTTGTTCATCCTTTCCGCCTTGGGGCCTCTTGCGGATAGTTGAGTGAGTGAGCCTAAGCCGGGAGTGCTCGATCGAGTGGAATATATGTCACCATCGACTACTACGAATTTTCGACCGACAATGTAGGAATGGTATATGTCGGCTTGAGCTGTTGTTTTCGCAAGGTTATGGTCCGTGGAAACAGATTTTAGTGGCATTTTGTCCATTAATGGATGGATCACTGGTCGATGGCCTGTCTTCCAATTTAATGCTAAGTGGATTCTGAGTATCATCCCAGTTGGGTTTTGTCAGTTTTAGTTGCCTGCAATCAATCACCTCAAAAACCAATTTGGCAGTATTAACATGCAAGATTTGTACAGTCACGTTACAAAGAAGCGTCGCATCGGATCCAGTGTCCCTGCCAGACATAGAAGTATTCTTTGGTGGATTAGTGGACGATTGAATCATTGGAAAAGATTTTTGAGTGTGGTTGGAATATATTTTTCGAATTGCTTCCGTTTTGGGACTCCCATTTAATGGAATAGGTCATGCATTGGTGTCAAGGTAGTTGTCTCTTGTGCTGTCGTTCGTCATCCAAGAATCAATGTTTTGGTTTATTGGACCAAGTCAAGCCTCTAACAGATGTCAAGTTTAGTTGCAGCCGTAGTTGGAGGAGCTGCAGGAGGTCTTGCATTCTTGGTGATTGTCATTGGGTATCTGTGGTTTTATTTTTTGCACTGTAGGACCCCTGCAAATAAAAGTTCTGAGACTGGTTCTTCCGACCCATCTACGCTGGGTAAGTGAAACTACTTTATATGTTGTAGAAAGTATTTAAGGTTCTGATTGCATATGCTAATCTTTTGATAGATAACCTGCTCTTTTGGTACTTGTTATGTGCAGTGGAATGGAATAGGAGAGATTGGATATCATCTTCAGGTTGTGGTCGGAGTGCTAGACAATTTACTTTAGAAGAGTTGGACGAAGCTACTAAAAACTTTAGCGAAAGCAATCTTGTTGGCACTGGTAGTTTCGGTTTGGTGTACAAAGGTTTGCTTCTTGACGGGACTCTTGTAGCAATTAAAAGGCGTGTAAGCGTTCCAAGGCAGAAATTTGTCGAAGAGGTAAATCAGCTTGCTGAATTAAAATGTTTCAACAATTTCTTATGCATCATCTTTTGACTCTTCACTGCCTCTTTCTCTTTAAATTTTCTTTTTCCTTGATGATGTGCAATTCTGCGCATAGAAAAATCCTATGTGATATATTAAGTTTATCAATCTAGTGATAATCAATGCCAATAAATAGTTCCATCACTTTGATATGTTAGTAAGGTCATTATAGTACACACTGATGTGAAGCAACTGTTATTAATAGGTAACATCTGGTTTTTATAGTTTTCATGTCCTAGTCAACTTATGTCAACCCAGTTGGTTTCTGTGCTTAATCCTGTGTGTTCTATGCTTTCTTCAAAAACTCTGAATGGTTATGCATTCTCCAGGTAGCTCAGATAATAGAGAGTTGCTTCTTCTCTACTTTTTTTCTTCACTTGAATTTGTTCATATGCATTTGCCTTCAAAGAACATTTTCTTTTTCTTGAGCAGCGCCTGCAATCATTACACTTTTGAAGTGTCAATCCATACTAAATCACATATCTTGATTTTTAAACAGGTTGAAGTTTTATCAGAGATCAGGCACCGCAACCTAGTTACTCTTATTGGTTATTGCCAGGAAGGTGGTTTGCAAATGCTAGTTTTTGAATACTTGCCTAATGGAGGTGTCTCTCGTCACTTGTATGGTAATGTTCAATTAACTTAATCAGAGGCACTTTTCTAACTGTTTTATACATATAAACAAGCTTGCTTATTTTGGCAGATGGGGAACAACATTCACTTTCAAGGCTTGAATTTAAACAAAGGCTTGCAATAGCTATTGGAGCAGCCAAAGGTAACTTTTAATTTTTTTATTGACTAAACCAGGAAAAAAGCTAATAGATTGTAGTCTAGAGCAAGGTTCGCCGTATCGTACCGTACCGACGTTTCGACCAGGACTCGGTACGATACGATACCGGTGTACTGAGCGGTACATCAGGGCGTACCGAGCGGTACACCCTGGTGTACCGAGCGGTACACCCTGGTGTACCGAACAATTTTATATTTTTTTCATACTGTAGCACTGTAGCGGTACGGGACGGTCTGTGTACCGGTAACCTGTCGGACCGGTACATACCGCCCGTACCGGGCGGTACGTTTCGGTACGGCAGACCTTGTCTAGAGAGCAAAAATTATCTTTGCCATAAGCTGAAAAAATAAACTGTTTCAATATCTTAAATTGCAGGATTAGCTCATCTGCACAGTCTTGCACCTCCTTTAGTACATAAAGACTTCAAAACAAATAATGTCTTGGTTGATGAGAACTTTATTGCAAAAGTAGCTGATACAGGTCTTCATAAATTAGAGCGAGGAAGTGGAGAAATTAGGCCTCAAAGAAGTAGCAGTATCTTCCAAGATCCAGAGTAAATTAATTTTTGACAATTTTCTTCTCATTTTTTCCACTCAACCAATAGAATATCATATTGACTTATATGGCTATTGTACAACCATATGTTTTTTCCCAGGGTTGGAGAGTTAGGAGGATTTTCTGAAGCCAGTGATGTTTACAGCTTTGGTGTGTTTCTTCTAGAGTTCATAAGTGGCATGGAGGTGGCACATTGCTTCTCTCTAGATTCACACAGTTTCTTAGCCCAGTGGGTAATATTATACACACATTTAACAAGCTGTTTTAGGTCATGTAGCTTTTCTATAGTGGTGTGAGTTGGTGCTTTTAAAAAGCATGAACACATCTTGATGCAAATATATGTTTTCCTTGAATTTACCATTGCCATTCAGCATAAAGTTCAAAACTGCATAAGCAATGAACCTCATGCTAATTATATTTCACAGATTAGCAAAATGTCTGCCAGAACCAAATTTAACCAAGATATTTTATGGCTAAACAAGTAGCATTTATGATTACCTGGAAGAACGGGATACACAAGGTACAAACGACTAATTGGTTTACACTTTAGGATAAGATTGTGGGCGCTATATCCATTTTGTTTTATATTCTTAAATTTAGTAGCAGAATAATCTATGTTATCATGCTGAAAAGTGAAAGTATAAACATAAATCACAACATTGTCAGTTGTTTCCTAGGATTGCACTCTGTAAAAAGCATGATAAAAATATGTATAACTTTCTTTTAAAGTAAAGATCATACAATAAGCAGCTTCAATGACATATTCAAGACTAGTGAAGAGAAAATTTAGTTGTGCCTTCGATTGCAAGTGCCCATGCCCTCTTCATTCAATATATTACCCTTTTTGCATGACCCGTTCAAGTTTGCAAATGAATCCATGGACTATTTCAGTATGTTCTTCTCAAACTTTCTGTATAATTAGGGAAAAGAAGTAAAAGTCTGACAATTATCACTTTTTTTCTTTATATTTGGGAAACCAAGAATTATTTTGTTCAAATTAGGCAGAACTGAATTCTCATACTCAGTGAAATTAGATAAGGGGCTCTAAACTTTTACTTATCAATCTTCCATTTACACTTGAGGGCAAAAATAGGTACCTTCCACATGTAATTTATCACTCATAATATTTCTCAAGTAAATTTGTAGATCAGGCAGAACTGGATACTGATGGTCACAAAAATTAGATACGGGCCTCCAAACTGTTCTTGTCGGACTGCTATCTTATTTTGGGGGCAAAAACAAGTGTGTTCCACTTGTAATTTATCAGTCATGATAGTTCACAAATCAATATCACTGTAACTCAATTTAATTATAATTTTTTTGTTATTATTTTGTAGAAAAAAAGGAATTTCATATTTGAAATGAATTGAGCAACTAGATTTTGATATAACAGAATGCCATTAATTTCTATTTTTTGAATGATTATGTTTGGTCTCTGAATTTGTTGATGCACCGTCATCTTCAAGGATAATTTGCAGAACATGCATTATTATCCATGGAGATCAAGCTTTACAAGTGTTTAACATTTTTTATATAAAGTTTAGCCAATATAACTATATGAGATTAAGTCTTGTGAAGGCAACATTGAAGAAAGTTGGAGAAGATGGGTTCCTTGGTACATATGATTCATTCAGAAAATGGGAGGGTGAGATCAAAGAAGACCTGTTGTAAAGTAAAATGCCAATTGAAATTATCTTCTTCGAGGCATGACCTTAGGCCCGAACAAAAATAGTATCAATAGTGTATACCCAAAGCATAACATCATGCACTGTATATGCTGCTACAAGACGAGCAGCATCTTGTCATAGTCTTGCATTGAGCCATGCCAAACCTTTGTGTTTGGCGTCTATTGTGCCAATACTTGACTAAGTGGCTCGATCCTATGAAATTAGATGCTTGGATACAGAATATGATATGCACCTTCTGCTTATATAGGAAATATTGTTTTTATGCAGAGTTAGGACACTAATTGCATCATGCATTGCTATAAAGTTTGTCTTGTCTAAATTCCTAAACAATAAGATTAAACATAGTATCGTCACCTCAATGAAGTTCTATGTTTAAGCTATTACAAAATTCTGTAAAAGACTTTAACATTTTGAATATCACACGAGTAATTTAAACCAAACTTTTATCATAGGACATGCTTCCTTTTAAAAGTTTTATGTAAATAAATTAGTTGGTTGGCCACCCATTTGGCCCATTGTCTGAAAAGAAAAACCAAAAGAAAGAATCATCAAGTGGATTAACAATGGCAGTTGCTTCAGAATTGAATATAGTGTATGTACTCTTACATCATCTTAACTGAAGAACAAACTGTATATATTAATTTATTATGTAATCTATTTTTGTAATACAAGGTTAGCCTATGCAAGAATAGATTGGAAGCGAGCTTACAAATGATTTTTGACGTCAAAAATGCTTTGATTGGCAACCTGCAGGTTAAGCAAGCATGATGACAAGGATACCTTGATGACTTAGCATGGTCATATGACATCTGATTGCTGGTTAATTAATTCAGTTGTTAAGGTTATTTGGAGATATAACAAAGATTAAATAATATGAAATTCTGACTTATTGGTTTATTAAAATTATGTCAGTTTTTTCTACATTAATGTTCTGAATACGTTTTGATATTTTAAATATTTTCTAGAAATTGGGTATATCGTTAACAACTAAGTTACAGAAGCAGTCTCTACTTGCAAAAATAAAGTTGCATACATTTCTTCTCTACAGTGACATTGTTCAAAGTATTGCACAGTGGGCTGTTCTTTTCTTAAGAGTGCCTTCATGCCATAATAAGGTTGCTCCTTCATGACTTGGATGACAAAGGTTCAAGTCAGAAGAATCGCTTTTCTACTTGCAATACCAAGGGTGTATGTCCTTGTTCTCTCTAAACCTCACATTGGCAAGAGCCTTGTACACAAGGCCAACCCTTTTATTTTCTAAATCTTATTCAAAACGGCTTCAGCTGGACTTTTTATGCATCTAATTACTGTTTAGAATTTCTAAATCTTATTCAATATGGATTTTTATATGTTTTTTGGTCATCTAACAACTGCCTAATTTTTGTCCCTTGTTCCATCAATAATAACAACTATTAACCTGAGTAGACTACAGAATATTTAAGAGAAAGATTTTGCAACATCTCAGATTGGTAAAGATAGCAGATTTTATCTGGTAGGATAGCCTACAATACCTTTCTAAATTTTAGAATTAAATTTACTTGCCTTTTCATGCATAGCCTGGATTTATCATTAGTTAGTTATGGTGCTTTAGATCAATGAGTTGCCTAGAACACTATTTAATAGACAAATAACTATACAAAAATTCCACTGGTCCTCAGGTGCTTCTTTTCTCCTAGCCTGGATTTATCATTAGTTACAGTGCTTTAGATTGATAAGTTGTCAAGAATGCTCTTGCCACTAGTCTTCAAATGCCCCTTTTCTTGTTTCCGATTTTTTTTAGTTCACCTCTGAGTAATCTTGCTTCATTATACAAGGTGGAAGCACATGCAGGTTCAAATGATCTCATCGATCGCCGGCTCGGTAATGCCTTTACCTCTGAGGGAATGAAAGAGCTAATTGCACTAACCCTTCGATGCTTGAATCCATCTGGGCATAACCGTCCAAAGATGCGAGCGATAGCTGTGGAGCTTGATCAGATTCTCGAGACCGAGATGGCACTGACAACAGTCATGGGTGATGGTACTGCCATAGTTACCCTCGGGAGCCAGTTATTTACTTTGACATGAAGAACAAAACATCTGTTATCTGATCATAACAAGTCCCAAGATCATAGCTTTTTGTCCGGGGAACCACCACCAGATTGCCGCTTTTAAAGCTGCAGTACCAGATAATTTTTGATGATGGCAAATGGGCACTCTTGGCTGTAATGATCAGTGGTGAAGCGCAACTTCTATTACCTCTGAGGTGGCTTTGATGAAGCACACCATGACAACAAATGAAGCTTCATATATGATTCAACTAATTCTTGAATTGTGTAAAATGATTCTGTGGACGAGTCCATTGAGGTGTTTGTTAGATGTGGGGAGAGCTCCCCTTCCTCTTCTGCAAAGCCCACAGTGTTTGTTATCTTTTACTCCCAAAGTTGGGAGTTCTTTTTCAGGGAGCCTCAACATTACTATGCCAAATAGGAGCGCTGTAAAGAGAAACACACAAGTGGAATTGCCACCTTGCAATCAGACACTACTATCTCGCCATTTCAATGACTCCATTTCCTGTATCTCTGTAAATGATATGTGCTGCAGGAGTGAACTGATGAACAGAGTCATGTTTGATGATGACTGCTCCATTTTGCTGGCCTTGACTTACTTGTGTGATAATAGGATCGACAGTCAAAAGCACCGCTACGTCTCTCTTCAGTTCTCACCTGTATGGCTTTCGACGCCTCGCATTTTGATGCTGGAGACGTGTCTTCAACCGGTCCGGCGTGTTTAATGATGGTAGAAAAAGGTCAGTCCCCTTTGCTAATTGTGTTAAGAGTATATTTTTATATCTAATCACAAGAGGTAGAAGATTACGTAGACTATTTCATGCCGTGGAATATTCTTTAGATTTTTGTCTAACAAATGGATAGGAGGTGATCTGGACCCTACGTGACAGTTACATGTACGATGATGATTAACCGATAAAGTATTTCCGATCATTTATTTCTCTCAAAACGTGTTTCAGGGCTCGAAGCACAGTATTTAATTCATTCGACACGGGAGTGTTCGAGATTGTTTCTCATATGTCGTGTTTTTTTGACTTGTGCACCTCGAGCATATTTTGCTTTATGCCTCCATCGTGATGGGTTTCTCATCATGTAGGTTGGGTTTTTCCAACTCACGCACCTCAAACACATTTTATCTTCTATCTCTATTATGTTAGATTCTTCATACGGGTTGGGTTTTCTTGACTCATGCATCTCAGACACATTTTGTCGTACCTCAATCATGGTGAATTTTCTCTTCACCCATGTTGGATTTTCCCAACCCATATGTCTCGGGCATATTTTGTATTGTACCTTTATCATATCATATTTTTGTTCGTGTGAGTCGGGTTTTCCCAACTCTCGCGCCTTGAGTATATTTGATCTTGTGCTTCTACTGTGGTGGATTTCTCTTCACGCGAGTCGAATTTTCTTAACTCACATGTCTCATACATATTTGATCTTGTGCTTCTACCATAGTGGATTCTTTATATGGGTATGGTTTTTTCGACACACGTCTACCACAACGGATTTCTCTTCATGCAGGTTGGGTTTTTCTGACTCATTCGTATTAGGCACATTTTGCCTTATACCTCCGTCGTAGCGAATTTTTCTTCACATAGATCAAGTTTTTTTTAACCCTTGTGCCTCGGGCATATTTGGCTTTGTGTCTCTACTATGATAAATTTTGATATTTTTAAATCCTTTATTCAACACTTTTTGAGTCTATCATGCTAATCATATGTGCATTGCATTTTTTTTATCATTATTATTATGACATTTTTTCACATTATAGTGTTTGGTTACATATACATATATTATTACATATGTATGCATACTACATACATACATACATACATTATATATATATATATATTATATATATATATATATATATATATATATATATACATATACAGATACAATATATACATATACATAGATTATATATAACATGTATATATCATACATGTATATAATACATGTAGATATACATACATGTATAGATATACATGTAATATACATACATATATATATACATACAACATATATACATACATATATACTATGAACATACATATATACATATATACATATATAATATATATATATATATATATTGATGACCATGGCTCTTTACGAAAAGAATCAGATCATGATAAGATCATGATAATAAGATCGATTCGTATTTAAACATAGACTTTAAATACTCCCAATAATAGATTACTTAATAGAAACACCGAGATAATCAAACATATTAATATACATTATATATTTGTCCATACGATGAAAATAATTGATCTCATAATTACTCGTGTGAGAATATTAATGATACAATACAGATGCTTATTGAAGAAACTAGATAATTAATGATATCTCATTGAAATATTTTTCGAGCTATTAACCATGTTGAGATATGAATGAAAGATGACCTAAACTCCACATAATAATTAGTATAAAGAACAAATTAGGTATTTTTAAAAAAGACTTTTAACCGTTTATATTGATTACAAAGAGAAATACATGGGCTTTGCCCCTTAAAGTTACATGGGCGAAGATATCTAAAAAAATCAATGTGCATTTCTTTTGTTTTTGAGGAGTCGGCACTAAATAATCATAGTCTCATGTTTTGGACTTGATATCATGATGAGAATAGCCTTCCAAAAGCCAGTTGCTATCCCTCAAATAAGACAAAAAAGAGAACCATGAAATATGTTACAACAAAGACAAGCTCCCAAATGAGGAAACTGAACGATTTGCCTCTCATTGTTTGACCCGAGAAAATGACGATAATAGCGTTTCTAAATCCAGCTGCTAAATCTTGACTAAGACAAAGTTCTATCAAATATCACAATTTGAGCTTCTTCCGTTTTGCAGTCTTATAAGCTTTTGAGTTTTGGGTCGCCTGTAACCGAAAGGAGCATAAGCAAGGATTGATAGGAAAAGGAAAGCAAAAAATTACATTACCTTTGTCTTCTTCTTCTTCTTCTTCTTCTTCTTCTTCCTTTTCTTTTGCTGTTTCTCTTCTTTATCATCCTCTTCTTCCAAATTCTGAAGTTTATGCATCCATAGTATATTACACAGTGCATTACCAACAAAGAAAAAAAATCTCAAGAGTTCTACCTCAATGGAGTCCTCAAAAGAAGCAACATGCCGTATTTTACTTCCCAAAGTTGAAGACATCCCTAAATTACCAGAAGGGAATAAAGATCATGGCTGTCAGCTGCATGATTAAAAGACAAAAGAAGCAGCCTAAACAAGAAAGCTAAAGCAATGCTGGCACTCTAGCGAAGTATATTGGTAAAATATTTATGATTTCAGTCATAATAACAACAAAATTTATCTTGTAATAATAAAAGCTGCATATATAGACAAACTTAACCATTTGTCTTGTAATTCATATCTCATAGATGACAATATATGGATCTTTGGGGAGTGGATCTGTCACATGAGCATAAACTGAAACTCAACCAGGCATAAGTACCAAACAACCTAGTCTTTTGTGATATCAAGAAAGTCCCTCTAGGATAGCCATCTTTGACAACTAAGTAATGAGCTTTAACCGCTTGCTAGTGTTGCCACCAGCAGACATAGGATGTGGGATATTAGAACAAATCTAACTTATTCAGATAGGACAATACTTGACATGAACATGGCAATTCACGCATCTAAATTCTCAATATATTATAAAAATAGGTCTATATGAGTCTGTTTTTAACTGTTTTTATTGCGTTTAATGTTTAGTTTTAGTAACGATTGAGTTCTTTCTTTAGTGATGGAGTCCTAGTCACAACACAAATGGTTAGAGTTTATATGCTGTAGCATGAACAGTAGCATATGAGAGTGAGCATACAGTATTCGGGCAGATTGTTTCTACAATAAACTTCTGAGAAGTCTAAGATATTTAAGAGATGTTTATAAATTCTGTTTAGATGAGCTCAAAAATAGCTGTTGTTTTTAGTGGTGGATTCCTACGGGATTAGGGGAGGCCGCAAACTTTGTTGTCTGGCTTGGACAAGGAGGACAAAATACCACGTCTTTGATGCTTCATCTTAAGAAACAATGGCACCACAAAAAAAATCTCAAAATCAACATACAAAAATGGGACACGAGCATGAATTTAAATATTTAAAATATAAATATAAAAATGTATATACTAGCTAAAATAAATATAATTTTTATTTTCATATTACTTTCAATATTTTAGAAGGAATTTTACCTATTTTAAAAACTAAAAAAAAGGTGTACCCTGTTTAGGGAGACTCCTGTCAATGCGATGTTTAGGGAGAATCAACGTATACAACCTTACCTCTACGTAAAAATTTAGAGGGTCAATGTAACTATTTCAAAAACTGTAAAATTAAAAATAGATTTATCAAATTTAAAAATATTTTAAGAATACTCTTCTCCAAGTGTGCAGATGTGACAAAGCACTCAACCACTGAAGTGCTGAGGTACCTGAGGGTCGGCTTAGTCCTACTATTTTTTTTTTTTTGTTGGCAAAGTGGCGATAAAGGGTTTGAGAGGATGCTCGGAGGACAGAGGAAAGGAGGACAAACAGCGAGAGCACCAGCCAAGTTAAAGATCAAACAATGGGATTAGTATTATTTGGGTGAGACAGAAAAGTACACTGCATTGCAGTGAAGATTTTACAAATCCAATATTAGAGAAAGATGGTGAAATGACTAACAGAATCAATATAGTTCAGGACTCAAAATCTCCTTCCAAAGGCATTCCAATAGCCTTCACACGAGTATTCCGTACAAGCATGCTGAAGTTGAAATTGTATGATATGTGGGTTAATCTTATTAAAATATGGAGGAAGAAAGGAAGAAAATGACGATAGATTGCAAGCATAATGTATCATAAAGTTAAGAACCAGTAAAATCTTCTTGAAAGGAAGACTATAAGGAACTCCATAAGAACTTACATATGAGATGAACAACCTCACAAAATTGCTGGAATTGAAGTTTTTACCTTTACTAGCAACCACTGTTTCTTTTGCATTTTTTACGGCTAGTTCAACAAGATTAGGATCCAAAGAGTTAAGTCCATCAGGATGTTGAAGCTTTCTCTCAAGAAATTTTGCTAAGGCAGCAGCCTTATTAGTTGTCATAGGTCCACCTGGGTGAGCCAATCTATGTATAAAAACAGTATCAGCATATAACAAGCAAACTCATAAGAGCTCTCTAAGAAATATTAGCTACTCAACAACAGGAGATCACAGAAAACATTATAGGTCACACCCAATTAAATTTGTATTGCATATATGCATAGTAATTAATTGTCAAATAGCCACAAGCTCTTGCAGGAATTTTGTTTCCATACAACTCAGGCACCCAACAATTTGTTTGGCTATTAGTCTGCTACGTGTATATCTATCTGTGATAATTACAAAACCCTGGTGTCACTAGTTATATCCAACCACTAAAAAATGAAAGACTGTTTGCAAAGCCTTCGTGGCCTACAGGCCCTACACTGCTAGGTGAGCACCTAGAGAAATGATACTAAAACAAATACAATAGTCTGATAAAATACTCTCAACATCTATGATGATGCACATACAATTATCTATCAAAAACAACAAAAAAATAAAAAAATAAAAGAGATTGTAAATGCAAAAAAAGGAAGTTGTATGAATATAAAAGAGCTCACAATCACTTGCAGGAATTTTGTTTCCATGCAACTCAAACACCTAACAACTTATTTGACTACTAATCTGTTTATACATGTGATCAGCAAAAAACCATGGCCACTAGTTACATCCAACCACTAAAAGTTGTTGAGCTGTTCTATTATAAAACCTTTGTGACCTACATTGCTAGGCGAGCACCAAGAGAACATATACTAAAAATCAAAAGAACAGTCTGAAAAAAAATTCATATATTTAGTATGATAAAGGGAAGCTCCTTAGCCTTAACATCCTTGTGTTTATCAAATCATTAAATTATCTTTCTGTCAGATTCTTCTGAGTCTCGATTCATATCTTTAGTCAATTTCTAAATTCTTTTCAATTTTCTTTTATTATTCTCGAAGCCTCTGTTGCACTTTCTTCATTTCCTCATTTCAGATGCAATTTGCATGATAACTTTTTATTTGTTTCTCCACTGGGGTTATCTTAGAAAAGGTTTCTGTATTCCAGTGTTACTTCAACTAGTAAAAGCAGCATCCATGCGAATCCTAAATGTAGCTTAAATTTGTCACACTTTCTTATTTCAATTTCTTACAGGCACAATTTGCATGCTACCTTTCGTTTGTTTCTCTACTGGACTAATCTTGTGATAGATTTTTGTATTTGGGTGTTACTTCAGCGATAAGTCAGATGAGACAACCTACAAAGGTAACAAAATTGCACTTAAAGTGGCATAGATTCATTAGGTTTTAAAAGAAACCTAACCGTTGCTTTTGGGAAGTCCCACCACCCCTTACATGATTAAGAGACAAAAGCATCTGATTAGTATCCAACATCTTGAAATATACAAGTCTTTTTAATAACATGAGAAGATGCTTCAAACCCTACAGAACATGAAGATGCTAAGACGAACCCTCGCACACGTCGTTCAAGCTCTTGAGAGCATGAAAACTAGAATCAAGATTGCTATTTTCCCATGTAAATATTCTAAAATCTTCACAAGGTTCGCTCTTTACCTTCCCCATGACATCAGGCCAACCGGGAAACCTATAACTGTCAAGAGCTACGGATATGACTGGCCAGTTTTTTTTTTTTTTCTTTGTATATAATGCATTATAACCCAATAGGACTCAATAGTCACAAAATCCAAGTCAAGTAGAAGAAGAAGAATACGAAAACCCTAATCCTAATAAAAGCAGGAAGAGGTCAAAGAAGGGGGAACGACCTGGGCAGGGATCGTGAGGAAGACGACGGCGGTAAGGGTAGCGGCGCAAATTTGCTCGCGCGAAGCGCGCGACGCTCGTCTTCGGCGAGAGACTGGAGAGTCTCCTCTGCTTCCACCATCGCTGCGCTCCAAAATCCCCTATTTCCCTCGACTCAACGAGTTAAATTACCTCCGCGTCGTCTGTTATAATTTAATAGGGCCGGAAACGGATCGGATGCGGGAAAAGCATATCCGAATCCGCTTGTAATTACGAATCCGGAAGATGTCAAAATAGGCAGATTTACATTCGGATATTACATTGCAAAAATAAAAACATTCAGATATTCCATAAATTTAAATATTTATTGAGACATTTGCTGTAATATTGTTTGTACAAGTGAAAGATCTCATGTTCTACTCCATATATGTCATTTGATATAATTAAAATTATTTTTTATTTTTTTAAAAAAATATACTAATATTACATAAATTATTTTTATTTATTTATTTTAACCACAATCAACTACAACAAGAAAGATGGCTCACTTAAGCGCAGCAGATAAGAACAGAGCAATGGTGGTTAAAATATTTGTGTGGTCATCAGCTGTAATAGTTGACTAATGAACATCGGTGCACCGCCCTGCAGAAAGAGTCGACGCCTTCCCGATTTATCCACGGTCGCGATGGAGACAAAAAGGTGGCGAAGACGTTGACGAGGCCACTGGTCACAGCGGACACGAGGGAGGGAGGCATCATCGCCGAAGCCGATGGTCTCGAACGACACCGGGGCATAGAACATGATGACGTTAATGCCAGTGAGTTGCTGGAAGAAGGGGATGAGGACGGCCATGGTGAGATGAGCCCTACACTTCCTCTGCATTACGTTGCTCCAAGGGTGCTCGATCGTCTTCGACTCCTCGCTGGCCGCAACCGTGTCCTCGTACTCCTCGTCGATGTCATCGGTGCCTCGGATCCTTCGGAGCATAGCCTTGGCCTTCTCGTCGCGCCCACGCTCGATGAGGGAGTTCCGAGCCTAAGGTGATGATGGCGGCCGACACAGCGGCGAGGGCCAAGCTGACGCGCCACCCCCGATGAGGTTGGCGGCGACGATGCCGATGGTGATCATGAGTTGGGAGCCGATAGTGAGCATTCCACGGAATAATGTTTGGTCATTTTAGGCTCCTCTGCTTTAAATGGTAAACGTATCTTTAAAGACAACAATATTTTGTCAATTTTCTTTTCTTTTGTTGCTAATTAATTAGACAAATTGACGACTAAGAGACGCCCATTTTATATATTACTACATGTAGCAAATGGGTTTTCATCTAAACATCGGCATGACTTAATTAAGACACTTCTCTTAACTAAGTCTGAAAGCATTTCTAGGACTTAGTTTGCTTTAAAATTGATTAGGGTTAATGCAACTATAATTATGCAGCTGGATGGTGAGCTTGAAGAACTGTAAACATCTGAAGACATGCATTTTGAGGCTTTCATAACTTATATTGATAGTGAATACACATATTACGAACTTATGAACCTTTGATTTGAAAACGTAAATGGTCGATTCAAATCAAACTTGTTTGGTTTGGTTAGGTTGGAACCGTGGTAGCTACAGTGCCATCAAATTTTATTGGCAATGATTGTATGCTGCTTTCCTCTGCATGTTGGATTGGACAGCAGCCAGTATTCCATGGGCAACATGATAGCCATGCACTGAGAATTTGCAGTTCCTTTTGAAATGCATATAATAGCAGTATTAATTTCCTTATAAGATCTTATGATGCTATGTAAACTTTTATGCTTTTGCCTTTTGCCAAATCTTGTTGCTGCTGTGTTAGATTGCTTGGGCTTGCAGAGAATTTGTAGTTGATTCTTACTGCTGTGTCATCCCCTCTCTTCTGGCCCCTGGCTTCCAATGGCACATGGAGGAAGAAGCGAGCGGACGGTGGCGAGGGACTCAAGGTAAAGAACGGTCCACCCAATTCAACTCTGTCATAATTACACCTCCCTTTGCCATGCTTTATGACCGGCAAACCCCCCTCCACATGTCCATTCAGAGGACAAGTGTATGAGCTTTAGCAGAGACAAGAGTTCATGAGGGAATGGATGCCGAAGGTTCTCAGATTCTCCGCTTAGATCAATCACCAATGAGGTCGCACTGCCACTAACTCTGGTTGGGACACAGGAAACAGCTGTTGTCAAAGTTGGAGGGGGAGATGCTGCGCGGATTCTTTGTTGAGCTGTGGTGGCCATGCGGAGATCCCATTGTCCCTCCAATTCAGATTCTCTCGTCTTTGCCCACCCCACTTTCCATCACCACCTCTGATTCCATGATGTGCCAATTTGTTCCTTCGGTGGGAGGTCCCGGTCTTCGGTTGCTCGAGGAAATGGCTTAGTGGCAGCGGGCAAAGTGCGTCGAGAACCAACGGACGGCTGTGGGAGAGCCGATGGGCTCTATATATGGCCATGCTCTCCCGAGGCAGAAGCACAAGACCAGCTAATTGCAGCAGAGTAGCAGTTGGTATACACTCTTGCGACCTCTATGGCTCCGGTGTTGTGCTCTAGCACGAGTTCTGAGATCAGGATCGGAGACGTGGAAGACATCCAGGAGCTGCGGCGAGCTCGGCCGACGGCCGTCCCCGAGAGGTACGTGCGGGACACGAACGAGCGGCCGGCTCTGTCGACGATCCTCCCCTCTCTGCGTGTCCCTGTCATCGACTTATCGAAGCTGGTCTGCGGCACCAAAAGACAGAGCCAGGAAGAGATGGCAAAGCTCACCGCTGCCTGCGAGGAGTGGGGATTCTTCCAGGTAGCTTAATGGCTCATCCACCAACTTCTTCAGCACTTATTATAATGGCCGGGACACTGATCGATGCAGCATCAACCATTCGATGGCAGGTGATCAACCATGGGATAGAGAAAGAGTTGCTGGAGACCATGGAGAGGGTGGCAAAGGAGTTCTTCATGCTACCTTTGGAGGAGAAGGAGAAGTATCCAATGGCGCCAGGCACGATTCAGGGGTACGGCCATGCCTTCGTCTTCTCGGAGGATCAGAAGCTGGACTGGTGCAACATGCTTGCACTTGGTGTGGAGCCTGCCTTCATTAGAAAGCCTCATCTCTGGCCTACAAACCCAGCTAATTTAAGGTACTTCCATCTTGCCGTCACCGCAACAGAGAAGAACAAGTCTTCCCCTCGCATTTCCATCAGCTTCTAACATGTATATGCGATCACAGCTACACATTGGAGAAGTACTCGAAAAGCATACGAAGGCTCTGCCAGATTTTGCTCATGTTCATATCGAGGAGCCTTGGATTGAGCCCAAACTACTTCAACGAGATGTTCGGCGTGGCCGTGCAGGCCGTAAGGATGAACTACTACCCTCCATGCTCGAGGCCAGACCTCGTTCTGGGGCTCAGCCCTCACTCCGATGGTAGCGCCCTGACCGTGCTGCAGCAAGACACGGCATCCGTCGGCCTGCAAATTCTCAAAGACAACGCCTGGGTGCCCGTCCACCCCATCGCCGATGCTCTCGTCATCAACGTCGGTGACACGATCGAGGTCGGCGCCATCAGCCACCCTAGTTTTATTCTCCATCTTAATCTGCCACCGAATCCTTTGCTGATCGACTTCACATGCACGCAGGTCCTGACGAATGGCAGGTACAGGAGCGTGGAGCACAGAGCCGTCACCAACAAAGAGACCGACAGGCTCTCGGTGGTCACCTTCTATGCTCCGAGCTACGAAGTCGAGTTGGGCCCTGTTCCTGAGCTCGTCAATGACCAGCAGCCATGCAGGTACAGGCGATTCAATCATGGCGAGTACAGTCGTCACTACGTCACCAACAAGCTGCAGGGCAAGAAGACCCTGGAATTTGCCAAGATCCAGACAAGCTACTGAACAAGAAAGCCAAACTCTAGACTTCTCCAAGTACATTCCCCTACTATGTCGACATGTATAAGCAGAATGATTAGCCAAGCATGTTGTGTTAAAGATATTTACACGAAGTGTGTAATGGGATGTGTGATCATATTAAGGTGAATATAAAGCCACCCATCTTGACTTTTGAACGCACTTTCCTGTAGCTTGTCATTCGTGGTCTTGAAAAGAAAGATGCTGGCAATTATGGGTTTGACATCTGATGGCATCACCAACACCAAAGACCACTTGAAAAAGAACAGCGTTGGAGAAGAATGACTGGCAGGAGAAGCTTTGTCCAATCGATCATGGAGGAGCTTTTTCTCAGTGGCATGTGGAGTTGGGAATCTGGCGCAGCTTGGTACCAGATACTCCACTGTTCGTGAGCAAAAGCAATAGGTTGGGAACATGTTGATTGACTTTGATGACAGAGACAATGATTCTTCTTCTTCTTCTGTAAATTAAGCTAGATAAGTTTGTCGACATCAAAATGCATAATCTAAGATGGCCAGCTCAAATTCTGGCAGATCAGCTTTGATGAATAATAGATACCCTGTTAAGACAGAGAGAGATTGTCCTGCACTAGCAAACACAGTGGGAGCATGCAGGACTGACTTCCTACGATGCAGCACGTTGCATGCTAATGGGTAGGAAACCATCATCTCTACTGTAGTTTTGACATTCACAGTTCGACAATGTGTTCAAGTTTGTGGCAATCATCTCAGTGCAAGTCTCCATCCCATAGTGACTGTTTACGTATATATGGCGGGAAGTACTATTCGTTGACTGAGATGTACTTCAAATGCAGGATTCATTGTTCAATTAGGCTCCATGATGATGTGTAGGAAATTGCTGGGATTGGTAAATAATATTTAAAATTCATATTAAAAATAGGTTGTTTAGAGGATAATATATTTGAAGGATAAAAAATTTAAATTTTCACATCAAGGATTGATTGCTCTATTATAGACACACTATAAAAACTAATGTTTTGGTGGGAATACTTCCAAGTACTTTTGGGATTTTCTCTATTAGGTCAAGATTTGCTGTCTTATAGTAAGCAATTCCTATACATATCCACAATGCTGAGGTCTTGTAATGCATACTGCATCAGAGAATTCAGATCTTATAATAGAGGCCAAAGTAATTATGTATGTGTTTGTACTGTCATCACAGTTCAACATTTTATCTATGAGTATTTAATACATGTAAATAATTTATTGTAAGATACGACAAGGAATTGGCACAGAGAGTAGTTGTTGGGTTTCAAGTTGGAATCAAAAAGGCATTAAAGGAGAGAATGGATGACATGGACTCCGTAATGCTGCGCTTAAACTAGTCATCAATTATGTGTTAGATTAGGATATTAGACCGGGCTGTCTCTGCTACTTTGTAACGCGAAGATGCTTTGGTCGATCTGTGTTGCAAAAGGAGATGCCAATTTGTCTTCTCATAGCTTTATGGTCTTATTTGTATGCAGCGTTCCCTGCAAACGAGGAGAAGAACACTTACTGTTCGCAACGCAATGGCAACGAAGGAGAATTCCGACACTGCAGTGATCCAAGGCCGCGTCGAGGACGTTCAAGAGCTACGGCGCTCTCATCCGACGGTGATCCCTACGCGCTACGTGCGAGATGGCAACGAGATGCCTTCTCCTGCTCTCTCACCCATCCTCCCTTCCGTGGACGTCCCCGTGATCGACTTATCGAGGCTGGGCAGCTGCAGCAGCAAAACACCAGAGCGTGAATCGGAGATGGCAAAGCTCGCTGCTGCCTGCGAAGGGTGGGGCTTCTTCCAGGTACGTTCTGCGCTTCTTCATATCTCTTCTGGTTCCCCAGAAGCCGAAGCAGCACTGAGGCGATGACACATGCAGGTAATCAACCATGGAGTGGAGCATGAGCTGCTAGAGAAGATGGAGAAGCTGGCCAAGGAGTTCTTCATGCTGCCTTTGGAGGAGAAAGAGAAGTACCCGATGCCACCCGGTGGGATTCAGGGTTACGGCCACGCCTTCGTCTTCTCGGAGGAGCAGAAGCTGGACTGGTGCAACATGTTTGCGCTGGGCCTCGCGCCTGCCTTCGTGAGAAAGCCTGAACTATGGCCCACGAATCCACCTTCCTTCAGGTAACTCATCGCCGCCGTGTATCTACCGCCATGGCCACGATTCATACCTGTATTACTGCTACAGCGAGACACTGGAGAAGTACTCCAACAGCATAAGACTACTATGTGAGGCACTGCTCGGCTTCATCGCCGAGAGCCTCGGCCTCCGCCGCAGCTTCTTCAACGAGATGTTTGGGGAGGCCGTGCGAGCTGTGAGGATGAACTACTACCCGCCATGTTCGAGGCCGGACCTCGTTCTGGGGCTGACCCCGCACTCCGACGGCAGCGCCCTCACTGTCCTGCAGCAAGACACAGCATCCGTCGGCCTGCAGATCCTCAAAGACGGCGCCTGGCTTCCCGTCCATCCCATCGCCAACGCCCTCGTGGTCAACGTCGGCGATACGCTCGAGGTAAGAGCTCCGTGGGAAGTCCTATGCGCTCGATCCAGCGCGGGCGATCACTGACGCAGACGGGCATGCAGGTGCTCACGAACGGCAAGTACAAGAGCGTGGAACACCGAGCGGTGACCAACCGAGAGAGCGACAGGCTCTCCATGGTCACATTCTACGCTCCAAGCTACGAGATCGAGTTGGGTCCTGTTCCTGAACTGGTGAATGACAAGGCATGCTTGTATAGGAGATACAATCATGGCGAGTACAGTCGCCACTACGTCACCAACAAGCTGGAAGGGAAGAAGAGGTTGGAATTTGCCAAGATTCAGACGAGTCTCTGAGCAAGAAGGTCATCATCTCCAAATTCATCGCATTCCCCTCCATAAGTCTGTATATGCTTATGCATGATTTGTATTAGACAAGAGTACTCGTCCAGCATGGTGTCACATCGTATACATGCAGTGTATATATGGGGGGTGTAGAAATTGGATTAATGTGACAACAAGTGCATCATAATGTATCAAACACACCACCATCATTTCTCTTTCTGCAGCATTCCATGGTTCACATCCCACTTCACCAAATCCATATGTTAATATGTAGAAACTAGGGTGACTCATCTGCATGTATCATCCACATCCCTGACATACCTGATCCATTTACATGCTACAAGCAAAGCAAGCATATATACTATAGAGAACCTTCTACATGCCGTAACATGTTATAAGCCCAAGTTGCCTGTTAATTATGCTCACAAAAACAAGAGCAGCAGTTTACTTATGTTATGCAAATATAAAACAAACTCATACATCATACAGTTGATAAAAAGAAGGCTTACTATGCTTCCTATAGCCCTACAAACTGTGAGAGAACCCTTTTGGCCATTTCATTTCAACAAAGGCCGGGAAGGAATCCGAAGAACATGAGTATTTGAAGAAATAAGAACACTAGTTTCTTGGTTTACACCAGCAACCCTCAGAGAGGTCATAAACAGACAATGGATTTAACGATTTTGTTTCTTGTAGCTCTCGAAGTATGTCGCCACCAGATAAGTCAGCTGTCTAGGCTTGTGCCACCATGTGGGTGTGGCAACGATTTCCCGTTCCAACCAATCCTCTCTTACTATCCCCTTCCGAGCAATTCTTTTATAGAACTTACGCCATTTCTCCATGGAACGTGTCAAGCGAACGCTGGGCTTAGCCCCAAAAAGATACTTGATATAGTCTCTGGTGAGACGAGTCAGTTCCTCACCACCAATCATTAAGGTATACTGCAATACCAAACAAAAATTATCAGTGGATTTGTTCCTAGACTGAGTTGTAAAGAAGGACATCCAAGCATGAATGCAGAAATCAATGGTCTTGATATTTAGGAGCCTCAAAATTATTCTGATGGTATAGAAATATACACCTTGCGATCTAGAGGAAAAATAATCCATCGCAAGTTTAACATGAATGGCTATTCTTTTTTGTGGAGGTAAATTCATTTAATTTTCTGCAAAAACTGTTGATTTCTGTTGAAATATAGCATGCACTAGGATTTTCGTAAAGTGCAGGCAGAGTCTTGAATCAACTTATCTTGGGGCAGTTCCAATCAAATCAAAAGCAAGAGGAAAGAAGGGGGGATGGGAGGGGGGCATATTCTTGGGATATTTATCAGGTGCTACACTTCACTGAAATTTATTTAATCACTCATTTGACTGAAATTTATTTAATCACACTTGACTGAAAGTTATTTATCAGGGGAGCATATTTTAATCACTCATCCCAAGAAACAAGCCTCCATGTGACTATAATTTATTTATCAGGTGCTACACTTGATTATCAATGTCTAATAACCATGGATATGTTTCTTGGGATCGGTGATTAATAAAGCCACCAAACCATGGATATGTTCAGGCTCTGATAGAAGCACATTCTTTAATCAAATTACCAAATTGAGTTTATTGATTAACAATCAAAAGAATGGTATAGCAGTTGGTCATAAACAAGAAAAAAAAATCTTTCTATATACTAAATCCAAAGAACAAATTGGAACTTGTCAGAAATTGAGAAGGCGGGTAGAGAAACAGCATGCATTAAAGAACATACTTATATTAAGACTGTAATGGAGGCTTTTTACCTGTGTTCTCTGTTTGTTGTTAAATCCTAACAAAGACCAACAATATGCTCAAACTTTCAAAATTCAACAAATTGTAAGGTACATAATTAGCCCAATGATGTAAGATATAGAGAAAAAACAATGGGTAATTTGTCACAAATTTGCAGAAATGAAGACAACAAGAAAAGCTTACCAAAAGTGCCATACCAACAACTGCTATAATCACTTGCAGGAATTCATCAAATTGTCCTGCAAAAGCTTCATCTTCTGGACCACCAGAACCATCGCCACAACCCCCACGAGATATTCCATCACCTCCATTTCCATCAAATTGTCTTTGTCGTGCTTGTTCTCTCAACATATCCTGCACTGTTAGCTCTCTTCCAAAACCTCCAATAGCTTTCTTCAGTGATTCCCATGAAAAAGGCTGCTCAGATTCAGAAACATTTACAAAATGCCAAAATTTAGCCAAAAACCAAAGAGAACATATATCCAAACTAAAACTCACAGCTGATTGTCGAGCTTACAATGGTAGTTTCTACTGACACAACAGTTTCAGAATGCAGAGATTTTAACATGGTCTGCAAACAAAAACTTCTGAGCTCATTGATTGTATGCATGTTATGCACATGGTGACAAAATGAAATATAATTATGATCACTGGTTGACTAGAAAATTTAAAAAAAAATGAATGCTTCTTCCACTATCCATATTATAAGCACTGTGTTGCAGCTCCAACTGTTACATGTCATGCTGGGCCAAGCACAACAGTGCTAAATGCCACGCTTAAATCTAACATTGTCACATCTGGCCCAGGCAGAGGCCATGCAGCATGGCCAGCATGGCATAAGGCACATAGCTTGCCACCAAAGGCCAGCACATGCTTATAAGTTCAGTACGAAAAATGAGAAAGCAACCATAAAAAGATGTACCTCGTTTTCACTCTTGGAGTTACCCCTTTTCCCAGATGCATAAACTGGAGCACATCTTTCACTCTTTCGTGCACTATGAAACAATCTTGGATACACCTTGCATTGAGAGAACTCAATGGATGGAACAGCATATAAGCATGTAGAATTTGAGTATGAAGCCCAAGATAAAGAAGAGTTTCTTGCATTTGTCACAGTGGGCCCAATAAGGAAACCTCTATTAGACAAGGAAATTGATTGAACAGAATTCATCCTTATCCAGGTAACAAAGCAAGATCTGTAAATTAACAAAAGTGGCATGCATAGTTACTGACAGTAACATAATGACAACTTACATCAACTAGACAGATGCTTTGATATAAAAGGGCAATGGCTTCAAGTATAAAACACTGTAAACCCATAAAAAATTGCTAAAATCTATGACAGTCAGCTTAGAATAAAAGCCTGTTAAAAGATATAAAGCAAAATAGTAACAAACAACATTTAATATACATGAGTTGCAATAAAGAACCTCCCAATAACAATGCCAAATACCAAACATTGAATTCCCTTATGTTAATTATCACTGAGGCAGCTAAGCCAAAAGCATGTCTTTATACTATAATACAAAGACCTATGCAATAGACTGTAATACCTTTAGTTTCTGCAATTACCTATTGAAACCAATCAGGTATGGTTGTCCGATATGAGATTTTTGACCTTGATCTTTTTTACTATGCAATGAATGAACCGAATATGACTTGGTGCTATTTGCAAACAAACAAGTATTTAAAAAGTAACAAGATATACAATAACAACAACAAAGCCGTAAGTCTCAACTATTCTGGGTCAGCTGTATAAATTTTTTTGCGGCCATTGAGATCTATCTATAAAGAATCATATGTTTAGTTAAGTTTAGAATATTTAAATCTTTATTTATAATTTCTATTAAAATCTTCTTAGGTCTTCCTTTGCCTCTTCTCGTACTACTAAAATTAATCATTTCAGCTCTTCTAACTATCGCCTTCATAGGTATTCAAAACACTTGTTCACACTATCTTAAACAATTCTTTCTCATCTTATCCTTTATCGAGACAATATCTAGTTGTTCACAAATAAAACTATTTTTTTCTTATCTTTCCTAGTAATTCCATACATCCATCTCAATATTTTTATTTCAGCAATATATTTTTTTTTGTATATGTTGTTTCTTAGTTATCCAACACTCAAATTCATAAAGCATTGTCGGTTTAATAATTATCTTATAATTTTTTTTTTTTATTTCAAAGATATTTGATGATCATACAAAATTCTAGACGACCCTCGTCATTTTAATCATTTTGTTTTTACTCTATAAATAATATTTTCATTAATATTTTCATCTTATTAAATAATTGATCCAAATTACTTAAAATTTTTATTTAAAGGAACTTCTTATCCATCCAATTTAACTATATTCTTATATTTATTCCTAATATTACCAAAATTACATCTCATATATTCATTCTTAGTCCTACTTAATCTAAAATTTTTAATTTCTAAAAATTACCTCCATAACTTAAATTTATAATTAATATCACTTAGGCTCTCATCAACTAAGATAATATCATCGCCGAATAACATACACCAGAGAGAGAGAGAGGTCTATTTTGTAAAAGAAACAAGATAGAGCAGATGATAATTAGATCCTGTCAAAAAATGACAGTTCAAAAATATCTTAAGAAAGAAAAATACGGCCAATGCACTGGAGGCTGCTGCCAATGCTAATCGTTGACATATTTGTCGAAAATAGACAGACATGGTGATAATATCCAAAAATAGTTAAGAAAAGTTAACGACCAGCCAGAATGGATTTTTGTAACAAGTTGTCAACAAATTGGACGCACATTCCAGTCAAATTATGTAGTTCAGTGAGATCTATTGCATTCTATATTAGATGTGTTAGATTATTTGTTCCTACGAGATACAATCTGAATGCTAAAGCGCTAAAAACTTTAGAGGCCAATGTGTCATAGTAAAGTTGATTTTTTGCACTTCGATGATGGGTCCAAGTCATGAAACAGAGAGAAGGGAGGGAACTCGGAGCGATAGCTCCGCCAAGCAGAAGCAAATAGCGGAGGTAGGAGGTTAGCGGCCGGCTGATACGACAAAGAGCCGGCGGGAGGAAGGGGCGGGGGAAGTGGAGGAGGAGGGGCCAGAGCGACGGGGACACAAATACTGGCACCGCCGAGAGGGAGAGAGGGGGAGGGAGGAAAAGAGAGAGATAGAGAAAAAAGAGGAGAAGGTACCTCCGTCCGCGAAAGGAGAGTCACCGCCGGAGGGCTGCCTAACGCAAGAAGGCGACCGCCTCCTTGCACATGCGCTAGGCACGGAGATCCGGCCACCTTTTGCACGGACAGGGAAGACGAGGATTGCGCGGCGAGGCTTCCTGCCGCCGTCAATGCTTTCGTACCTCAAGCAACCGCCATCAATCTCCTTCCCATCGTTATCTCCAGCCGATCAAACCTCCCCTGTCGGGCGGCTGACGCTCCGCTGTCTCCTTCCGTGGCGCTCGGCGTGGGAAGGAAGTCAGGAATCCTCTCGATCGCTCGGGTCGGAGTCGATGAACCCCCTAATTAAACCGGGCAGGTTATGTGATGGTTCGGCACGGGTCCATTCGTTTTGTCTGGTCCGAGTTGGTTCGGTTCTTTGGCAGATTTAGTTCCAACCTGATCCGGTTTGATCCGAGTATAAGTTCACTGTTTGGGCCGAATGAAAACCGTCCTTCCATCAATTAATATATATATATATATATATATAATAGGGTTCATGGGATGTGTATAATGAATGAAATACTATCAAGAAAATATAATATATGAACTAAAAAATTTTCACACCTTTTGTTAGATTTTTGTTCTTTCCTTCATTTTATGCTTTCTTATGCTCATCCGTTTGTCTTCCACTGTGATTTTTGAGGCAATGGTTGGCTAATATTTTCTAAGTTCAATCATCAAAAGGAATTTTGACCGTATCAAACTCGGGTTTATCTCAATCCGGGCTAATATTAAATCTCCTTATTTCTTCACATTTAACTTATATACATATACATATATATACATGAATAATCAAATAATTATTCACATTTAACTGAATGATTTTTCATCATGAAAAATTATATACAAAATCGAGAGTAGATTTAGAATGTTCAAACATTATTTTTCGCATCCGATTATAACTAGTCATCTATGTTCATGCTTAATGCTTAAACTATAAGTGGGAGCGAAACAATGTTGCTAATTGGTTAGTGACTTATGCTCGGGCCATAAAAAATCAATCGTTTTCGGATAGCAAGCTGACCTTCGGAACTAGATTTTCTGTGATGGGAATAATCATGGAATATTTTGTTCTACTTAGTAAATTTTACTTTTTTATTTTTGGAAAAAGAATACAAGGAGGAATTAAGAGATGCCTATTTCTTGTGATCTCATTGGTCAAAGATGGTGTGACTTCCTCTCATGCATAATAAGTAACTCAGTCCATCAAAAACAAGAGTGTCATCTCTATTATTTGTAACAAACTTCTTATACATTTTGATAAAATGTATCAAATTTAGTCATAAGATTTGCAATGCTCATTTTGATAGCTACATTCATACATTTCTATTTTCATGTGTAAAATACCAAATTTACTATCATAACACTTGTGTGTATGTGTGTGTTTTCAATCTCTTCATGATACAAAGCATTGCCAAATACATCAGATATGACTAAAGAATCTCTGAATGTACACCAAAACATATAATCAAAATTTTCATGTAGAACTACAATTGGGGGATGATGCAAATCCATATCCAACTTCAACTAATAAGTTCCTAGTGATTTTAAATCCAAGACCTCTCTTTCTCACTTCAAATGTGTAGATTCACTTGCATATTCTTCATATAAATTAGAAGAAACTTGCATATTCTGTCACAGCATACTTTTTGTTTCATCCATAAATACACAAAGAAGTTAATTGCCTTCAATGGAAGGAGGACAAATTAATAAACCCATGTCAAATATCATGCAGCTTGAGACATCTTCCAAATACATATGTTTCGATGCAGCATAGTTATGAAATGAATTTGGCACAGCATGCTGATGTACTGATGCTTTCAGATCATTCAATAGAAAGCTTGAGACAAAACCATAGTGGCACCTGCTGACCAGTACGACGCCATTACGACGTAAATTGATCCTAAAGCAGCTTTAGTTTTAGATCCATTGCACGCAGTGACCATTGTTCTTCACAAAACTGATTCTTATGGAGGAACAAACCATAATCTTATGCAGTTCTCCACAAAACTAGTAGCTCAGTCGAAATTTCTTGCTATGAAGCATAGGAATTAACCTTGAGACGGAGGATGTCCATGTTGTTTTCTGGCTGGAACTCGAAGAGACATGAAAGCCAGTGCAACACCATGGGGAGCACCAAGCACACCCATAAAGTTGGAAGCACTACATCACAGGGTTTCGTGTGCTCGAATGCTGCTGCTTAAGCTGCAAGACACAACTGTGGTGCCCCAGTCTTTGCTTTTACACTTTGTTCAAGAAAAGAAAAAGATAACAAAGATCAGACTACTCCAAGATCGATGACCTAGAATCATGTAAGATTTTGATTAGCAGATGGTGCTTCTGTCACCTTAATACAAGCATGACAATGATCTTATGTTGGATTTAGGGGGTGGATAGATTGACCAGGAATCCAAAGAGGACAAAGCCAATTAAAGAGCCTAAATATCAAACAGTGACTTGGTTGGTTATATATGAAGCTCTCAAAGAAAATATTTTTGGGAGTTTAAACTCTAGATTCAGATATCACCAGTAGGATTAAGTTTCTCTCAGCTGTAAGCATCATCCATGCATTGCAGGCACTTGAGATGAATGAATACTTCTAGAGAAATCCCTATATACCCAACCATGTAGGAGGAGACAACTGTAAGGATCGAAGCGATTGCTTCCCTATATGATAAGGTTTTATGCCGCCAAGAACTGAAGCTGCCTTGTCTCAAGAAAATGTGTTCCAATATCAAATATCACGAATCAAGAAGGTACAGAAGTTTATAGCCAACAGTTGATGCAAGCAAAACAAGCACGCAAGGTAAATGAGGTTGTACCAGAGCAAGGCACACGAGATAATCTTAGAAACCCCTTGATGCAGAAGGTTTACTCCTTTCCGAGGGGTCAAACATGAAGTGAGCACCGGCGGAGGGTTGATCTCGAGCATCGGAGCTGCTGCTTGCCCTGGTGCTGTGGCCGCCACCACCGGCAGCTCGATCACCTTCCATCTCGCGGTACTTCTGCAAGTACCTTTTCATGGGCTCGACATAGTCGTCGAACCCCAAGGTGTTGAGTGCCCAGCAGATGTCGTCGCCGTTCACGGTCTTGCGCTTCTCCTTGTGGCACTTGTCGGAGGCCTCGCCGGTGACGAAGCTAATGAACTCCGACACGCACTCCTGCATCGTCTCCTTGGCCTCCTTGGAGATCTTGGCGTTCTGGGGCAGGATCTGCTTCATGATCCTCCCCACGTTGGCGATGGGCAGCAGCCGGTCTTGCTCCTTCACTCCGCCGTCGCCTGAAGCCGCGCCAGCGTAGTTATGATGGCCATCTGACTCCATGCTGCTTCCCAGGTTATCAGCCATGTCCACAGTAGTCAAACTTGCTCAAACCGTCCTATGGAATCTAAGACTTTGCGCACTCTCTCTCCCATATAGGTTGAAATCCACATGTACGTATAAGCATACGTATGTAGGAAAAGTCTCCTTGAGATAAGCCCAGTACTCGTGTTGTCTTCTCGGTAGGAACATGCCCTTACACAGCCCTCGTTTAATGTTGGGTGTCACACACAGTGAGTTCAGCAGTACCATGGCCGACCAGGGGAGATCTCAGAGACTCATTTCGTGGCTCGGTGAAGTCCTCTTGCATCCTTGGGTTTTGGCGAAGACACATGAAGGAGCCTCTCACATGCCATTGCCCAAATTGCTGTCCTTACTCTGCAGGCAATGGTGGATGCATAGCCAATGGATTCAACCCCACCAAGCTTTATCATGAAAGGCCAGAATGGTCCCCTACCTTCCCCACCCTCATCTTTGATTCACTCAAAGCTTTGATAATTGTACTGCACCGATCTGTCACGTGTGCTTGTGGCTGCTGTAACTCCAAACTCCCCAGAGAGATTCTTCAACCTGCAGTCTCGACTCCTCATGAACTGATCATCATATGTTTTCTCTAGCATGCATGCCTCCAGAACCCATCTCCTTGTCCACAACAGCCACCACCACCACCACCACCACCACCACCATGATCCCGCAGAGAGCGTGAAGAAGAAGGTCACAAGGATATGGTCATGGAGACCTTCAAAAAGGAGAGGCACCAAAGTTGAGTCAAACCACCCACAAATGGTGATGGGGTTTATGATTGCTATCTTATGTGTGTGTGGGAGTGGTAGGTTAATGTCCCTTTCATGAATGTTTCTTGATGACACATTCTGTGTTATTCTTGCGCAAGAAAGCGACCAACTTTGCTGCAAGATCCAAATTTGTCCCCAGTTGTCCATTTCATGAGTACCTCATGCATCACATGTGTTGGATATCCACTTGTAGATCAGCCTTTGCTTTTCTGAGATCAGATTACATTTTAGGATAGAGAAGTCGAATCTGTCATCACAAAATTTCCTAGCATCAGAGCTTCCATTTGCCCAAAACTGGAGCCAATCAAGATCAACAATTACCCCCATGTACTGAGCTGAGACACCACAGATGGACCACATAACTCATATAATAAAATTGCTGAGGAATTCATGGAAAACATATTAATTCATATTATTGAAGTATACAGTGCCATGAAAAGTAGAATACCTTAATTTTCCATTAAGATGGCTTACACAAGAAAAAATTGCTGCATTCACTCAAACTTATAGGAAGGGTTTCTCTCTGTCATTAAGCTGACCCTTTTTTTTTTTTAGAGGAAAAAAATGACACATTTTGTAATTTATTTTTGGTGCTACAAAGACTTGGCAGTCACCATGATTTCTAGATAATTTCTAAAAAGTGACATTGGAACAAGAGAAACTTTGCAGCAGTTAAATCATCTACTGCCTAAATCATTAAGTTGTTTGTCTGTCTTTCCTCAATCCAAACTCACTACTGTTCATCCACATGGACCTGAAGGATCCTCACTCTTTTGAAGGGCAAACAAAGAATTGTCTTATGATCATTACATACTTCTCATTGGCAGTGACATGGTTTTTTGGTATTGTAGTTGCTTTACATTTATATCTATACACTCATATGCTTCATGTTCATTACTGCTCACTCCTCCATCTAAATTGAGGACTGACTGTATGTGCATATTTGCAATGGAAATGATCTGTTCTTGGTGCTTTAAGATGCTTAAAGGATTTTGATGATTTGCCAATGTTGATGTATCCTGGAATGAAGATCTAAGAACAAAGACTTGCTCTCCTTATCATTGTAAATGTTCTCATATCAGACTTGTCCTTTCTATGAGAAACAGACATCCAAACTAAGATTCTCCAGGACAAATATTCCACAAACCTTATTATTGCTTACATGTATTATCTTCTGTCAAACATGGTTGGGAGGAATACGTTCATATCTTATTCAACAACTTGCTGTAATGCCATCCATCATCTTTAATGTTCTTGGTGGGTTTCAACAATGCCCTCTTCACATGCTCGAGTGTGACTATTCTCCACCAAGGAGATATGGACATGGTCACTAATGAAACTTCATAGTTAATTCACATTCCTCGGTTGCAGAGCCAGCGTCTCCGGCAAACTGCAAGGTGACACTTGCCAATGCGGAGAAGCTAGCCAATCACTGGAACTGGAGTTCTATTAGCCACATGCATGGAAAGCCTCTATTTGCTGTGTCTCAATGATCGACACAAAGCAAGTTGAAAATTCCCAATAAAGACACACATATTGGGTTCTCAAGATCGGTTTCTTTATACTTACATCTGCTTTTGAGTCCTCACATCACATGTCCAATCTTTTGTTATTTGAATGAGCACACAGACATGAGAGGAATTGGAGTCTTTTGAGTGCTCAATAGATTCCACTTGAGGTCTAGAAGCTGAATCCTTTTTTCACAGGCAAGCTGTGTGATGTCTCAGAAACAACAATTGGATTGTGGAAGGGCCAAATTTTGCTGGCTATGATTAGGCTTGACAGGAGTTTGTCTTGGTGAAGAGACAAGTTGAATCAAAGTTGGATATTTTTGCACTGTTTGACTTAATTATTTTATGTTCCACCACAATAAATTGCCTCTTCCACCTCCTTGCTTTGCTGAAACTCCATGTATAGTTGCTTTAGTTTGAGTGGATAGAGTAGCTTCTCTTGCAACCACAGCGTTCCTTTCTTGAAGCTCAGTAGCTCATGCTGCACTGCTACCATATCAGGTCAGGTTTGAATTGGAGCAACGAACAAAAAGAAAAAAAGAGAAAGAGAAGATGACAGTAGATGATCTTTATTTCTTTGTAGATCTTTGTGTTTACTCGATGATTATTTTTGTTTCTAGATGATGATATCAAGTTGAGTTCCTTTAATTAGGATTGAGTTTTGGATGGATTTTAGTAGAAAACTTGTCTCTTAATTCGGGTTCGAGCGGAATTTAGATAATTGACATATAGTCCTATCATTGTCACTCCTAACCTCAATACTATCTATAAGTAGGATATCCTTACAATTCACTACATATCGATAATGATACAGAGCTTTTGTAGAAATTAAAATATAATTATAATAATAATAAATCAAGATAAATAAATATCTAAATAAGTAATAATAAAAATAAGAAAGAGATATAAATCTTTATAATGATTCGATCTTTATCACTCTTGAACTCTCAAAACAGAATCTTATTATCATTATTACAAGACTCCTCAGAACTCAATACTGAACTCTCTCTCTCTCTCTCTCTCTCTCTCTCTCTCTCTATATATATATATATATATATAATCTTATTGTGATTATCACTGATGAAAGCTCTCAAGACACAACACTGGTTTGGCAGAAATGGCTGCATCTGCATTTACTTTGAACTGAACCAAAGCAGGCCTCTGCCACCACCAAGAAGAAGTCAGTGCTCTGTAAGTTTCAGGATGCCTTTCTTAATACCTTGAAGATGAGGCTTCTGCCTATCCATAGCTTAGCACAAGGACAAGGCCCAGCTTTCTGTCACCACAGTATCTTCTATTGCCCATCATCCATAGAGTACAGCAACCCAGTCTTTCACATCAACACTTAGTACTAAAGTGGATGAAAACCAAACTATCCTACACGACTTACTTATAGTCTATAATCAAAATTGGGATGGATAAAGGTAGAACAATAGGCATCCAATTCCAATTTGTGATGCATTGAAGTACCCGATTAATTAGCCGAATTGGTGCATGAATACCCTCTTCATTGTCATTCCTAATCTCCAAAGCCCTCATTGTATTTCCTCCCAGCAAAACTTGTTCATGAATCATTAAGATTTTTTTCTAGCTTGGATGGAAACCCAAATTTCCAATTCCGAGAGAGATAGATTTGTGCAAGTTTCCTATCAAGAAGATTAGAAGATCAAAGTCTCGAACTCATCAGTGCAATGATTTAGATATACTCATCAAATCAGGCAACCAAAATAAGATGGAAGTCATATGTACTGTTAATATACTCAAACATAAGCACAACTGAAACAAAAATGATTAGAATGCTCAAAAAAAAAAAAATCCCCTCTAATTTTTCAAATATGTCATCTAATATAATTGATATTATTATTTCTCTATCATACTGCAAGAGCTTTTTCCTTGATCTTTTTCCAGTTATCCATGAATTTTGCTATGATTAGATCTATTTTTTGCCTACTCAACCTTTTTTTTTTTTGCTGGGATTATTATATTGTCAATTTTTAGGTTTTAAAAAATATTTTATAAAATCACAATATTTCTACATTTCATAAAAGAATATTTTCCATTTTCACAGTAAGTATGAGTGAGAACAAGTCACAAACTATTTGAAGTTATTTATGCTTTTGCCTAGATTTCATACATATTATATCTCAGCTACACACACCATCATCCAGCATGTGGATATTATACTTTTCATATATTATATGGATATTAACATCCAAAGATTTTGTAGGATGATAGTTTACAGATTCATGAAAAATATAGGAGTGATTTGATTTCTACTGCAGTCACTTGAATCACTTCAAACCCTTCTTTGCAGCAGCAACAACAACAACAACAACTAAGATTCCTCACTCACCAACAAGCTTTTGATTTAAATCCTCACCGCAAATCTCTTTCTGCAATATTTTCTTATCATGATACATAACAATACTAAATGCACATAGGAAACTTGCAATGATTTGATGTCTTATCAATAGGAGACTAGGAGTCATGTGGAGAACAGGAGTTCATGAAGATCCTGCGCCGGAGATCCTGGAACGCATTTAAGAATCAAGATGCAGATCTTGGACACTTGGTTTGGAAGATCAAAAAGCTGTAGTAGCATTAGTGAAGATACAGATAGAGGTCAGAATGGCTTCTTCACATATCTTCTTTTCTCTATCCTAACATGTAGAGGCTACATAGAGTGCTTGGTCTACCTATCTAGGGAGACACTCCTTGCTCTACTTTGCCCAGGGTTTACCAATTCTATACTCAAAAGGTCAAATTGCTTGGTTAGATTTAGTGATAGCGCAGGTGTGATGTAGATGGAGTTCATACTGCAGCAGAATCTGATGTGGTCCTCAAATCTTTTCTCTCCTTTAGACTTCATGATCTCTTTATTGTTTCTGCAATGCTGTTTTATGGTGGTGGAAACATTTGAGAAGCAGTAATAAGACATCCATCATGAGAGAACTCTTCAAGCCATCTGATCAGTAAACATTCTTGCATCACAGCACCAAATCCTTCACGTATCATTCTTTGCCTGTGGAGAGCTTGAGAGAATTCTGTACTCAAAACTCTGGACTGCAGTGGTGTTAGGAACCCATAACAAATGACTGTTTCCTGAGACATGCTGAGGGTGAGGTCTGAAAGGAACAGCCTTGTAAACTTCATAGATGCTTTGCAAATTATGTATATTTGTACCTTCCTATAGCAAGCATCTCATGACATATAAAGAATTTATGTCAAGGAAAAGAGTATGGTTCCTTCATTGTCATATGTAGAGGATATGCTTAGCAGTCACCATCTTTCTTGAATTTAGACTCTCTCTCAACTTTAATTTCCTGAAATTATGACTATTTGCCCATTCTTTAATTCGGTTGGTAGTAATCTACGTGGAACATCTCTGTCACAATAAGCTTAACAAAGATGTGCCTTTCAAGACATCAGCATCAACCTGACAAAACTCATTGCAACATAGATCAATGAATGATACCAAAAAAATTTCTTTGCTGTCCTCCTGTCGTCATCTACTGATTTTTTTTTCCTTCTCGAGTATCATGTGATTTTTCATTTGAGAATTACCAAATTAATTCAACTACAACCGGCCTCTTTCCGTGGCTCTTCTTCGTCGGCTCTTCGTCGGTGGTAAAATTAAAGTAATTTAATGTACGAGGCTTTTGCCAATGCAGGATTATACATAAATGAAGAAGAGGAAGAAGACAACCACCTTATTATATATATATATATATATATATATATATATATATATATATATATATATATATATATATATATATATTCATTTTTTAGTTTTTATCGAAGTTTAGTTGATACAAACAGGGAGGATTAGGACACTGACATATTTCTATGGAGTACTGCTATTAGTATGCTGTTTTCTTGTTGGTGCATTTGATATGGCTCTCATCTACTCCTAAATCATTTCTAATCTATCCAAGTTATCCACCACCTGAAAAAAAAAGCTTCCAAAGCCAATTGCTCGAATGCCATCACTTGCATGACACACATTTAGTTAGCAGTTGATTGATGAGATTATGAAGCTTTGTTACTTGGAAGCAGTAGTTATCATCATCTTTGAAAAGTGCTATGCCTTTCCTGTCCAATAGCCATTAGCCCTTTAAATTATAGGCCAAGTTGTGTGTCCAATATAGCCGACATCTCCCTCCAACATGCAGATTTTATGACTGTAATCAAACAGAAGTTTAGAGTTCACGAATGGCTACTGCAATTTAATTCGCCATAGGTTTAATTACTAATTGCTGGCTTGGACAGCTCAAAGGGGAATGAATGAGAGACTAAATCTACATTAGATATTAAAGCTAACCAAGGAAATCTTCATATCAGATACTAAATTCTCAGCTTTTGTACTGTTTCTACAGTTTGATCTGTATCTGATTGCTTTTGGGAAGATAGACTGGCAATGAGGAATGGGATCTTCGCATGTTTTTCATGGAACAGTATCATGTGACATTGACACATTTCCTTAGAAGCTTGCTTCAACTTGGACCATCAGAAAGACACAAAGTGCAGAGGAAAAAGTCATTTGATGACTGTCCAATTTATTCGATTCGTATTAGTTTCATACCCTTCTATCTCATATTTTCAACATGATGTGCACATGCTGACCATGCTGGCCTATTGATAAGGACATGCTTTTGTAAAAGCTACCATCACTTACAACATGTATCATGTTCTTGTTGAACATTGTATAAACAACAATGATGCATGGTCATGCTTGTGAGCTCTGGCATATGAATTGCAATCATGGTTCTGAAATCGGAACAAGTTCATTCATGAGAGAAGCAACAGCAGAATGCGTTGACAAGGAGATTAAAAGCAGTGACAGAGTGCAATGCTTACTGACTCTGGAAGCTCAGTAGTTTGGACTTGTGGAAACTATGAGGTGCACAATTTGAGTTTTAGCTTAATCCTGTCCCTGCTATGCTTTCAGGACTTGGGTTCCTCTGTGGAATCATCTGCTGGTCTCTGATGTGTAAGACTGACAAAAAGAGATGTTTTTATTCTACAAACAAGTCCTTAACTCTCTGATGTTCAAGTTTAAGTGAAGAAAACATCAAATCTGAAGCATTAATTTTGAACTAATGAAAAGCAATTGCATCTCCTCTTTCTATAGATATTCACTGGAATATATATATATATATATATATATATATATATATATATATATATATATATATATATATATATATATATATATATATTTCAGGGAATGGAATTTGTCTTTGCTCTGATCCCTAAACCAAGTGAAGTAAATTACTATTTTGACTAAAGGACAACCAATGCATTCTTTAATGTCATCCAGATACCCCTCCCCTCTTGCCATAAAAGAAACCCATATCATGAGCTCTTCTTCTTGGGCTTCATCACCAACAAAAAGGAGAAATAAGCTACCAGAGAGAGAGAGAGAGAGAGAGAGAGAGAGGAAGAGAAGAAGAGTTGTACTGATTCCAAGTGCAAGAAGAGGGAGAGCATAGTTAGCCATGTCAAACATCACAGGTGATGGAGGAAGCTTCTCATCTGGGACCAACACGGGAGAAGATGAGGTCCATAAGCAACGCCGTCTCTTCTATGGTTCACCGGCCGCCGCGGCGAACATCGATATCGCTGCTTCGCAGCTGCTGCCTGTGAAGAAGAAACGCAGCCTTCCGGGAACTCCAGGTGATGAGCAAGATCTCTCCTTGTTGTTTCTTGGGGTTGGTCATAGGGTCAATTATTGGTCGTGGCAGACTCTTATTTGAGCTGCTCTTGAGCATTATTGAGGACAGAGTATGAGAATAATCAATGGCTTCATATCCAACAGCTTGCAAGACTATTTCTCGCACTAATACTTACATAGCCGTACTTCAACAGTATTCATGCCCATCCCTTAGAAGTTTCTCATCGCATCGATAGATCCGAGCATAGCAGTCAGAATTATGGATTACACAGGCAATTCTTGAGTTCCTCACTGGATATCTTGTGCTCATCGTTCCTAGACCCGAACGCTGAGGTGATCGCGCTCTCGCCGACGACGCTGATGGCGACGAACCGATTCGTGTGCGAGATCTGCCACAAGGGGTTTCAGCGGGACCAGAACCTGCAGCTGCACCGCCGAGGCCACAACCTTCCATGGAAGCTGAGACAGCGGAGCAGCGCGGAGACGAGGAAGAGGGTGTACGTCTGCCCTGAGCCCACATGCGTGCATCACCACCCCACCCGCGCTCTCGGTGATCTCACCGGCGTCAAGAAGCACTACTGCCGCAAGCACGGCGAGAAGAAGTGGAAGTGCGACAAGTGCTCCAAGAAGTACGCGGTGCAGTCGGACTGGAAGGCTCACTCCAAGATCTGTGGTAGCAGAGAGTACACATGTGACTGTGGTACCATCTTCTCTAGGTTTGCATTTCTTCCTCTCTCTCTCTCTCTCTCTCTCTCTCTCTCTCAGTACATTTAGAAGAACATCAAAGGTCCGCACGAAGAATGTTCCCTTTCTCTCCTCAGAAAGGAACGCCACGTTACTAAGAAATGAAACTTACTGACCGACTAAATCTGGCATATGTTTACTGTTTCTTAAGGTTACTATAGCAGCATAAAAATGGTGGTGTCAGAAAGATCGTCCCCGGTGGTTTCGATTTCCTGCTTCCCACAGGTAGTGGGAAAAGTCTTCTTTTGATTCTTGAGCTACGTGTGAACTCAAAAGTTTGACCTAACATGGATAGGGTTCCCTGTGTAAGTTCAAACCTTCGGTATAGGTTTTGGTAGAAAAGGAAGACCGCCGCCTCCTTGTCTCCCCACCGAGGCAGCAAAGTCTTCCCCGCTGCCTTAATTACTTGGCGTGCTGAATGAAACACGTAACCTTGTCATCAAGTTTTGTATATTATTTTTTGTTTGGACTCTGAGATTGATTTCACCCTTTTCATGCTCACAATGAACGTTTGACAGGAGAGACAGCTTCGTCACCCACCGAGCCTTCTGCGATGCATTGGCTCAAGAGAACCACAAGCTTAGCCAGCCTCTGATGGCCACCATGGCTTCGAGCTTGCAGGGGCATGTCCCCGATCTCACGACGCCCGTTCAGCTCACCGACACCGACCACCTCATGCCGGCTTACATGGCCGGCGGCACGCTATCTGCGTTCTTGAACCCTTCTTCCACCTCCAACGTGAGAAGCCCGATGGGCTTCGATGGGCTGATCGAGGCCCAGATGTCCAGGCCCATGGTTCACACGTCCGCGACGGCGCTGCTGCAGGAGGCGGAGCAGGTCGGTGGTGGCGGCATCGCCCATGGCATGATGCAGAACAGCGGTCTGGGTTCCGTGATGGCCGGGCCGGACCGTGCCACCGGCACGAGGCCATGCATCCCATTTAACGCCCACGAGCTGTCGTATCAGATGGTTGGAGTTGGCGGCGCGCGATCGGGCGATCAGTTCTGGGATGCCGATGGATCCCTGAAGCACACCGTGGACTTCCTAGGAGTCGGGGGAGAGAGGAGGCTCCAGCTGCAGCAGCAGTTTGGAGGAGTCGGTCATGGTGAGAGGATAGAGAGTCTGCATCCACTGCAGCAGCCGATGGGGCACGGAGGCAGTCGAGCGGAGGAGCCTGTTTGGGAAGATTGATCTATTAGAGAGACAGTGTCATATATCATCCTTTTTCTTCTTGCCATGCAATTCGACCAGCAAGCTGGCTTCTCTTCTCGGCCATGAGATGAGGTGGTAGAGACGTAAAGTAGCATAGTAGTAAAGTGGCTGACATCTCGGTTGGTCAGATCCAAAAAATCAGAAATCAAATTTTCGATGAACTTTGGATCCGTTCACTTTAGTAGTAATCAAACTTCTCTTCTGAAAGCACTGTGGAATCTACGTGAAGGAAGTAATAGGATGCCATCGTGCAAAGCTTTGCTTGGTCCTTCTCTAACTATCGTTGTTCTACAAATGAAAGTTGCGTGCATCACCTCCCAACAAATAAACACATTTCATTGTAATTACAAATGATAAAAGTCTACGCCAGTCGAAATGAGACCTCTCTCTAACTCATATAAATTTGAGTTATCCTTTAGGTCCTTCAGAAGAAGAAAAAGGATAAGGTCGAAACACTGGCTCCCTTCCCAATCTACCAACTCCATTGGTACGTGCGATTGAGCTCTAAGATTACTGGTAAGATGTATTATATATATAGATCTAATTAGATTTTGATGATGATTATCAACTAACAAAAAAATCTAAATATGATATAATTGATGGGAATACTTCTATTAATTACTTATCCTATAATATCTATTCTCGTCTATAGATAGAACCTCGTAGGAACTCAGTTTAGAGATCTAGATAAATCTTCTTAGGGATTATAAATCTTTTTCCTTAATCCATCGATCATAGTATGGTTCTTCTGATCGATATTATTATGATTTTCAAATCTAAGAACAATACCCCTTAAGATCAGATAAATTTCTTTTAGATATCGAAAGTTACGCATCATAAATTTGATATATTATTATTTAATTTTAATAATTTAATATTAATTTTTTTTAATAATAGTAATATATTATGATTTTTTTTAATGCTTATAGGATCAAACTAAGATTCTTCTCATCTTAATCTACAAGCTTTCAACATATAGTACAGAAAATATTTCTGAGATTAGAGCTTGAGCTTAGATTATAAATTATTATTTCATGTTCATAATTTCCTAAGACAAAAAGATTGATTATCCTTCTTTTATCAAAGAGAAAAATCTGAATTCATGATTTTTTTAATCTGTTTTTTTAGCCAAGGTTAACTTAATATAATATTTCCTTTTAGGAAAACATAAACATAACTTCACATTGTTGATAAAAGAAAAAAAAAGAAAAAAGGACCCAATGACTTCATGAATGAGCCAAAAATCACATATCCTTTTGAAAATAATTCAACAGATGTTGAATTTCATTTATGAGAAAATGACATCTCAGTGGCCCCAAAAAGAAAATAAATTATCCACATGATAAGGACACCTTTTATGGTCTTTATATGGGTGAGACAATGATTTAATTGCAAACAAAAAGAATCCCCCAAGGAAATGCAAAATAACATTTTACTCTTTGTAATAATGGAGCAACAATCTTTGACACCCACTTCCATTTGCATCATTAAATGATCAAAAGACAATAGGGATCACTTTATCCCAAAGAAACTTTAAAACCTCTATTTGGTACTACTAATATTCTTAAATACTTACTATCCAAATACTCACACACTTCAAATATAAAAAATACAGTAGCACACAGATATAAGAAACAAACAACTCTTATCTAAACTCAAAAAAAAAAAAAAAAAACCCCACAAAATCTAATGCTATAAAAAATAATCCTAAGTGCCAAAACTCCACATAATTTCAACTAGTTTTACTAATCTTATTAAGTAATTAGTCTCCACACCCAAAAACTTGTTTATTTACTTCTTTAACTCAAACAAACTAATATTAATTATTGATTATATATACTAATATTAACTTAAATAATTATTACTTTTTTAAGATATTGATTAGCTTAGCTGATAAATTTTTTAAGGTTTTAGGATTGAATAAGAAGATAATTAACCTGTGAAAAAAAGATATATTAAAATTCGAATATTTGTAAGGATATACATGTAAAAATTCCTTCATGGTTTTCTTCTTAATTATTACGTTAACATAATATATATTACGAGAGGAAATAAGTCATTTATGGGGAAATTGCTCACTATCAAATCACTAATAATTCACCCATTAACTACCTTAAATTTGAGCCTTCTTGAAATAAATAAATAAAAGGATGATTTTTTCTAGAAAATATTCATATTTTTAGATTTTGTTTTTCAAAAGGTAGCTTTCAAATAATACCATTAATTTTAAAATACATAAAATATCCCTTAAAAAAATTCTATCAAATTTTTTTCTCATTTTTTAAATCAGTTTTTAACTGTTATAATATTTTCATTTGGTTTGCTTATAATATTTTTCAATAGTATTTATAATATTTTATTAATGTACTAAAAATACTATAAATATTATTAAAAAATATTATAAGTGACATCATATCGTACTTCTTTAATTGTGATTAGTTTATTTGATGTTATAAATCTATTTAAATTATTTTAATATTTTATTTTGATGGTCAAAATTATAGACTAACATATGAAAAAAATTTTGAGGGACAATTTAAGTCTTTTTAAAATTAAAAATTACTGTTTAAAAATAAATAAATAAAAAATCTAAAATACGAATATTTTCTAAAAATATTTCCCATAAATAAATGCCTTAATCATGACGCAGAAAGGAACAAGAAAAATAAGTTGTAACCCAAATTTGGTAGGTGGCTTAATGTTACGACGTACACCCTTCTCACTCCAAGAAAAGAATGCGCTGCTCTGTCTCTCCCGAAGCCCCCTCCTTCGTTTAGGCTCTCTCGTAATATAGCACAGCCCCTGGGGCATTACCGTAATTGCGTTGCCGTTCTGTGTCTCTTTTACGGCGAGCCCTCGACGCTGTGGCCTCCTCGCCGCCTCTGGTCCTCTTTGCCCGCATACCTTTTGTTCCTTAGCGGTCGATTTTGCCCCTTCGATACTAGGATTTACCGACCCATCTCGTCGTCTCTCTCGTCTCATCCATGGCTGCCCTCTCGATTCCTCCCTCCTCTTCTTCTCCTCCTCCTCTCACATGGGCGAACACCAGCCCTGGCCCTGATCCTTCCCCCGTCTCTTCTCCCATGGATGATTCCCAGTCCTCTTCGATCGGTCCCGGCGAGGAGGAGCTCGACGCCCCCGAATCGTTCAGCGAAGTTGCGCCCGCCGTCGATCTCCCCTCGTCCGTCGAGTCGGCTTCCACGGCAGCCCCTCCGCCGCCATCGCTCGTCCCCGTTCCGTCCTCGTCGTCGCCGCCGAAGGTGGTGGCCAACGCGGTGGCGCCGTCGCTGCTGCACCTCTCCTTCAACCAGGACCACGGCTGCTTCGCCGCCGGCACCGACAGGGGCTTCCGGATCTACAACTGTGACCCCTTTCGCGAGATCTTCCGCCGGGACTTCGACGGCGGAGGCATCGGCGTCGTCGAGATGCTGTTCCGATGCAACATCCTCGCGCTTGTCGGCGGCGGGAGTAACCCGTACTACCCGCCTAATAAGGTCATGATCTGGGACGACACCAGAGCCGGTGCATTGGGGAGCTCTCGTCCGTCGAGTCGGCTTCCACGGCAGCCCCTCCGCCGCCATCGCTCGTCCCCGTTCCGTCCTCGTCGTCGCCGCCGAAGGTGGTGGCCAACGCGGTGGCGCCGGCACCGACAGGGGCTTCCGGATCTACAACTGTGACCCCTTTCGCGAGATCTTCCGCCGGGACTTCGACGGCGGAGGCATCGGCGTCGTCGAGATGCTGTTCCGATGCAACATCCTCGCGCTTGTCGGCGGCGGGAGTAACCCGTACTACCCGCCTAATAAGGTCATGATCTGGGACGATCACCAGAGCCGGTGCATTGGGGAGCTCTCGTTCCGGTCAGAGGTCCGCGCCGTTCGCCTTCGCAGGGACAGGATCATTGTGGTGCTTGACCACAAGATTTTCGTGTACAATTTCGCGGACCTGAAGTTGGTGCATCAGATTGAGACGGTGCCGAATCCCAAGGGCTTATGTGCTGTTTCACAACAGCAGGGTTCGCTGGTTCTTGTCTGCCCCGGTGGTCAGAAGGGGCAGGTTAGGGTGGAGCACTATGGGGCAAGGCGGACAAAGTTTATTATGGCACACGATTCAAGGATTGCTTGCTTCGCGCTGTCACAGGATGGGCGCCTGATCGCCACTGCAAGCACCAAAGGCACACTTGTTAGGATATTTAGCACAGTTGATGGGACACTCCTTCAAGAGGTTAGACATTGCATTGGATTATTTCCTCATGAATGTGAATCTTCTCTTTTGTTGTCTAATATCATATGGTATGCCATCACTTTCTTTGTCTATTTTGCCAAGAATAAAAAACAATCAATTAGTAGTTTTGGAATACAAAGCTGTCAACTTTTTATAGAAAACAGTTGCTCCATACTGAAATCGTTTTTTTCGAGTGCTAACATAATCAAAACCTAAAAAGTCATCTTGATTGTAGTTAGATGTGCTGAACTTTGAAGTTTACTCTGAACTAATTGTCTGGTAGCTTTAGTTCTAATGAAGAAACAGTATATAACCTGCAAATTTTAATTCATTTATTGAGATTGATCCAAATAGGAATATCTGGAGGTATTATTTTCAAGAATCATAGTATTGAGAATGCTAAGCTGTATATTTTGATTAAATTTTGGGATTCAGATATAAAACCCAAAGAACTGAATTGTGCATTTAGTTCTCAAGTTTGAAATGTCCCCTTGTTGCTCGTTATTACATTAAGAATTTAAGGGAAGTCATGCTTTTCCTTTGCTTTGATGAAGGTGAAAATAAAAGCTCACTGATCCACATGGTTGTATGTGTTATCAACAAACTTCTTAGAGCTGTCTACCTAGTGGTTAAAGAAAACTTGATTTTCTAGAAACTATGTTGTCATCCTTTTGAATATGTTAGCATCTTATACCACTATATTACCTATTTGAATTTGGAAATTTGCCTACCTCAAATATGTATGCTCCATGTTGAAGACTAGTAATGAGCTTCTACACTCTTGATGTGGATTTCTGCTCTTGGCCTTCATAAACCATGTTCCATTTTTTGGTATTACGCTGCTGTAGTTTTATCATTAACTATCTCAAGTACAAGCTAGTAATGGGTACTTTATGCAGCATAGATCTTTAAGAGTATAATATGGAATAAAAGAAAAGGAATACTTGTTTTGTTATTCTTTCATGTTAAAATACTCATAAGAGTACTAGGTTCTTAAATAATGTAGTTAGGTCGAACTCAGGCTTAGGCATTACCGTTTTTTAAAGCCCAATAATTCCAATATTCTAGCATTTAGGTGTTACTTCTTTTAGTAGCAGCTTAGTGTTCGCTTCTACAGGATTCTGAAAATGCATTCTATCTAATGGAATGATGAAATATATTAGAGTGTCTTGCAAATGAAACTGTTGGCAAATTGCTGCTTCTTTCCACAATGTCAAGTGTTGTTTCAACCAAGAAAATAACTCTTCAATCATGAAAAGAATTAAAGAAGCATCAAATAATGAATAGTTTATTACACTAGTATCTAGAGTTATTACCAGCTTAGGCATTACCTTTTTTTAAGCCAATAATTCCAATATCTAGCATTTATGTGTTACTTCTTTTAGTAGCGCTTATGGTTCCTTCTACTGATTCTGAAAATGCATTCTATCTAATTGAACTGATGACATATATTAGATCTTGCAAATTAACTGTTGCAAATTGCTGCTTCTTTCCACAATGTCAATGTTTTTCAACCAAGAAAATAACTCTTCAAATCATGAAAAGAATTAAAGAAGCATCAAATAATGAATAGTTTATTACACTAGTATCTAGAGTTTCTACTTCCACTAAAATGCATATTTCTTATCCATGTAAGGTCTACAAGTATATGAAAAGCACATACATCATGAATTTTTAATTTCTTTTTTGTCTTAAGATCATCACTTTTAGCAAAGAAGATCCTTAATTGGGTGTTAATATTGCTTCATAAAATCTCGAATACCAGCATGAAAAGCACTTCTCTCTAGATCTTTTGTCTTTTTTTATTTTCTGTCCTAACAAAAGATTGAAAAATTGCATAATCACTTCACTAGCTAGAGCTATGGGAAGGTATGGTTTTATGTAGGTAAAAAAGGGCACTATCATTTCTAAACATTATACATTTGATGCATTGCATTAGAATTTGGTTAATTGGTACTTTAAAACTTGATGAAAAAGGTGGAGGGTTTCGTTGGCCATTAGATCACTAATACCCAACCTAAAACTATGTCAGATTTCATGAACCTGGATCTTAATCGATTTCGAGTTAGGTCGTCACCCGGAGGTGACGCGAGGCACCTTCGCCACCTAAGTGTCTCGAATTGAAAACGGTGAGCTAGGAGCTCATCTGGAAGTTGCCCATCACATCAACACGCAGATGTGGTGCCAAGTAGGCAAGGATTGCTTTGGACCAATGAGAGTAAAGAAGTTAGTCTAAAAATAAAGGATTAGGTTAGCAACTTGGAATATAGGAACACTTTCAGGAAAGATATTATAATTGGTATACACTATAATTAAAGGAAAAAAAAAATTCTTTGCTCACAAGAGATAAAGTGAGTAGGGGAAAAATCTAGAGAGATTGATAATATTGGATTTAAAGTTTGGTTTACTGGAAAAGTTAAATACAGCAATAATGTAGGAATTGTTGTTGATAAATATTTTAAGAACAATGTCATAGATGTAAAAAGATTTGGAGATAGAATTATAGTTCTAAAATTTGTTAGAGGACAAGATGTTTTGAATGTCATTAGTGCTTATGTCCCTTAAATCGGATTATATGATCAAACCAAAAGAGAATTTTGAAAAAACTTATATGATATCATTCAAGGAATACTTATAATCGAGAAACTTATTATTAGAGGAGATTTGAATGAACATGCAGGAAATATATATGGTGAATATAAAAAGATGCATAGGGGCTTTGGTTATCGGGAAAGAAATCAAGATTGTGGTATACTTTTGGATTTTGCAACTTCGTATGATTTTATAATTGTAAATACTTTAAGAAGAGAGATGAACATTTGGTTCCATTTTTTTTCTAGACTGCCTACTCAAGCAATTTCATAATATTGCTTAGTTAAAATAAAAGTATACTGGCATATCATATTGCTATTAATCATAATTGTGGCCGGATTGGTTTTCTTTTGTTTGCATAGCTGTATGTAGGGTCTAAAAAATGATGATATTCAGTCGTTTAAGATTTCATTGGACTTCCATATATATATATATATATATATATATATATATATATATATATATATATATATATATATATATATATATATATATATTCTAAATGAACCACTTTATTTTGCTAGATGATGTGGGAATTTTATTTTTATTGACTGAATTTATTAGTTTAGGGAGGATTTACAAATATCATAGAAGATTTTTATATATCTAGAGGATATATATATATATATATATATATATATATATATATATATATATATATATATATATATATTCTAAATGAACCACTTTATTTTGCTAGATGATGTGAGAATTTTATGTTTTATTTTTATATTGACTGAATTTGTTAGTTTAGGGAGGATTTACAAATATCATAAGTTGTGAATGACAAAATCTTTTATTTGTTCACTTTACTACCTGTAATGCTCAAAGAGAAAAATAGTCAAGTCATTTAAAAAAAAATGGAAGAAGTCTAATTGGGCTTGATTGAATACTATATCCCTACAATGAAGTTGAAGCTTGATTAAAGAATCTATAAAGAAGGAAATCTATATCAATCAAGTATTTTTAAAGAGCGAAGTGAATAACAAATTTTAATTGATTAGGCTTGATTTATTGGATGTAGTTTCTCTTGATTGCATGTTTCTTAATTTTGTTTCCTTCTTTTTTCGCACTTGTATTTGGTAATCTACAGAAATGGACAAAATGATGTCCTGAAAAAATATGGTTAAACAATTAGAATTTGTCTTTGCCACATTATGTATATTGATGTAAGGCTGTATCCATATGAGTTATTCCTAAAGCCAAACCTAGTTAGGTACTTATTTTTTATGGTGTCATCATTCACGTACTAGACATGCGGATGTGTGAGAACTTATCCAGGAGAGTTAACCTCTAAGCCGGGTGAGTCTAGTACTTAATAAAAAATTTCCTTTTATTTGATCTGCTATTTTCTTTTTTTATTACATTATACTCATCCTGAAAAAAATATTTTCCTTACTCTTCATTCTTTTTTTCTGCATCATATGGGTATCAAGAGCACTCATCCTACATCTCTAGGTGGTTCTCATGAATGGTTGGGAGCTGCCTAGTCATTTAGAGGTTTTTTGTGTCTATGGATTGCTTAATTCCCTACGCAGCATCGCGAGTTATCATCACTATGTTTTTTCAGCCCATTTGATTGCATGGTCATAGCAGTTAACTTCTAAGCCAGTTGAGTCTGATACTTATCAAAAACATTCTTTTATATTATGTGATATTTTCTTTTTTTATTTCATTACACTCATGTTGTTGTACACTCATGTCCTAGAAACAGTATTTTCCTTACTCTTCATGCTTTTGTTGTGCATCATATGGGTATCAACAGAACTCATCCTACGTTACTAGGTAGTTCTCATGAATGGTTGGGAGCTGCTTAGTTATTTAGAGGATTTTGTGTCTGTGTATTGCTTAGTTCCCTTGGCAGCATCATGAGTTATCATCACAATATGCTTTCAGCCCATCTGATTGATGGTCATAGCATAGGAATGCAAATTCCTTAGGAGGCTCTGGAAGTTTATGTTTAATTAAGTGGTTTAGTGATTTTGTTGCACTTTTAGCTGTCGTTGTGATGGACCACACTACCATTTTGACCATAACTAAACTCTTTTTTGGATTGAGTTTTAGCAAATTTGAACTTAATGATTGACCCAGGACAGCAAAATGTAGCATGCGACTTACTGAGCCCTTGTCCCAGAAAACCATAACTTTAAGATTTTCATATTATTTGAACTGAGCCCTTGTCCATGTATACATTTTACTTATTCTTTAGCTGCCTACATCATTCATGCTTATCAGATTTACTTGGGCACTATTTTCTAATTTACTGTTTTTTGAATGTTATTAACCCTTGGTGAAATAGGTTAGAAGAGGTGCTGATAGAGCAGAGATATATAGCTTGGCCTTCTCTGCTGACATGCAATGGTTAGCAGTCTCTAGTGACAAGGGTACTGTCCATGTATTCAACCTCAAGGTTAATTTGGGGTTGACTGCGAATGACAAGCCTCGCCCTGCATCAGATCCAAATGTGCCAACTGCGAGTTCACATCTTTCTTTCATCAAAGGTGAGCTTCATTTACTTGGAGAATTGCATGTATTTGGTGTTTCATATCACATTAACCATAAATTATCCTATTATCCAAGAAACAAATTATTCTCCTGGTGGTTGACAAAAAGTCATTCTCATACAGGTGGCTTTCTATTGCAATTCATAACAAACGAAAAGAATAGAAGTGCATTGAAGAGTTATTTCGCATTACTAGAAAGTGGTGGATAATCCTATGGTAGGGATAGATACTGGGTTGGCAATACTAACAAGTGCAGCTAGATATGAACAGTACTTATTGGTTCGACAGTCTATTGGCACAAAGACCAAGATAAACTTAGTCTAAGCATACTTCTTGGTACAAATCTTGTACCAACATTAACTTTATTTATTTTTCTGATTTTTTATTTTTTAAAAACTGGGTACATACCAGCGTACCGACATAGTATGCTGGTATGGCTTGGACCTGTACCAATTTGGGCTAGGACTGATATAGATCTGGTACTTGAAATTGAAATCCTTGGATGGATGAACTTGGGAGCATTTAGAATGTCATCGTGAATTGTTCTTTCTTTGTTATCTTCAGTTTTTTTTTTATAAACTTGCCTATGATTTATTAGTTAATCTAGGCACATTCTAGCTGCTAGTGCCTAGCTGTTTCAGAACACTGCAGCAAGCAGTTTATGGCCTTCCAAGGCTTGTGATGGTTCAGTAATTGACCAGCCACATGTTTTCATGTTTGCCAATCGACCAACCACATTATTGGACAGGAAAGGTAACAAGTGGTGAGACTAAGAAGGAGATGAATATATCTTGCCACATAAAAAATGATGCCTTTGAATCAGTGTTGTCAAAGGCACTAAAATTCCAAAACGACTAGGCATTAGATGCATGCTTGAGAGAAGCAAGACGCTCACCAATGTAAAAAATTATTAAAAATATAATTAAAGATAAAGACAATCATTACATGAATTTTATTCCATTTTACATAACTTATGTAAAACATCAAATTACATAAGTTTAACTATTAAAATAAAGGTACTACCTATGGTTACCATGATTTAGGATCCTAAAACTGCAGTGACAATCCAACAGGCTAACAATGATTATCCAGCAATTAACTATTGAGAATCAAAAATCAACATCGAGGCTACATTGACAGAATGCAAAAGCAACGAATAGGAGCAAAGGAGTTTGGCCGAGTTCGATGAGCTTGGGATTAATTGACTTGCACTAGGGACGATCGAAGCGAGCACATGGTGCCCAAGCTCAGGCACTTGCCTAGGTGACACCCAAGCCCAAGCGCCTCTCCTCGGTTGTAATGAGGCGCTTGGGCCTCACCTCACCTCGCTTGAGCACCTAGGCAAGTGCCCATTAGCATCACTGTTGTGAATGTCAAGCACTATCTCTACATACTGAGAATGATCTTTATCCATAGTAGAGGCTTCCAACTTTCTCATTCCATACAAATTTTGGAGAGCTTCAATTGGAGTTGAATTTTTCTATAGAATATTTCCTCCTAGCTTCTTAGAAGACACAAGTAGTGGATGGTAGTCTGAAGTAAATGTGTCTGTGATGGAGAGAGGGGAGTTTAAAGGGTTCTCATATGAATATACTTCATTTCCCTGCTTTTCATGTCCGAAAGGTGGGCTTGCAGATCCCACACTACTGGTGGTCTTGCAAATCTCAAACTACTACAATAAAAGAGAGGTAGGATAACAATTGACGATGAACTAAAATAGTTGAAGCTGCTTATCTATCTGAGCCAAATTTCCTTGTTACCATGTTACACTGACCCTGTAAAAGTGATAAGATCAACATAGTGATTAGCAAAAAAACATGTGAATTATTAAGAATCATTTGTTTCTTGTTTGGCAGAAAATTAAACCATGTGAAACCAGTATGATCAACTAGTATAAATGTGAGGTTTTAAAGAATCTTTCTGGAAGAACTGGCTGTGAACAAAGAAGTATTAGAAAGTACAAACTTATGTATGTATCTGGCTGCAGCATAATACCAATTCCTTTTATGATTCTTCTTAGGTGACTGTACCATTAGTGTGATTGAATTTTGTTGCTTTCTTTTACAGTTACCTATTGTGTCTGCGTGTTGAAAATTTCAATCAAGTATATGCTGAGTAAAAAAATACATGTTACTATAAGTCCAAGTAGTAGAAATTTTCAGCAGTTTGAACGTTAAAGTTTAAACTACCCATTTCATCACAACAGTTCTTGTTCTAGAATAAATTTATGCTGCTATAGTTGTGATCCACTAGAATAGATGAAATCATTTCTAAAATGTGCCTACTTTTTCTCTCTGCATAAACCAACCAATCGGTGGGATGCCATTGGTGAGCTGATCACTAAAAACACAGACTAATTGGAAAAGAACTCCTTCGGCCTTCACCAACATCCTGGCTGTCTTTTCTTGACCTGGCATGCTTATTGGGTTCTGTGACAAATCACTGTATATTTGATAGAATAGCTCTAATTCATTGGTCCAAGTGTCTTGAATCATACATTGAGATTGGCAATAAATAGAAAGAGAATAGAGGGAAAAAATGATTATATTACATGGATATGAGATGCTGATATGACACCATACAGATGTACTGACGCATCAAATTACCATACAGTATGGATAGACCAGTTATAATATAGTGCTAGAATATGTAGTCAGATACTGGTTAAATATCAACAAATAATTAAGTAGCATTGGTATCCTATTCATCATGAAAATAATTATAAGTAGACCATAGTACTTTAAGAATATAGACTAGATAGCAAGAATTTATTATAAATAAAGATCATTGTCTTAATTTTGTTAAATCTGATTTATTTTTTTAACAACAGAAAGCAATCTATCTATTTGTGCATCCATCTTATTTACAATATAATATCAACTTTGAAGAAAATAATGTTTCCCAAAGGAGTATCTGCTGAATATCCCCAAGCTACTCTATATCCAATCTTTTTAATATTTATTTTAAAATTTGTTGTATCAAGGAAATACCCTGCATGTATGTAGGAGAATCCCACTGATACCATATTGGACATGCTTCCTACATGCATGCAGCAAGCAGTTTTAGCTATGCATGCCTCATAGGATAGGCGATCGAATGAACAGCTACACCATTTATGATGAACTGGATTGGACCAAGGCATTGCAAGCTGACCCCAAATAGTTAGGACTTACGCATTTGTTATTGTTCTATGAAAGAAGCAGCATGTGGCATTGATGGAAGAGAAACCATATGGAATAAAACAACAATGGGATGTGGATGCTGACAAGATATTTTAGACATTTTACCAAATGATAGCAAAATTTGGAAACCCAGGCGTATGCTACCATTCATGACACGATCTCTCTTGTAAAGATAGATCATTTTGACCTAGTAGTTTTTGTTCAGTTGAGTTGTCAAGGGTCTCGCGTTGGGTGATTCCTAATTGTGAGTATCCAAGTCTTATTTAGGCAATCTTGCTTCTGTGACACTTGGATTGACAAGTGGACCTCTTCATTTTTCTTGGTTGTCAAGTTCACATACCCAAAATCAGCATTGTGTTCCAAATTATCCACAAGTTTGCCCAAAAATTAATTTCATCAGTTTCATTCTATGATCCCTTTTTTTAGTATAATTCAAATTATCGGTGGTCAACAACATTATTGTAAGCAATTTATCAATTCTCTGAGGTAAATTTTGCTATCTCACTGTCTACTATATGATTTGTTAAAACTACAGCATCTTCTTATTAGTTATTTATAACTTCTGTTTCTTGCAAATTTGTTCCTGGAATCTGGGTTTCTTGCTCAGCCATAGATTGTGTGCTTCATAGTCTTTGGTTTCCTTAGTTGTCGCTTGTGTAGAGGCAGCAAACACTGAGTTATCAGACAAGATCTATCTGTACCAACACTGATCCAACTGTTTCTTGTAACTCGTCTGGTGCTGTTGTGGATCTATCCAGGCTAGAAATTGTTATATCTATCTGTACCAAAATGGACTTCTAGTGTCAATGTTAATCGGTTGGAACTGCTTTTATCCCTTGAGATTTTCAATACATAAAAAAAAAAAAGAAACCTCATTTGGTTTTAGGTGTGCTGCCAAACTTATTTGACTTCTTCTGCTTGGCAAAAATTAGTGAAATACATTGTAACATGAAGGTATTTCATTGTTTTAGGTGTGCTGCCTAAATATTTCAATTCTGAATGGTCAGTGGCACAATTCCGATTGCATGAGAATTCGCAATACATTGTTGCATTTGGCCACCAAAAGAACACGGCTGTCATCCTTGGTATGGATGGAAGGTATGCAGTTCATCTTTTCATGTAATTCTTTGTGGATCACGAAGTGTTATGCATGATTACACCAATTATACATATGCACACACATATCTTAGGGCTGGGTTCCGGAGATTGTTTTCAGTACACATTTTGCATGGTAACGAAAGGAAAAGCATTGCCTGGGAGGGAGCTACGGAGTGGGTTTGTATTTGTTCTCGATTTGTCTTTTTGGGTATTGATATGTTGTTCGTTTGGGTTGTGCTTTGCAGTTTCTTTCGATGCCAATTTGATCCTGTGGCAGGTGGGGAGATGACACAATTGGAATGCTACAATTTTCTGAAGCCAGAAACATTTTAGTAGCAGGTTTTGTCTTTGCCTCTTCGCCTTTGTTACTGCTAATTTGTATTGTTAATTTCCTTCTTCTTTCTTGTTAAAAGGACAATAATAATTTGTATATATAATGATATTGGCCTGTAAAATTGTGTCTCGTAGATAACTTATGTGAATGACAGATGATAAGATGATGCATATTTGCCGATCTTGTTATGGTTCCTCTTATACATCTGTATTTAAATTTCACGCTGGTGTATATCGATCACATTAAGCTGCTTTTACTTTTTTTATGTTTTTTTTTCAGTCTCTTTATTTATTTTTTTAAAAAGGAACTATATATATTAGACCAAAGCAAGAAAATAAAATTATTTTTATTGAAAAATAAAGGGCAAATTCTCTAAAAATACTATAGTATATATTTTTTTTTCAAAAAGATTAGGATGCGCTTATTTTAAATTTTATTTAATATTTGATAGTGGTGTATCTGATTTATTTATAAAAAAAATTGAGTGCTGAAACCTGGTTCAATAACTTTATTTTTGGATCAAAATCTGACCTATAGGGTTAATTACTGATTATCTTTCATAATTATTTTTTTTATTATTTCGATTATTATATTTTTAAAATTATATTAAGATTTTTATATTTATGAAAGTAAAAAATTGATATTTCTATATAAGATTAAAAATATAATTTTATAGGATTAAATATCAACAGTGAATAGGATTTTTTGTACGGTGTTAAATATTTTACTTTTGTAACTACAAGAATTTTAATATAATTTTTAAAAATATATTGATCAAAATATTAAAGAAAATTAATTACAAGTGATAATTTATAATTAATCTCCATGGTATATATATATATATATATATATATATAATATGTTTTTATCTAACCCCAAGAGATACAGTTTAATTTTGATGGAAGATGAACAATCAGTAAGCTTAAACATGGCAAACTCTCTCTTGATATATGTGTACACACGGAGTGGTTTACCAGCACAGATGACAGCAAACCCAATAGTTGCTGTACGCAGTATTCGTATAAAAGTTCGATCGTAGGTATATATACAGATATTTATCCGGTGCATGCTGCTGCTCATGGAGTGGCGCAACTTCCACGTAGCTGCTTTCTTTTGTGTTCGGAAAGAACACGACATCGATCGATTCCTTTCTTCGCATTTCCTTTCTTTTGCCCTCTCCGGCTGCGTTTTCCATCCCACTAATCATCTACAAACGCACCCCTCTCTCTCTCTCTCTCTCTCTCTGTGCCATGGCCAATGCTAAGGAAGCCGATCTATACTCCTATTACCGGTCGCACTGGCGGAAGCCTAATGTGGATACGTCGTGGGCTGCTCTATGACAAGAAAATTATGGCGTCCATCCAAGATCCGAAGCAGACTCTAATGGAACTCGGATGGGAGAGAGAGAAGGATGGTCCTGGCTCGCTGCTGTGCCGCAGATGAACTCGGATGGGAGAAAGAGCGCATCCCCAAGAACTTACGCCACTTAAGGTACCGACAGATGAATGAAATCGTCGCCACGAACCCCCGGCAAGTTTGAGATCATGGAACCTCAACAGACGGACTCGCCGTGGATTCAACCACCATCGACATACTGGTAATGATAGCCTTTTGGATGTCCGGCGCCAACCAGGTTGCTTATCCGCCACGCCTAATAATACCTTCCTTTATTGACTTGACTGCCTCTCTATCTATCCATCCTTCTATCTATCTATATGCGGTGCTACTCTCGATCTCATGCCTCGCGACTGTCTCTTGTTTACGAGGGTAGCCAGCCCTCTCAATAAAGGCATATATGTGTGATACTTGTTGCTGCTGCTGCTGCTGCTGCTGCTGCTGCTGCTGCTTGCTCTATTCCATCTGCAGATCTATGTCTTTTGTGGTTCATAATACAGTAATATATACATACATATAGTTTTGCTATGTAATGAATGACTTTTATATCAATATATAATAGTCTGATCCAGCAAAACAACAAAAAAATTGATCAAGAGTACCATTCAAGAAGGCAGATGTAGTGATGAAGGTGGCGAGAGGCAGCGCAGGAGGAGTTACGAGAAGGTTCTTCGGTATAACTTCCTGTCAATCTCGTAATACCAAGCCTAGGTTCGTCTTAATCGTCGCGTGACCATCGGGCCGTCGGGTTGTGTTCCGTCTCTCTTGAAACGGAGAATTTCCCCCATCTAGTTCGGTGAGACCTCGGTCCAGGCGATGTCGCGGGTTGGCACTATCGGGGCCATGACGGATTCTATTGCTGGGGCTCCTCCCGGGCCGCAAGCAAAGGCCAGCCTAGCCAAGGCATTAGCTTGCGCTTTTCGTGCGCGGGGTACCCTCGTAATCGAGAGGCGGTCGAAGTGACAGGCGACTCGTATTACTTCCGCCAGGTATAGCGCCATGGTTGGATCTCAGGCTTCGTACCTCCCGTTGACATGTCCCGCCACCAGCTGAGAGTCGCTAAAGACCTCGAGGTCGCCCACATGCATTTTCAGGGTGAGGTGTAGTCCATGGAGCAACGCCTTATACTCGGCTTCATTGTTGTTGGTCTTGAACTGCAATCTAAGTGGTAGTTCATAGGTTTCTTCGGTCGATCTTCTGAGGATTAGTCCGGCCCCTGCTCCCTCGGCGGTCGTCGAGCCATCCACATACAGGGTCCATGTGCACTTGCTATGTTCCTATCCAACAGCATGGTCTTCGAGGTTAGTTCGGAGATGAAGTCGGTCAATACCTGGGCTTTAATGGCCGTTCTGGGGGCGTATTGGATGTCAAACTCGCCGAGCTCGACTAACCATTGCAGCATTCGACCCAATGCATCGAACTTGGAGAGGATTTGCCACGGGGTTGGTTGGTTATCACCTTGATTGTGTGAGATTGGAAGTACAATAGCAGCTTTCGAGCTATCTTCATCAGTGCGAGGATCAACTTTTCGATCGGGGAATACCGTACCTCGAGTCTGATGAGAATGTGACTGACGTAATAGATGGGTTGCTGTGCCGATGGTGCCTCTCAGATTAGCACCGAGTTGACTGCTTGTTTCGAGGCCGCGAGGTAAAGACCGAGGACCTCGCCCGGCTCAGGTGAGGTGTGTCGGGGTAATTGAGCGAGATACTCCTTCAGCTTTTCGAAGGCTTCCTCGCATTCTGAGGTCCATGCGAAGTTGTCAGCCTGTCAAAGAGCTCGGAAGAAGAGGAGGCACTTATTGCCTAAACGCGACATGAACCTACTGAGTGCTGCCAGTTTTCCAGTGAGGCGCTGCACTTCCTTGATCGAGCGAGGAGGTTGCATCTCTGTTATGGCCTGAACTTTTTTCGGGTTGGCGTCTATTCCTCTCTGGTGATAACGAACTCAAGGAACTTCCCCGAACTGACCCTGAAGGCACACTTTGAGGGATTCAGGCACATGTTGAACCACCTAGGGTCTGAAATGTCTCGGTTAGGTCGGCTAGATGTGTGCTTGTCGACTTGCTTTTTACGATCATGTCGTCTACGTATACCTCCATGTTCCTCTTGAGCTATTGCTTGAACAGCTCATCGACTATTCTTTGATAAGTTGCCCCGACATTTTTCAGACCGAAGGGCATCACTTTGTAATAATACACTCCTCTATTAGTAACAAAGGCAATGTTCTCTTAGTCTTGCGGTGCCATCCAGATCTAGTTGTAGCTCGAGAACACGTCCATGAACGTAAGGAGTTCATAGCCTGCGGTGGCATCAACCAACTGATCTATCCTTGGGAGAGGGTAGCAATCTTTGGGGCATTCTCGGTTGAAATCGGTGTAGTCAACACACATCCTCCAACTTCTATTGTGTTTCTTAACGAGGACTACATTCAACAACCACTAAGAATATTTCACCTCGGTTATGAATTCGACCTCTCTAAGGCTGTCGACCTCGTCGCTTATTACCTTTTGTCGGTCGGGGGCAATCTTCCTCGGCTTTTGTTTCATTGGTCAAGCCTCGGGGTGGATGTTGAGATGGTGCTGGGTCACCCCCGAGTCGATTCCGAGCATGTCTTTTAAGGATCATACAAACACATCAGCATTTCTCTTTAGAAAATCGACATGATCGTGAAAGTTGAGACAACACTCCCTAGGGATCATACAAACACATCACTCCTGTGGACCATACAAACACATCACCTGGAGCTGGTTTGCTTTAGGGAGTGTTGTCTCAACTTTCACGGTTATGTCGAGTCGGTCCCTCTTTAGGGGCACCTTGGCAAGTTGTCCAGGTGGCTCCAGATGTGTCGGTGTCCTGACTTCCTCACAGGGATCTGGGGCCTGCTGATGACACGACTTCTTTGGTAGAGTGACCGCTATAAGGTAGCACTGCCTAGATTCTCTAGGATCACTTCGAGATACCCCAACCCTTGCAGAAGTTGGAAATTTGATGGCTTGGTGGTAAGTGGATACAACTGCTTTCAGTTTATTGAGTGTCGGGCAACCGAGGATGACGTTGTAGGCTAAGGGAAGGTCAACTACCATGAAGGTAGTCATCGTTGTCTTAGCCCTTGGTTCTTCCTCGATAGTAACAGGGAGGATGGTGGTCCCAAGCGGGGAGATGGGATCCCCTGTAAATCTGGTGAGCACCGAGGCCAAGGGGGTGAGGTCCCCAATAGTTAGGTCGAGTTTCTTGAAGGCGTCAAGGTTTAGTGCATCGGTAGAGCTCTCAGTGTTGACCATCACTCTTTTTACCCGAGCATTGGCGATCTGGATGGAGATCACTAAAGCATCATCGTGGTGGGAGCGTTCGACCTCCTCAGTTCCGAAGGTGATTTCGAGATCGAACTTAGGTTATGGGGGCGCTTCTCCACCGTGATGTAGGCGTAGGCTTTCCTCGCCGTCGAGCTATTGCCGCCAACAGCCAGTCCATCGGTGATGACATCGATTTGTTTCTCGACAGACCCCTGGGACAGCGAAGATGCTTCTCTCGGTTCCTTGAGGTAGTGCCGATGTACCTCTCCAGATCAACTCTTCAATTTGATTGCGGGGTCATGGCAGTCTTTCGTATCATGGCCGTAGTCCCGATGGAACTTGCAATATTTAGATCGATCTTTGTGGTGGCCTTCAAGGGGTTGGGTTGTCGCAAAAGGCCTTTCTCCCTAATCTGGAAGAAAGATCTTGGTTACGAGAAGTGTTAAGGGGCAGAGGGCAGGGGACTCGGGAGTAGCTGCTTGGTCGGTCGAGCCTCCTACTGGTTTGCACCGTGGTGCCGAAGTTGCTCCTCCAGGCCTATTCCACCCTCAACCTCTTGCTATCCTCGTGTCTGCCCGCCATTAGGGCTTCGACGGCAATGTATTGGTTGCACATAGGGGCATCTCGGGGATGGTTGCGGGCGACTTCTTAATTAACGACCAAAAGAACCTCGAGGGTCTCAGACCCATAAAAAATGCTTGCATGATCAAAAAGGGATGAGCATCCGAGAACCCTCGGATTTCAGCGGCAATGTACGCCATGAATTGAGAGAGTGATTCGTCTTCGCGTTGGGATAACGCGAGCAAAGAGGCCATGGATGGCTTGGTGGTAAGTGGATACAACTGCTTTCAGTTTATTGAGTGTCGGGCAACCGAGGATGACGTTGTAGGCTAAGGGAAGGTCAACTACCATGAAGGTAGTCATCGTTGTCTTAGCCCTTGGTTCTTCCTCGATAGTAACAGGGAGGATGGTGGTCCCAAGCGGGGAGATGGGATCCCCTGTAAATCTGGTGAGCACCGAGGCCAAGGGGGTGAGGTCCCCAATAGTTAGGTCGAGTTTCTTGAAGGCGTCAAGGTTTAGTGCATCGGTAGAGCTCTCAGTGTTGACCATCACTCTTTTTACCCGAGCATTGGCGATCTGGATGGAGATCACTAAAGCATCATCGTGGTGGGAGCGTTCGACCTCCTCAGTTCCGAAGGTGATTTCGAGATCGAACTTAGGTATGGGGCGCTTCTCCACCGTGATGTAGGCGTAGGCTTTCCTCGCCGTCGAGCTATTGCCGCCAACAGCCAGTCCATCGGTGATGACATCGATTTGTTTCTCGACAGGACCCCTGGGACGCGAAGATGCTTCTCTCGGTTCCTTGAGGTAGTGCCCGATGTGACCTCTCCAGATCAACTCTTCAATTTGATTTCGGAGGTCATGGCAGTCTTTCGTATCATGGCCGTAGTCCCGATGGAACTTGCAATATTTAGATCGATCTTTGTGAGTGGCCTTCAAGGGGTTGGGTTGTCGCAAAAGGCCTTTCTCCCTAATCTGGAGAAAGATCTTGGTACGAGAAGTGTTTAAGGGCAGAGGCAGGGGACTCGGGAGTAGCTGCTTGGGTCGGTCGAGCCTCCTACGGGGTTGCACCGGTGGTGCCGAAGTTGCTCCTCAGGCCTATTCCACCCTCAACCTCTTGCTATCCTCGTGTCTGCCCGCCATTAGGGCTTCGACGGCAATGTATTGGTTGCACATAGGGGCATCTCGGGGATGGTTGCGGGCGACTTCTTAATTAACGACCAAAAGAACCTCGAGGGTCTCAGACCCATAAAAAATGCTTGCATGATCAAAAAGGGATGAGCATCCGAGAACCCTCGGATTTCAGCGGCAATGTACGCCATGAATTGAGAGAGTGATTCGTCTTCGCGTTGGGATAACGCGAGCAAAGAGGCCATGGATGGCTTGGGTCGCACGCTAGCTAGGAAGTTTCGTTCAAACTCCCTCGCGAGCTGGTCAAAGGAAGAGATCGAGGACGGGCGTAATCGGCTGAACCATGTCGTGTCGGTCCTCTGAAGGTAGTCGAGTATGCCCAATACATCAGGGCATCGATGGTGCCGTAAAGGGCCATCTGAGCTTGGAACGCAAAGACATGTTCTATGGGGTCGGAGCCGCAGTCGTACGTTTCCAATACTGGGAGCTTGAAGTTG